>JAJOZX010000239.1:922500-935000 GCA_023014485.1 Bathynomus jamesi
TTTATGGAATGGCCATTACAAAGCCCTAGATGATCCTATTCAGTAGCGGATCTAGGATTTTCGAAAGGGTGGGGCGGACTTTTACATACAGTATGTAAAAATTGCGCCAAAATAATGTTTAATTATATATAAATATAATTAAATACACTGGAATTAAAAATACATATATTAAGTTAATAAATGATTGACGAATTTAATAATGTCGGAATTTTGTCTTTAATTATTTATTAATAAACTTTTAATGGTAATTTCAATTTAATTGAAATGCGATTTTTAATCGCAAGTTTCAGGGTAATATTCGTTTAAGGCTTTAGGCAAATGATTTCGTAATATGAAACTATTAGTTATAAGATAAGGGAGAGGAATGTAAATTACTTTCTTTGACCTGTTGATATTTGGACCATCGACGGATTAACTAATTTGTTTAAGGTGTTGTCAATCGTAGAATTAATAAATTTTAATGAGTAGCCATTTGCCGTAAAAAAGACGCCCATAACTCAAATTCTGAATGAAGCGAGAAATAACGTCAGCAAATTTTGTAAGTTCTGCTAACTATGCTTAAAATCAGCGGTTTTATTTTACGAAAATGAAAAGGGAAAATTGAATAGTTAAGTCTGCGAAAATCGGCTTGCGGTACACTGAAATTTTAAAACCAAGAATGGATTTAAAAAAGTGATGTAAGTTCAAATGTATTAGGTTTGTTGTTCAAATAATCTGGTAACAAAGAAGCAATAACAAAAATATACCTTTATAACAATAATAGTATGAATTCTGTAGAGCAGTCTGCTGATCACGTTTTTCATAATAAAGTATAAAATGGATTTGACATAATTGGACTGAATGGCAAACCAGAAAGCCGAAAGTAACCCCTTCATTTTGCTTATAGAATTTATTGTTGAATATGAAAATACTGTCATTCACTTCCGTGTTTAATAAGTCGCCATTTTCGTCCAAGCTTCTATCAATAGCAACTTTACACTCGGATTACAACCTGTAAATCAAGAAAAAAAAACTTCATTAGTTAAGCAACAAAATGCAAAAAACTGCGTTATTGTATCTCATTTGGTTTTGTTGTAATAAAATTTTGAAACCAGAACAAGGCTTTATGGATACCCTGTATTATTTTAACTTAGTTCATGTAGTTATAACATTTCATTTGTGTTCACAACACAAAATATGCATCTTTTACCATAGCTGAAGTATTGCTATTGTAACAAACTTTAAAAAAATATTACCAAACGAATGAACTCGGAACCTCATCAAAAATAAAAGCCCTGCAAAGTTATTTTTTCATATTTTTCATAGTATTCGAGGTATAACCATGTAGATAAAATACCTGTTCGCAGAACATCAAAAAGCTAAGCCCTCAAAAACCTACATTATGATTTCGAAGGAAATGAAAACATACATTTTACATGAATATAAAAATATATGCAAATATTGAAGTTGTATATTCGAGTTCTGATATATTTCAAATAAAAATGCAACGGATAAAACTCTTTTCAACCAAAGTCACCTGAAAAATCGAAATTTTTTTTCCAGAAATTTCATGTTTCTGATATTATTCCATTCATAAGCGTTCCAATAAAAATGTAAAGCAGTTAAATGGAGAAAAAGTATGGTACATAATGAACTGGTTTCAAGTTAATTATAAAAACGTTGACGCAAGTTAGCCCTATTTTATTATACAGGGTGTACATAAAGTCAGGATCTATTTTGTGAAACAATTATTTTTTTCTATTTTTCTTTTCAGAAGCCCTTAGAATGAATACAGAAGAGCGTGTGGCAAAAGTAATTTGGCGAATCGAGGGAAAGAAATACAATGACATCAGAGAGAAGTTTAGAAGGAGATTTCATAAGCCGGGACCAATAGACAAGACAATACGAAAATTGGTGAACAAATTTAAACGAACGGGATCTGTAAATGATGAAGCAAGATCAGGACGACTGTGTATGTCAGATCTTACCGTGAATGCAGTACGCGGAATTATCACTGAGGAGCCACGTACGTCCGTTCGTGCTGCATCACACAGACTCGGCCTCCCGACGTCATCTGTGCACAAAATTCTGAAAGTTAATTTTCAGAAGAAAAGCTATCATTTGCAGGTTTTACATGATTTACATGAGGAAGATTTCCCTCGACGAAGTGCTGTGTGTGCTGATCTCGTAGAACAGATCTGGAGTGATAATTTAATGGACAACATTCTCTTTAGTGATGAAACCACTTTCCATACGTGTGGAAAAGTAAATCGCCATAACTGTCGAATTTGGGCAGACGAAAGATCGAATGATTTCGTCCAAAATTGGAAAAGAGACTCACCTAAAGTTAATGTCTGGATGGGTTTAACAAAATCTAAGGTTTATTGTCCTTTTTTCTTTGCTGAAGCTACAGTTACGGGGCTTATTTATCTGGACATGTTGCAGCAATTCCTTGAACCTCAGCTGATTGGGGATAGGATTGTTAGTACCGTCGTCTATGAACATGATGGTGCTCCTTGTCACTATGCCAAAATTGTTCAGGATTATCTAAATGGACGTTTTCCAAATCGCTGGATCGGACGCGGAAGCAACAGACCTTGGCCAGCGAGATGACCAGATTTAACCCCTTTAGATTTCTTTGCATGGGGCTTTATCGAGTCGCACGTCTATCAGATGAAGATTACGAGTCTTGAAAACTTACGTACACGTATACGAACTGCTGCAGATAACATAACCCCGCAAATGCTCCAGAATGTGTTTAGAAATGCTGCGGAACGATTTGAGCTGTGCAGGGATACTGATGGGCGTCACTTCGAATCCTACTCTTAATTATTTAATAAATGTTACCACTTTATCATTTTATGATTGAATTCCATATAATTTCCAAGTGTTTCACAAAAATAGATCCTGACTTTATGTACACCCTGTACTTCAATTCTCAGAATGACGAAACTCATTAATTTGATTTTAGTCTCAATTATAATAGTATAGTACTTTAATCGTACAGATCATTCTCAAATCATGGAGGCAAATGATGTATGAAGGTATTGAAAGTGATACGAAACATTTTTGTATATGTAAAATATCCCTTGAAATATTGGTGGGTGACAACCATACTTGTAGTAAAAGAAATGTATCACTACCAGTGATATTATTCTGGCGCTACCAGAATGTTTTTCATCGACAAAACAAATTCTCGAATCGTCGAAATTTGATATAATCTAACCTAATTTAACCAACTACCCAACCTAACCTTAACTAACTAAACGTAGCCTAACTTAACAATGCTTAACCTACTATTAGAAATTTTCTAGACAGTAAAAATCGAAAAAATCTTTCTCGATACTATTTCCAGGAAAAATCTATTCTACATTTTGTTATATCATCTAAAGCAGAGGTTCTGAAACTGGGGGTAATTACCCCCAAGAGGGTAATTTGGGTATTTCCGGGGGTAATGGAGCAATTCTTAATATGGTAAAAATACAACTTGTAGCTAAAAAACAGTTGCACCCATCACATTAAAGGTAATTTCAGTTATTTTCAGTAATTAATTTTTCCACTTTCTTTACAACTTCGGCATTGCAAGTTTGTGTGGGGTAATGAGATTAGTTGAGATCAGGAAATGGGGTAACGGGGTCAAAAAGTTTAAGAACCACTGATCTAAAGTGTAAAACAGCGTTTTGCAAATGAAATGGGACAAAATATACAACAAATTGACAAAGTACTGCCATTTTTTACAAAGTTGTGATGAATTCGACAACGAAGCACAACACTTACGCAAACCATCCTACCTTTGACATATCGCTAGATTTAAAAGACAGTCACTTTTAGGAATGGACACTGCTCATTTAAATAAAGACATTTTACCCGATGTTCGTAACTTTTTTATTACCAGTTGACAAACTTCAAATGAAATCACGAAAAATAAAAAAAAAACATCATCAATCACAACAATGTATTAAACAGCTTTCAAATACAATTGTTAGGTTACGTGCACATTTCATATCTGGAAACAATAATGTAATCTGAGCATATACAGTTCCAAATATACACTACATACTTTCAAGTGGAGTATGTAGTGACTGGAATGTCCGCAACAGAAAGGAGACTTTCAGAAGGTACCGTCGCCATCCAATTCCTGACTCTCACTCTGCTAATATTTCTTCCAGGAATCGTGCAAAATCTGTTCTTGGATTCGAAAAACTCCCTTCATCAGACAAAAATGTGACAATCCATCTAATTCTAATTCTTCTCGCTCTTTCTTCCATATGTCTCTGCTCTCTGACTCTTGGTCATCTTCTTTCAGGATTTTGATGAAACCTTTGCGCTAGGCATATCAAAATCTTTTGATAAATAGGGTCTCGCGAAAACTTTAATTTCCAAACTGCCCTCCTTCGGTTTCTATCCTTCGATCTGTGCCTTCATTTTTATTTCCTTTCTGGATGATCTATAGATGCAATTGTAGATGGTCACTGTTCTTCTCCTAAAGCTATTAATATGGTGTTCCTCAGGGCTCTGTCCCATCACCCATTCTCTTCCTTTTGTTTATTAATGATCAACTCAATCCTTTTCTCATTACCTTTCCTGGAAAGATCACATATACTCTCTCTCTAAAACAGCTTCTAAGAGTAAGAATTCGTTAAGAATTCCCTTATGGAGAGCACTCTGTGAGAGGGCGCATTGTCGTGATGCAACATCCACGAACCCAACGCCCATTTTGCTGGGCATTTTGCACTCTCCATAAGGGAATTCTTAACGAAGCACAACATTCCACTGGTTCCCCAACAACCGTATTCGGAGGATTTGGCACCCTGTGACTTTTCCTGTTCCCCAAGCTGAAAAACACCCTGAATGGAAAAAGATTTCAGGAAGTACCAAAGATCGGACAAAATGCGACAGGAGAATTGAAGAACACTCCGAAAGAAGCATACAACAGGTGCTTCAATAAATGGCTGGACCGCTAGAATCACTGTTTACAATCAGAAGTAGACTACTGTGAGGGAGACAAATTCGATTGGGTATGTGACATTTAGTTTTGCAATAAATACATCTGTCCCGGAACTTTTTGATCAGTCCTCGCCTCGTATACGAGTGTGTATGTATATATATATATATATATATATATATATATATATGTGTGTGTGTGTGTGTGTGTGTGTGTGTGTGTGTGTGTAATTGTTCAGTTTATAATTAACAAAGAAATAACGTTAATTAAATGTTTTAAGATACTACAGGAGATTTAGTCTTTTAGTTTCATGTGCTCAAAATGTGGGAGTTACTTATTCATATTACTTCTTTATTTATCGACGATTTAGCTTCTGAACGATTCATTTGTAGGAGACGATAGAAAACATCTCTGAAATTCTCGCCACTTCTACACGCACTGATAGCATCTCCAAACAGTGGGAGAAAGACTGGTTTCAGGTACGCCTTTCCGAAGTCTATTTAGGTTGAAAGTTTCTGCAGTTGATAACACTCCATTCCTATCTCAGTAACTGCTAGTACTCGTAGCTCAGTGGATAACGCCGTTTCTCTATAAGCGAAGAGAAGACAGCGTGGTCGGGGGTTCGACTCCTGATGATGCTCGTAATAATAATCCTAGAGTTAGTGCAAAGTCCCGCATTCGTTGCATGGGCTCTGTACCAGTTTCTGGCCCTCCTGACCGATTATCTCAGTGACCACTATAATTTAGATATGTTTAACTAATGCACCATCTTTCATTCGCGACAAGGAACTAAATTTACTTCACCTTATTAACTAGTGGAAGTGGATAGTTTTAATTTGAAAGTAAATGCTTATTGTAATTAAATTTAATTTTAGCAGCAACTTTAACTAAATGACTATGGTTGAAAATCTCTGAATTAACTGTACAATTCTAATTTTAATTTTTCCAAACTTTATAGTTTTCTATGCGTTTGTTTTACTGTTGCGCATCTACGAGTATATCTATATTTTGTTATCTGTATATATGACATGAGACAAAAATAAAAATGCACGTTCATGATAGTGCGTAAATACATACTAAATATGGGCAATACACAGTATACTCGTCGAATGTATAATACAATTCAGCGATCTGTGATCAAAGTTAGATTTTAAGTTTTAGTTATAAGCTAATTTTGCTCGTGTGAGAGGCTTATGTGAAACAGGTTTGCGGATACGTTTCTTTGAAAAATAGAAAAATGTAAACTTTTCTACATTACAACCACAAATATATATATTGTTTGTTTTTGAAGGGGAACGCATAAATTTAAAAAAAACTTACAAACAAATAAATGTTCAGAATTTCAAATTACGTTCTTTTGTTTTTCAAAGATAAACAAAATTATTATTGTGGAAGTAAATCTAAAATTGAAATCAAGTTTGTTTTATCAGAAGCACAAATCTCTCCATTCTATCAACAAATTATATCTTCATTAAAACTAAAAGAAAGGTTGACTAGAACAAATAGTTTTTGTATTTTTACTTAAATACTCCTTAATACTGAAGCAAAACAATGGGGATGAATACCATGAAAGAAACATCAAAACAACACTATACATCGATAATTTTAAATCTGAAAAATCTGTTCTTCGACTCGCCAAAAATTCCTTAATCAGACAAAAATGTGAAACCTTATCCAATTCTAATTATTCTCGCTCTTTTTGGTATCTAGCTAAGAACCTCTTCAACAACTTCACTTCCTCTCCTTTCCCTCCTCTTTTCCATTCCGACGGCTCAGTTGCCGTCTCTTCTCCTGACAAAGCTGAATGCTTCGCTCATACTTTCGCTTCCAACTCAACAATGGACGATTCCGGTGCTGTTCCTCCATCTCCTCCTCCCTTTGACTTTATTATGTCTGAAATTAGAATCTCTTCCAAAGATGTTCCTTCTGCCCTATTTGGGCTCAATTCTAGGATGGCGTACGGTCCTGATGGTGCTCTCCTGTCGTTCTTCAGAACTGTGCTTCACTGCTGACACCCTGCCTAGGCAAACTCTTTCGTCTTTATGTCTCATCTAGTACTTTTCCTTCCTGCTGGAAGTTCGCTTTCATTCAGCCTGTCCCAAAGAAGGGTGGCCGCTCTCAACCCTCCAACTATCGTCCAATTGCTTTGATTCTTGTTTTTCTAAAGTTTTTAAATCTATCCTTTATAGGAACATTATTAAACACCTCTCTTTTCACAATCTTCTTTCAGACTGTCAGTATGGGTTCCGCCAGAGACGCTCTACTGGCGATATTTTCACATATCTTTCTGACTCTTGGTCATCCTCCTTTCGAAATTTCGGTGAAACTTTTGCTATTGCGCTATATATACAGTATATATATATATATATATATACACAAACTCAGAATGGTTCCCTGAGAACATTATATGTTAAACACAAACCGTGCATGGAACAAGGAACTCTTCTGGGAAAATTAAATCCACTATAGTCCGAATAAGTAATGGTAAATGACAAATACCATAGTTTTTTCTTTTTCATGATTTTAGCCCGACGTGGGCAACGGGTCTCTCGCAAAGAGATCCATAAATATAGCTTCCCTCACCAGCTATCTGCAAAGCAGACAGGATCCAGCTTTGGGACATGGATCTAGGGTTTAAAGCAAGCCTAGATCCCTACATTCAGAACCTCTATATAAGTAAAAGACTCGTTGCATTCACGTCGTGTTGAATAAATCAAGAAAAAGGGGGTAACTATTGTATTTTAGCCAAAAAAAACCAAAACTTAAACCTCAACCGGGACATTGAGCGTCCACTTTTCAAGGCACGAAACACGTCCGTTTAGTATACCCAAAACTCAGAATGGTTCCCTGAGAACATTATATGTTAAACACAAACCGTGCATGGAACAAGGAACTCTTCTGGGAAAATTAAATCCACTATAGTCCGAATAAGTAATGGTAAATGACAAATACCATAGTTTTTTCTTTTTCATGATTTTAGCCCGACATGGGCAACGGGTCTCTCGCAAAGAGATCCCATAAATATAGCTTCCCTCACCAGCTATCTGCAAAGCAGACAGGATCCAGCTTTGGGACATGGATCTAGGGTTTAAAGCAAGCCTAGATCCCTACATTCAGAACCTCTATATAAGTAAAAGACTCGTTGCATTCACGTCGTGTTGAATAAATCAAAGAAAAAGGGGGTAACTATTGTATTTTTAGCCAAAAAAAAACCAAAACTTAAACCTCAACCGGGACATTGAGCGTCCACTTTTCAAGGCACGAAACACGTCCGTTTAGTATACACAACTCAGAATGGTTCCCTGAGAACATTATATGTTAAACACAAACGCGTGCATGGAACAAGGAACTCTTCTGGGAAAATTAAATCCACTATAGTCCGAATAAGTAATGGTAAATGACAAATACCATAGTTTTTTCTTTTTCATGATTTTAGCCACGACGTGGGCAACGGGTCTCTCGCAAAGAGATCCCATAAAATATAGCTTCCCTCACCAGCTATCTGCAAAGCAGACAGGATCCAGCTTTGGGACATGGATCTAGGGTTTAAAGCAAGCCTAGATCCTACATTCAGAACCTCTATATAAGTAAAAGACTCGTTGCATTCACGTCGTGTTGAATAAATCAAAGAAAAGGGGGTAACTATTGTATTTTTAGCCAAAAAAACCAAAACTTAAACCTCAACCAGAAGAGTTCCTGTTCCATGCACGTTTGTGTTTAACATATAATGTTCTCAGGGAACCATTCTGAGTTTGTGTATACTAAACGGAGTGTTTCGTGCCTTGAAAAGTGGACGCTCAATGTCCGGTTGAGGTTAAGTTTTGGTTTTTTTTGGCTAAAAATACAATAGTTACCCCCTTTTTCTTTGATTTATTCAACACGACGTGAATGCAACGAGTCTTTTACTTATATAGAGGTTCTGAATGTAGGGATCTAGGCTTGCTTTAAACCCTAGATCCATGTCCCAAAGCTGGATCCTGTCTGCTTTGCAGATAGCTGGTGAGGGAAGCTATATTATGGGATCTCTTTGCGAGAGAACCCGTTGCCCACGTCGGGCTAAAATCATGAAAAAGAAAAAAACTATGGTATTGTCATTTACCATTACTTATTCGGACTATAGTGGATTTAATTTTCCCAGAAGAGTTCCTTGTTCCATGCACGGTTTGTGTTTAACATATAATGTTCTCAGGGAACCATTCTGAGTTTGTGTATACTAAACGGACGTGTTCGTGCCTTGAAAA
The DNA here is from genome assembly GCA_023014485.1 of Bathynomus jamesi. NCBI lineage: Eukaryota > Metazoa > Arthropoda > Malacostraca > Isopoda > Cirolanidae > Bathynomus > Bathynomus jamesi. Next base: position 931,666 of record JAJOZX010000239.1, read on the forward strand.
GTGGACGCTCAATGTCCCGGTTGAGGTTTAAGTTTGGTTTTTTTTTGGCTAAAAATACAATAGTTACCCCCTTTTTCTTTGATTTATTCAACACGACGTGAATGCAACGAGTCTTTTACTTATATAGAGGTTCTGAATGTAGGGATCTAGGCTTGCTTTAAACCCTAGATCCATGTCCCAAAGCTGGATCCTGTCTGCTTTGCAGATAGCTGGTGAGGGAAGCTATATTTATGGGATCTCTTTGCGAGAGACCCGTTGCCCACGTCGGGCTAAAATCATGAAAAAGAAAAAACTATGGTATTTGTCATTTACCATTACTTATTCGGACTATAGTGGATTTAATTTTCCCAGAAGAGTTCCTTGTTCCATGCACGGTTTGTGTTTAACATATAATGTTCTCAGGGAACCATTCTGAGTTTGTGTATACTAAACGGACGTGTTTCGTGCCTTGAAAAGTGGATGCTCAATGTCCCGGTTGAGGTTTAAGTTTTGGTTTTTTTTGGCTAAAAATACAATAGTTACCCCCTTTTTCTTTGATTTATTCAACACGACGTGAATGCAACGAGTCTTTTACTTATATAGAGGTTCTGAATGTAGGGATCTAGGCTTGCTTTAAACCCTAGATCCATGTCCCAAAGCTGGATCCTGTCTGCTTTGCAGATAGCTGGTGAGGGAAGCTATATTTATGGGATCTCTTTGCGAGAGACCCGTTGCCCACGTCGGGCTAAAATCATGAAAAAGAAAAAACTATGGTATTTGTCATTTACCATTACTTATTCGGACTATAGTGGATTTAATTTTCCCAGAAGAGTTCCTTGTTCCATGCACGGTTTGTGTTTAACATATATATATATATGCATATAACTGCCCTCTCAGGGCATTGGTTTCTGCCCTATGTGGGAGAATTTCGATTTGTGATTGAGTGAGGTCCGTAGCATAATGGTAGAGCATCCAACCGGCAATTGGAAGGCCCTGGGTTCGATTCCCGGGCGGTTCGCCTCATTTTTCATTATTCGTTATCTCTCCTCCTCGTGTGCAGAAACGTTCCTTAACACTTATGTCGTTTCTATTCATATATATATATATATATATATATATATATATATCAGTGGCGTATTCTCTGTTTTATCGCGTTTACCGGCGGTAAACCAACCTCAGAGAATTAAAAAATTATTTCTAGTAAATATTAAAACATTACTTAAAACGCTCATCAAACAATACAATTCAAACAATAATTACTGCAGTTTTGAGAATGCAATGAAATAACGATGTTATTAGATGAGCCACAGTCACGATCGATCGCAGTAATTGTGCGAGTACCGAAGCCTCGAAGGCTGCCGTGGGGATGATGACGCAGTGGCATTACGCAGTGGCATGACGCAGGGGATATCAGCCAATCAGCGAGCGCCTACAGCCAGCTTGTTTATCGCTCATTTCTGCGAGTCCTCTGTGCTAACAGCCAGTTCCGTTTTCTACCTCATGTTAGCATGTTTTGTTTGCACTTATCCGCCTTTATTATATTAGTGTTTAAAAATTAAACATAAATACAGCAACTATTTCGAGTGATTTGCCTTCTTTCAGGGCGTGTGCTTATATAGAAACCATTGAACGTGACTGTGTAGATGCCGAGGTTTTTCTGAGAAATTTATATATATATATATATACACAGGGTGTCCGGACTTAAATGGCAATAAAATAAAACATTATAAATGTATTTTATTGCCATTTAAGCTCGGACACCCTGTATTTGTGACGGTCGAACTGCGAACTGCGAAATTTATTATTTATGGCCGGCCAAACCATTAGCCAGATTTGGATGAGACTTGGGAGATTGGGGTAACTGAGGCCGGAAAAGAACATAGGCTATGTGGCGTCGGCCTCTGATGTCATCTGAAGCCGCTGGAGGCTGTTTTTGCCGTCTGTATTCCGGATTGGTTGAAAAATAGTGACATCATAGACACGTCATAAAATGGGCGGAGCTCTAGCGCGTGCTTTTCACGTGATATATATATATATATATATATATATATATATGCGTTTAACTTCCACCCGGGCAACGCCGGGTCGCTCCGCTAGTAAGTGCGATAAACCAAAGCAGCTGATGAAGATACATCACTGATATATATATATATTATATATAATATATATATATATATATATATATATACAGGGTGGGCCGAAAGTCTGGATCCATAGGAAAATATTTATTTTAATACATAAATTACAACAAATGGTAAATACTTAAAATGAATATCAACTTTAACTCGTAAATGCGTATCCGTGATACTGTACAGTAGTTCGTACTCCAGTATAAATACTCAAATACTTTTTATTTCAGCCCAGAAATGGCTTCGAATCTAACAACAGAAGACCGGGTAGAACTTGTGCTCATGTATGCAAGACAGGGCGCTACACACAGAGAAGTTGCTACCGAATTCAATAGAAATCATCCTGATAAGCATCCAGTAACACATGCGACTGTTAGCAAGTTGTTTAAACGTTTCAAAGAAACAGGAAGTGTACATGATCGACGGCGTTCTGGTCGTCCAAAAACTGCAACTGATGAAAATACCTCTGCAATGGTATGTGAAACTTTAACGAATAGTCCAGTAAAGTCAACAAGAAGATTATCAAATGAAACACGCATCTCGAGAACGTCAATTCGAAGAATTATTAAAAATCATAAATTCCATCTCTAAGTGTCTCGATATCAGAGGCCGCCAATTTGAGCATTGTTATAATTTGTTGTTTATACTGGAGTACGAACCACTGTACAGTATCACGGATACGCATTTACGAGTTAAAGTTGATATTCATTTTAAGTATTTACCATTTGTTGTAATTTATGTATTAAAATAAATATTTTCCTATGGATCCAGACTTTCGGCCCCCCTGTATATATATATATATATATATATATATATATATACAAAAAAAAAACTAATGAGTTCAATTCAACATCTCACTTGTACAAATATCAATGTTTTGAAACATATCTTGCAAACACAAATTTAAAAATATACAGGTTCAACAATTCTCACCTAGTTTTGAGGTAGAAGAGCAGTGATATTTTGATGGTCAAAAAATGATAATTTGTGCTGACAACCTCCACGTCCTTGCACTTCTGGAGCATTGATTCTACAAAGAATATCCTGAATAGGCACCTGACATTGATCTTGCTTGTGTTGAGGCCATGACAATGTTGTGTTCATAGAATGATTCATGAACTTCACAAGCACTTCCTTGTGCTCTTCAGAATGATTAATAATAATACCAATGAACCAATCTTGGTCAAACATACAGGCTATGTAAATACTACTTTGATAATCATCAGT
>JAJOZX010000239.1:937500-1097500 GCA_023014485.1 Bathynomus jamesi
CTAATTAATATATATAATATATATATATATATATATATATATATATACAAAACGAAGAAATAATAGTTATTAATAATATATATATATATATATATATATATATATATCTCTGTGTGTGATTAATTGGAAACTGTCTGATGAGATCAGATTTCGATGACAGCAGAATTTTTCTTTTCTTCTTTTGCCTTTCTTGGCAACATACAGGGTGGTCCAAAAGTCCTGCTCATGGCGGGGGGGGGGAGGGATTGTTAGAATATATTCTATGTAGTATTAACTTAAGTTAACTCTAGATTTTCTGTTTTGTTTACAGTGTCAAGCAGTGTGCAACATTCCCGCTGGCTCGTTGGCCCGAGGCCAGGTGTTTTCACATCAGATCAGTAATTTTCATAAGACAGCTGGTTCGAGTGTTTTAAGTTAAAACATCGCTGGCCACTCGGACCAGCTGTCTTATGAAAATTACTGATCCGATATGAAAACAACTGGCCTCGGGCCAACGGTCCAACGGGAATTTCGCACGCTGGTGTCAAGGCCTTAAAATTCACAAATGGCAGAACAACATACAACAGTGTACACCCCCACCCCCCACCCCAAGAAAAGGTGGCATTAGTTTTCTTTCATATTGAGGGTCTCAGTCAGAGGATGGTGGCTGCAGAATTTCACAAAAGACATCCAGAAAAACTACAAGCTGATCAGCGAACTGTCGGACCTCTCCTTAAAAAACTAAAAGAAACAGGAACTTAGAAGACAGAAAGAGAAGTGGTAGGCCGCGATCAAGCACAAGTGAGGAAATGTCAGAAAGTGTACTAGGAAGAGTAATACTGTAGAGAGTCCAAAACGTTGAAGTAGGAAAGCTGCGCAAGAACGGAACATTTCGCATCAAAGTGTTCTAAGAATACTTAAAAGGAAGGAGTTCCATCTATACAAAGTCACCTCTGTGCAGGAACTTCACGGAAACGATTGCGATAACAATACAGAATACAGTGTACGAAAATCGTCCAAGAACACTTGAACAATTAAAGAACAGTATCAGTACTGTAGGCAACAACATTAATGCAGACACTATTGCAAATGTGTACAACAGCTTACGTACTCGCATTAGATTGTGCAGTATCACATTTTGAAAATTACCTCTAATTAAACTGTCAGTTATCCACTAAAATGAAGCAGGACTTCTGGAATCAAAGGCTTTTCATTTCATCAGTTCCCAGCCTCTTAATAACTCTCTTCAATCTCTCTCTCTCTCTCTCTCTCTCTCTCTCTCTCTCTCTCTCTTCGCCGCAATGCTGCCTCACTCTCTCTTTACGATCACTATTATACTCGTAACGGACGCTGCTCTTCTGAACTTTCTAACTTCATTCTTCCTCCTTTAAGGAGAGCACGCAGTACCCAACTTTCAGCACATGCTCATTCCTTTTCTTTCCAGTTCTCTTATGCAAGGGTTAATCGGTATCTTCAATCTTTCCTTTACTCAATCGGTGAACACTCTTCCTCAATCCATCTTTCTTTCTCCCTCTCTATGACCTCCAATCTTTCAAACGCATAGTGTCCAGGCATATCGAAATCCTTGTGCCTTGATTTTGGCTCTCTTCTTCCTCTTATTCCGCGCGTAATATTTTTGGAGTTGATCTATATTTAAAAATGGTGGGAATGAGCCGGTTCGGACTTATTCTACAGATGGTCATAGTTCCAACATTATATTTCTACCAAGTTTCATGAAGATCCGATTAAAAACGAAGTCTGTAGCCTTGCCCGTGAAATAATAATAAAAATAATAATAATAATAATAGTAATAATAATTTGAGCAAAAACAATAACAAAGAATATTATACCAGATGAGCCGGGTGTACTTGGCTATGTGTGGTGGAGAGCGCAAGAGAGCAACTCGCTCCTCCCTCATGTCAAGCCTAGAGGCGGGGCCACCAGCTTGATCTTCGTGTAAAGAGAGACCAACACACGGAACCCAAACAAGGTTAACGAGGTGTGTATATATATATATATATATATATATATATATATATGTGTGTGTGTGTGTGGTGTGTGTGTGTAGGTGCAAACCTCAGTTGAATAAGGAACAAGAAGATTAGTCCGTATGCAGACATTTAATATTCATTCAAAGCTTTTGACATATTCTGGCATCTTCAGTGCTAAAATGAGAGATACTGTATATACATATACAGGGTGTCCCAGAATTAACTATCTATTCAATGAAATCGGACAAATTTTTTAAAAACACACTTTTATTTATGTTTATCATGTTTAATATGTGTTAAAAATGTATAAATTTCTAAATTTTTTTCATAATTTTATTTTCATAATTTTTTCATTATCTGGTCTGAAAGACCGTCTGAAGTCATAGAATGGCAAAGAGACTCTCCAAAAGTTAATGTGTGGCTTGGAATAACCAAATCCAAAATTTATGGCCCATTCTTCTTTGCGGAAGCAACTGTAACAGGTACCGTCTACCTTGATATGCTTCAGCAGTTTCTCGAACCACAGCTTCTTGATGATGGCATTCTTGATAATGTTGTGTTTCAACAAGAAGCATTGATCTTTTGGCGATAAACCTTTGTTTTTATGAAACCCCATGCAAAGAAATCCAGGGGTGTCAAATCCGGAGAACGCGGAGGCCAAGGTCGAGGTCCTCCACGTCCAATCCACCGATTCGGAAGGCGTCTGTTGAGGTATTCTCGAACAATTAGAGCATAATGACATGGTGCTCCATCTTGTTGAAACACAACATTATCAAGAATGCCATCATCAAGAAGCTGTGGTTCGAGAAACTGCTGAAGCATATCAAGGTAGACAGTACCTGTTACAGTTGCTACCGCAAAGAAGAATGGGCCATAAATTTTGGATTTGGTCATTCCAAGCCACACGTTAACTTTTGGAGAGTCTCTTTGCCATTCTATGACTTCAGACGGTCTTTCATTGGACCAGATAATGAAAAAATTATGAAAATAAAATTATGAAAAAAATTTAGAAATTTATACATTTTTAACATATTAAACATGATAACCATAAATAAAAGTGTGTTTTTAAAAAATTGTCCGATTTCATTGAAATAGTTAATTCTGGGACACCCTGTATAATTAAGAACCAAATATGAATTTAAAGCAATTTTAACTATTAACAACCCAAATACCACACACTGAAAATTAAAGATTAAAACAGTTATGAAATTATAAAGTTAAGTAATATAGGGTGTCCATAAATGATTACCCTGATTAAAGCATGCTATAACTTTTAAATAAACACTCGTATTCAAACAGTTTAAATCATAAGTAGATAAACATACAAAGTTTTGATACATAGTTAATGAACTTAATAAGCTTCCACATATGCACCCCTAGTGGCACGTAAAATGTCTAAACGGTATTCACACTCACGCCACACATTTTCCAACATTTATGGGTTAACTGTTGCAATTGCATCCGTAATGCGTTCTCGCAATGTCCTGATATCTGGAACAACTGTTGCATAAATCAAATCTTTAACATGACCCCAGAGAAAGAAATCCAGCGGGGTAATGTCGGGTGATCTTGGGGCCATGGGATTGGCCCGTCCCTGCCAATCCATCGATTTGGAAATGTTGCGTCGAGAGTTTCACGAACAACATGCGCCCAATGAGGGGGTGCCCCATCTTGTTGGAAGATGACAGTTGGCTGCCTGTCCTGCAGCTGGGGGATGGCGTAATTGGTGAGCATATCCAGGTACACAGTTGCGGAAACAGTGTTTTCAGTGTTTCCACCGTCCCATCGGAAACTGATGGTTTACCACTGCTCTTTCCCTTTTCCACGTTTCCAGTTTCCAAGAATGTTTTTATCCCGACTTAACTTCACATCAGTTGGATTCTTTCCATACTTTGTTCTGAACCTTCGCTGAACACTGACAGGAGATTTTGTTTCTGCAAGCCACACAACACATTGTGCCTTCTCTGTCACAGACGCCATCTTAACTGAACAGCTACTACAGCGCTCCTAGCGGCGAATACGGTAGACGAAACACACCAGCACAGAAACTCTATGCGTGTACGAGATCACCTGTAAAAATAAAACGGATGTAAGATTCTTCATTAAAACATGAGAGCATACTGTTTTCAGGGTAAACATTTATGGACACCCTGTATATATACAATTAAAATATAAAATATTATAAAAGAAACCCATAAAAGGGGTTCACCTTTACGATGAGAGTAAATTTAAGTAAAAACATTATAAAATAATTTAGGGGAACATTATGGATAAGTTTAAAATGTAAAAATTAAAATCTGTAAAACAGTAGAGAATGAGAGATGGGAAAGATGGATACAATTTCTCGAAAGACGTTAATTTGGTTGGTTATTTTTGTTGAAAGATATTGAGGTTATGGAATGGGGTATTAGTGGGCCGACCGAAAATTGAAAAGTCCTCTAGAAAAAAATTTAACGGCGTTTTTTGTTAATAGCAGGCACCCACCTTAAATAAGTAGTATTGATGATGCCAAACAAGATGTGGGTGGATGCCACTCTCAATTTTGGGTTTGTAGGTCCCATACAAGGTGACAAAAGTCAAATTCTGAAAAATTCCGAATTTTTGCATGTGGTGGCTTTATGTAACAACGTGTTTAAAGGTGTATCATTAGCACATAAAGCATAGTTTTGTGATTTTATGGATAATAATTGAATGTAACTATGACTCTGGATGTCTTTATTTCCATTAAACTACATTTAGCATGCTGGGTGAGGTGCGCGTGTGCCTACTACTACCATAGTACAAGTAATAGCATACTTTCACATGTTGAATATTTTCAATGCACTGGCTGGCCAGACATTGGTTTGGTCTATACAATTAAAAGAGTGCAGACAGTGCCAGCTGGTAAAATAATACTGCTGAAGGATAGGTATGTTTCGAATTGTTCCAATATATCTGTGGCTACTACTGTACATACTGCCGTTCCCACTTGTCTTTGCAGATAGGGAGCTCATCAGCAATGGACCCTGTAGCTGTCATCAAGCGCTAGATGAAACGTCAGGATGCCAGTGAGGATTGTTGATTCTTCTGCCAAAGCAGCGCTGGTGACCTGCGCACAGCATCAGCAGAAGGAAAAGCAAGAACTATGACTGTGGGTGATGAGAGAAAGAACCTGGGAGATACCTACTCTTGATGTTTTACAAAGACTGGAAAGTCATTCCAAGGATGATTTCAATGCATTGGAACTCAAGTGGCATAAATCATGCTGCTCTTTATTCACCTCTGAAAGCAAACTCAAAAGGCTGCGAAGTCAGCAGCAGACCATGGGTGCATTGGCAACCACAAAAAGTGCAGGCTCTCAGGCTTTTCCCCCAAAGCGTAGACGTTCAACACCAGTGATTGACTGGACCCTCTGTATGTTTTGGCAAAAGAAGACCATAAAGAAACTGCACAGGGTGGAAACAATGGAGAAGTCAGATGACTTGATCCAGTGTGCCAAACACGACCCTGTCATGAGCATACCGTTGTCAGCAGTGAGTGATGTGATTGCAGTTGAAGGCTGCTATCATCTGGCATGTTTGGTGACATTTGAGAGACGTACTAGAAAACAAGTGGTGTCAGAGGAGCAGCGAGGGCCAGAAAATGCATGCATGACGAAGCTGTGCAAAGACTTGACAGTAGGCCTGTCTCCTGGTCACGTATACGACATGGGAGAAGTCTGGGACAGATACGAGAGTATGTGTAATGACACCGGCATCACCGTGAAATACTCCAGGAGAAACGTTCTACGAAGATGTTCAAAGGTTGCTCGGATCAAACGCCAGCTACGTACGCCGATTGTCAAGGGGCCCGCTGCTGATTTACCCTGGAGAGAGCTCAGATTTCATCATCTCCAAAGCACTGGCTAAGTCTTGTGAACAAAGTCCTGTCACCTCTGAGTCAGAGTCTACTGAAAATGAAGATGCTGATGTCCGCATGTGTGCCACTAGCAGCATATTCCAAGATATGGTACACGTGGCTCTAAAGGTTCGACAAGATCTTCTTGAAACTCCTGGATACTCCGAGACATGACAAGGTCTTGATCAGGAACATGTTGATCGCATCATACCCGACAGTCTGTACCTGTTTCTACGACTGCTCTTTGGGGGAATGGATGCTGTGGATGAGGGAAGTGAAGAGGACCAGAAAGTGAAGCAGAGTGTGTGTAGCATTGCCCAGGACATAGTCTATGCAGTCTCCAACCGACGAAAGTTGACACCAAAGCATGTGGACTTCGGTCTTACTCTGCACCAAGCCACCCGCTAAGAAGCACTCCTCGATCTGTTCCACGCGGCAAATCACACTATTGGTATCGACACTGTAAGAAGGATAGACACCACCATCGCTCAGAACATCCTGGAGAGGTATGCTGAGAATGGATGTGTCTACATCCCTGACACCATCGTCAAAGAGAGAATGATTCACTGCTCTTGTGACAACATAGATGTCTTGGAGTCAACCTTAGACGGGAAGAACACCTTCCACAGCACTCAACTGATGGTATGGCAGAGAGGCCCTTCTCCACAGCAGAGTAATGGCCAAAAGGGTGGCAAGCACAAGAGATCGAAATCTATCAAACCTGATGACCTACAGGAGTTCCAAAGGCTGGACCAGGCTACCCTCCCATCTGGCAAGAGGCCATCTCCTCCTGGCTCACTGACATAGACGACTTGTCACATGAACCTGAGAGGGACCGGGCACGTGCCAAGGACTTGGCCTGGGTGGTGTCACGCATCCATGATGAAGTGATGTTCGTTCCAAGCTGGGGAACATTCAATCAATCTGTCAACACTGCGGATCCACCAGTAACGACCGCCGGGATGTTGCCAATCCTGCAGGCACCAGCAGATGACAATGCTGGACGGCATGGCCTACTACTGAGCTGTGAGAGGTCACCAGCTGACGTATGAGGCACTGTGGCGCATCAAGTGGCAGATGTTTGAGTCATGGCTGGCTGCAACTGGCAACGGAAATGAGAACGTCAAACAGCTTGCCCTCAATGTTGCTTCGCTTTTCAAAGACAGAGCTGATATAGATGAGATGACGATGCTGTTAACAACTTCTCAGACGTCTTGGCAGATGAGAAATTCCATAGTCTCATGGAGGAATTCAATGATTAGCACTCTGAAAATCCCAACTTCATGCTGTGGTCATCCTACATGGAAATGGTAGAGATCCTACTGGCCTTTATCAGAGCTCAGAGAGATGGCATGTGGAGTCTCTACATAGAAGCCTTTGCTGCAATGCTGCCTTGACTAACTATCTATGACCACACAAACTATGCACGTTGGGGGCCGGTCTACTTGGCTGATATGAGAGGTCTTGAGAAGTCAGCACCAGAAGTTCATGCAGAGTTCTGTAATGGGAACTTTGTCGTCAAGAGGACGGCGAAGCGCTTCAACCAAGCTCCAGCTGATCAGGCAACCGAATGGATAAATCGTACATGCAAGCCGCACAATGGTATCATCGGTATCACAAAGAATGACCAAGCAAGAGACAGGTTCTGCATCACATGGTCAGAGCGGTCACGCATCTCTCAAGACACAAGATACCTCTTCAATCTTCAAGATGATGATGGGGAAGCCACCTTCACTCTGGTTGACAGTCTGCCTTCTCGCACTAGGCGTGACGCTCATGATGCCATGAAGCTAGTTCAGCAGTTGAAGCAGTTTGACGTCTTCAGAGTTCACGTGAGTGAAGCAGGAGATACAGATGCCGCCACTAACATCCCACTTGTTTCACTGGCAACCAAAGACACTGCACCCACAGATGTTATGGAGAACCTGCTGACAGCTCAGGATCGAGGAAAGCAGCATGTAATCTGCTTCATGAAGGAGAGATTGATTGAACAGATAGTAGGCTTCCATGAAACGATGAAGAAACATCGGTCGAAAACCTTCGCTGATGTGTACAAAGCTACAGTTTCCACCAAGCAGAACATGCAGAAGACCATCAAAGCTGACAGAAAGCTACTACAGCGGCTCCTGAATGCCGCGACCGCAGGTCGCATGGTGGAATGGTCAACGTCTTGAAGCATGAACTGTCCCCAGTCCCATTTAGTGTGGCGAAGGCAGGAGGAGAGATGAATTCGACATCGAAGTCTGAGCTGGTGAACATCCTGATGGCTCAGCAGACCATAAGCTCAGAGGTTCCAACCTCTGATCTGAAGACCTGTGTGATGATAGATGGCTATGCACTCATCCAAGCTCTTGGCAAGCCTGGCGGCTGTCGGACATTCGGCGACGATGCTGAAGTGTTCTTCAAGGCTGTGACGAGTTATTTCAATGAACACACAACAAGAGTTGATGTTATCTTTGATCGGTACGCAGGGGAAGGATCGATCAAAGCAGTTACCAGGACAAAGCGTGCAAGCAAGAAGAAACCGATTCGGAAAGTCATTGATGGCCCACAAGTTCCACTGCCTGAAGTGTGGAAAAACTTCATGGCCCTGGATACAAACAAGGCTGACCTAGCCTTGTTTCTGTCTAACGTCATCACTGAGAAGGGCAGAGATCTTCAAGAAAGATGTCAGCTGGTGACAGGGGGTGGCTTCTCTGAAGCCATTGAAGTACGGTCAACCAGGCGATATGACGTTCCATTGCATAGCAACCATGAAGAGGCGGACACCAGGCTCATCCTTCACTCATGTGATGCAGCGACCCAGGGCTATGAACGAATACTGGTAGTGTGCAGAGATACTGATGTAATGGTGCTGCTGATTCACTTCGTTTGCACCAAGGTCGCTGAAGTGTGGATGCTTTGCGGAACGGCCAAGAACCGAAAATGCTACCCCGTGCACGATGTATTCAAAAGTTTGTCGCCCCCAATCAGGGACAACCTGGTCAGCTTCCACGCTTTGACCGAGTGTGACAGTCTCGTCCTTCAGTGGTCATGGAAAAAAGAAGTGTTGGAAGGTGTTCAGTGACCACCCACTCCTGCTGCACGCCATTGGTTGAGATGGGGATATCGCAGATGTTGAGAAGCTTGTGTGTCATTTGTATGGCACCCCGGAACAACACACAGTTGATGACGCCAGAGTTCACCTTTTTGGGAAGGCCAAGAAGACTCTGGAAATGCTTCCACCGACAAAGGATGCCCTGGAGCGCCACGCCAAGCGGGAAAACTATCAGGTCAAAATATGGCTCCAGGCTGACAAAGAGCACATAGATGTTGAAGATCCGGTGGACATTTCAGCCTGGAAGTTGGAAGATGGGAGCCTCCTACCAGTGTGGACAAGACTTCCTCCAATCCCTGAAGCCTGCCTGGAGCTTGTTGCTTGTGGTTGCAAGAAAAAGTGCAAGATATCTAGATGCAACTGCTTCAGGAAAAGGATGAAGTGTACGACAGCTTGTGGTTGTGACGACAGCGGTTGCTGTAACCCAGCTGGACAGTAGATCTATGTCTCTCTTCCGGGCTGAAATCGAGAGAAGTTGGAATGCATGTTAAAATAAATTGTTTTGACAAACAGACTTGCGCAATGTTTTTTTTCGCCAATTAAAATAAAAAATCGCAAATTTTTAGCACAATTTCGGTCGTGATTAACTTGATTTTGACCTTGATTTGGTAATTCGGATGGAATAAGCGTCTCATCATACTTCTTTATCACTAAGTGTGGAAAAATGAAACATTTGGTCAAACCAATTGGCTCAGAATACTTTTTTTAAATTAAAATTAGAAAATATCATTTTTTTTGCACAGTTTGACCTCGAAAATGACCTTCAAAGCCAAAAGCGAGCGTGGCATCCACCTGCATTTTATTCCTCACCCACAGGTACATTGATTTAGCATGGGTGCCAGTGGGAGTTGGGACGTATATGTGATCGTGAGGGACTTGTAAGTCTATTTTTAGTGCGACTACTAATACCCTTGTGTTCATCGATACGAACTTGGGGTTGGCGTGTGGTCATGCCAACGTCCGACGATGTGCAATCGCCACATGTATATTTGTAAATAACTGATGAGCACAAGCGTTTTGCAATTTTATCTTTAAATTTAAAGAAAGAGTGTAATTTACGTTCTAGGTAATGCGAAAATGCATTTAACAGAAATTTGTGGATAAACTCTATTAATTAGTTTATTAATTTTCCTTTTTAACACCAAACTTTTAGATCCACAACAGGGAAGTTTAAAATATACAACCTTCTTCTGCTACAATTACGACGGTTTTAGTTTTATTAGAAAATTTTAAGTTGATGAATCTTTTTAATGCACTGACAATAAGTTTGAAGGAAAACCATTACCCAGTAAACATTTTTTAAGGAATTCCAATTTGCAATTTGGTATTTAGGAGATGGTAGTAAGAGCAAATCTCGTATGAACGGTTTAACCCTTTCTGTTCCAAATTATTGTTTTGAGCTAAAAAAAAAATTTTAACATTAAAAATGTTAAAAATAAACGAAACTTTGTTTAGAAATTTATTTAATTAATTACACTACAAATTATATGATTCCATTGACGCTATCAAGTAATAAGAGAAACTAACATAACTTTGGTACTTTGAATGAAACAAATAAAAGCAATATTTGTCCTTTGCTAAGCACAATGGTAGACTATACTACTTCGAATGGAATGCATTAAAACAGTTATTGTCCTTCGTTAAACATAATGGTACGTCACACTTTCTGCATTTTAGACGAGAGTAGCCCTTCATACAGTTTCTGCATCTCTTTTTGGGTTCTTAATGCTGAGGCCAATGTCCAAAAAAACTGCCAGATATTGCTATACAGTTAATTGTTATATTCAAATACCATAAGGCATCACTGAAGCTAATCCAAGGAAATTACACGTACTTTTTGTTGATGATGCCATATGGAATCGCTGGGACAGAAAGGGTTAAGAGAGTAAGGATAAGATTACGTTTGCAATTAAGTGGTGCAAAACTGTCAAATTTCACTCCCAAGCCTGTGAAAGTATATGTGTGTGTATATATATATATATATATATATATATATATATATATATATACACAGGGTGTTTGAAAACTTTCTGTACAAATTGTAATGGGGGATAGGCAACACCAAGACAAACCCTTTTCGTCTGTAAGTGTATGTCCGCTGACGTCACCATTCGGCGCGAGAGGGCGCCGCTGCAATTGGCTAAAAGGTGAAGTGGGCTAGACTCGCGCTTGCCGCGGGCATTCTTAAATCGGACGTAGTACGCTAACATGGAGCGCTTCACGACTGCTGAGATGGCTGACATGCATATGGGGCTACCAATGGAAACGGAAGAGCTGCTGTGAGGTTGTACCGACAGCGCTTCCCAAACAGACGTGTGCCAAACCACCAAACGTTTGCGCATTTGCATCGGCGACTGCGAGAAACTGGAACATTCCATGCAAACATGCATGACACTGGTCGGGAGAGAAACGTGCGCACTCCTGACATAGAAGAAGAAATCCTACGGCGATTTGAGGACAATCCAAGCGCAAGCACGCGAGGTGTTGCACGTATCCTCGGTGTGAACCACGACCTGGTCTGGAGAGTGTTGCACGAGCAGCAACTTGCCATGGACGATACCCGCCCAAACATTGACGGCGAACCGTTCTTGATGAGCATGCACCCGTGTAGCATGTGGATTTGCGTGCGCCCACACGTGAGAATTGTGCATGTTAAACACACCCTCACGTGTGAAACAGGCCTCATCTGAGAACAGCACATAAGCCGGAAAATTAGGCTGCACCGCTGTCTGCTGCAGAAACCAGCGCGAATTCCACACGAAGAGGGTAATCCCGAGGTTGTAATGCCTGGACTCTCTGACGATGAAACGGATGTAACTACTGCTCGTGCAACACTCTCCAGACCAGGTCGTGGTTCACACCGAGGATACGTGCAACACCTCGCGTGCTTGCGCTTGGATTGTCCTCAAATCGCCGTAGGATTTCTTCTTCCATGTCAGGAGTGCGCACGTTTCTCTCCCGACCAGTGTCATGCATGTTTGCATGGAATGTTCCAGTTTCTCGCAGTCGCCGATGCAAATGCGCAAACGTTTGGTGGTTTGGCACACGTCTGTTTGGGAAGCGCTGTCGGTACAACCTCACAGCAGCTCTTCCGTTTCCATTGGCAGCCCCATACACCATATGCATGTCAGCCATCTCAGCAGTCGTGAAGCGCTCCATGTTACGCGTACTACGTCCGATTTAAGAATGCCCGCGGCAAGCGCGAGTCTAGCCCACTTCACCTTTTAGCCAATTGCAGCGGCGCCCTCTCGCGCCGAATGGTCACTTCAGCGGACATACACTTATAGACGAAAAGGGTTTGTCTTGGTGTTGCCTATCCCCCATTACAATTTGTACAGAAAGTTTTCAAACACCCTGTATATACAGGGTGGGCCAAAAGTCTGGATCCATAGGAAAATATTTATTTTAATACATAAATTACAACAAATGGTAAATACTTAAAATGAATATCAACTTTAACTCGTAAATGCGTATCCGTGATACTGTACAGTAGTTCGTACTCCAGTATAAATACTCAAATACTTTTTTTATTTCAGCCCAGAAATGGCTTCGAATCTAACAACAGAAGACCGGGTAGAACTTGTGCTCATGTACGCAAGACAGGGCGCTACACACAGAGAAGTTGCTACCGAATTCAATAGAAATCATCCTGATAAGCATCCAGTAACACATGCGACTGTTGGCAAGTTGTTTTAACGTTTCAAAGAAACAGGAAGTGTACATGATCGACGGCGTTCTGGTCGTCCAAAAACTGCAACTGATGAAAATACCTCTGCAATGGTATGTGAAACTTTAACGAATAGTCCAGTAAAGTCAACAAGAAGATTATCAAATGAAACACGCATCTCGAGAACGTCAATTCGAAGAATTATTAAAAATCATAAATTCCATCCCTAAGTGTCTCGATGTCAGAGGCCGCCAATTTGAGCATTTGTTATAATTTGTTGTTTATACTGGAGTACGAACCACTGTACAGTATCACGGATACGCATTTACGAGTTAAAGTTGATATTCATTTTAAGTATTTACCATTTGTTGTAATTTATGTATTAAAATAAATATTTTCCTATGGATCCAGACTTTTGGCCCACCCTGTATATATATATATATATATATATATATATACAGGGTGGGCCGTAAGTTTCCATACATAGGAAAAATAAACATTTTTTTATGGGCAACCATTTTTATTTATATAATATGCTCTACATGGTTGCCATTGTTTTGAAAACACATTTCAATACGTGTTCCCCACTGTTGATGAACACGCATTAGCACAGTTGACGTTATGCTTGTAATGGCGTTGGTGATACGTTCCTTTAGATGATTTATGTCTCGTATCTTTTCCTGATACACCATGGCCTTCAAGTGCCCCCAAAGATAGAAATCAAGGGGGGTGAGATCTGGGGATCTGGGAGGCCACTCCACAGGAGCACGCCGACCAATCCAAGCATCCGGAAACTGCTGATCCAAATACCGACGCACGTGAAGACCATAATGAGGTGGAGCTCCATCTTGCTGGAAGTAAACTGGGAAGTTACCTTCCTCGTTTAGCAGGGATGGGAAAATCTCTTCTTGCAACATGTTAAGATACCTTTCGGCATTAAGATTTCCACTGACAAAAATTGGTCCAATAATTCTGTCACCCCATATCCCGGCCCACACCATCACTTTACCGGCACCTTGCATCTTCGTCGGACTCAGCCAGTTAGGGTTAGCATTACTCCAATAACGTATGTTTTGCCGATTAACCTCTCCATTGACGTAAAAATTTGCTTCATCAGTAACATAAAAACAAACGTTTAATTTTTCCTATGTATGGAAACTTACGGCCCACCATATATATATATATATATATATATATATATATATATATATATATTCATATCAGATTTTTTGTCAAAGCGCAGAAAATATTCTGCTGATGAGAGGTCCTTTTTGGATAAAAAAATGTTCTCATAACTCACCATAATAATATTCCGTTGAAACTACTAAAATAAACCCGTCGAGGAGAGATCCTCTTTTTTTTTCATTTATTTTTGAAGAAAAAATTTTATCATATACACTGAAATTCAGAAATATAACAATATATAAAACAAAACTTTCTAGTTTAGTAAGATAACTAAAGTACTTTTTTAGGTAACGGAGCAGGCTTTCATTCTTCATTTCGATATTCCTTCAGTGAAGTTCAATTTGTTTAATTTCTTGAAATGTAACTTTTATAGTTGAGTTTTTATTTTACCCTTATCTTCAAATTTAATATGCTCATTTTGGTCACGTATATGTACAGAAACAAATTTATGAATGTTTATACCTTCACCGGATTCGAACCGCTGTCGGTGCAACATCCTTCACTCAATATACAAATTGTGCTTCTCAATAAGCCGATCGGAGTTGTAGCTTTGACAAATGTAGTGTTTTCCGTTTCTCTCTTCATTGCGATTATATTAAATGAACATAAAATGGGTCTGAAATGCATCGTTTGTTAAATTTGGGCTAAAAAGTAACCCAAATACCTTTTTAAATTGCCTGATAATAATCAGTCAGCAGGGCCAGAAACTGGGACAGCGCTCAGACCGACCAGTGCAGCCCATTGCTCCAACCCCTGTATTATTATTACAAGCATCATCGAGATTCGATCCCCCTACCTCACTGTGTTTGCTTCGCTTATAGAGAAACAGTGTCACCTACTGAGCTATCCTTCCTATTAATTAAAAAGAACAATACTAACAGCGATTGCAAATGAAATTACTTAAAATTTACCAGTGATTTTAGTGGAAGTAAGTAATTTAACATAATTTTAAATACACCCAGTTTAGAAGTTTTTGTTTCAAGTATATATTAATCCATTAATGCCCAGCGTCACTTTACTGATTTTGTTCAGTCTCGGAAAAGACCTCTGGGCGCTAATACTTTATTAAATAAATAATCAAGGATGATGATTCGCTACCATAAATATGACAGGTGATTAGTGAAAGATGTCTGATTTAAATATTTATCCCTGATTAAGTTATGAGGCGTTTTGAATCATATTCACATCTCAATATAAATAAGTCGTTTAACGTCTTTAATTATAAAGATTTTGCGTCATGGTTCCTTCTTTTATTACCTCGTTCGTTTAGTCACTCAACGTGTGTTCGCCTGGCTTATAAACAAATTGAATAATTATAAATTTTGAAAAACTTTGAGAACACACTGCATTAACAGAGATATAGTTAATAAAATTTTCATCCCACTGAAAATTCCTTAAGTGAACTGAAACTACGTTAAGCAATATTATACATTTAATTCTTTTCAATTGTCACTTCAAAAAGGGATTTGACATAAAAATATCCATCGGTTCGAAGGAAATAAAATTTTAAGAATAATTCAGAATTATATATATATATCATCTGTGGTATAGTGGTTAGTATCGCTGACTACGAATCCACCGACCCTGGGTTTGATTCCCAGCGAAAGCAGGCGGCGCGCAGCTTAGCCAACTGTTCATCCCGCGCGACCAGTGGTTAAGACTCTGTTCTACTGATCAGGAGGTTCAGAGATCGAGTACGGGAGAGGACTTTGTAATTTCTGACTACCCGTGGTGGGTTGTGGTTCAGATTCCACGTTAAACTGCAGGTCGAAGATGGAGCAACGAGCTTGACCTTCGTCAGAATTAACAATTTGACCGGAAGGAAAACCAAGCTTTATCAAGATTATATAACTGAGGGGCTCCGAGCCAGAGTGACTAACGCGCCAACAATAAAAACGGGAGATAAACGAGTTTAAAGTTGCACAAGCTTTAAATCAGGGGGCACCAACCTTTTTTTTGTTCACCGCCCACTTTTACGCCCACTTTGTTCACGCCCACTTTGAAAATTAAAAAAGCTTATCGCCCACCTTAGATCGAAAAGAATGAATCAACATAATCGACAAAATAAATAAAGAAATAAATGTTTAATTACCTTTAATGTGAGCCCACTAGTGGGCGCTACCGCCCAGGTTGGTGACCCCTGCTTTAAATGCTCAGAGTGAGTAACACGCCCAAAAACTGGAGATAAACAAGTTTAAATTTGCGCGATCTTTAAAATGACGAAATTAAAAAATATTTTATTCACCACTTTTTTAACAATGAAATTTATACATTAGACAACTGACAATTTTTATGCAAGGCAGCAGCTTTGTTTTTAGTGTAATCAATATAAGAATAGGATCGACGCGTAGATATGGCTCTTTTACTATGACTCTATGTACAACTTTCACTAATAACCATGACACACATGGCAGAGAAGACCTTGGGATCACTTTAACATATTGCTTCCCAGGAACCTCTCTTTAACATATTGCTTCCCAGTGTATATCACTTTAACATATTGCTTCCCAGTGTTAATCACTTTAACCTATTGCTTCCCAAAAATAGACATTACACAACCAATTACAGTTACATTCAATAGTTTATAATATTTAGAAATTAGCTAGTCGAGAAAATGTAAATTTATGGACAACTTAACTTATTATGCTTTGCCATTTTTTGTGAATGTAAAATATTTGGATCACCTGAAGATCAGGGCCCCAGCCTTCTTTAGTTAGCCTTATAAGGCCAACTAACGAAAATATCACGACCTAACCTAACCAATCGTTAGGTCAACTGTACGCCCTTGACGATTGGTTAGGTTAGGTCGATATATTTTCGTTAGTTAGCCTAGATTACCAACCTCTTTCTAACCAACCAACCTTTCTCTTTTTAACATATTGCTTCCCAGTGTTAATCACTTTAAGATATTGCTTCCCAGGAGGGATCACTTTAACATATTGTTTCCCGAATGCTTTCGGAAGCAATATGTTAAAGTGATCCGACCTTGTACTGCCGCCTGGTGGAAAAAAAAAAGGCAATTGACCGAAGGTGGTCTGTTATTCACTCTGGTATATATATATATACCAGAGTATATATTAGGGTGTCACTTATTTTTCAACTTTTAAGTTTCCATGCTCTGACCCCATCAAAGTATGCCATATGATGTAAACACTGTCTACAAAGCTTTATTGAGATATTTTAATATTTAGAGGTCGCTCAACGGCTTCGAAGTATTGGATACGAGATTCTCAGAAAGTGTGAATATAAACAATTTCCAAATGTATTTAAACAATTTATTATGTTCCTACATTAGCAGCAAGTGCACAAGACATTATCATAATATTAGGATGAAGTACATTAACATCAGACAGTAGCATAATTATTATGACTAATCATTATTTCCACTCAAGGTATGCTTTTGTCCCCATGTGCAATGCTTGCGATGGTCTTCAACAACCTGGAGAAGAAACTGGAGTTGTTCTTCATCTTTGGTTAGGTATCCAGAAAAATCCTGGATGAGAGCAACTCCACGTTCAGCGAAGTCATTTGTTACAGTTAGTTTTTACAGTCTCTTTCGCAGTCTGGTAATGGGTATCCTCTTCCCATTGCTCAGCAGTTTTTATATCAGGGAGGACATCGTCATCGAAAAAAGCAAGACCCACCGGCTCTTCAGACAAATACCATAAATGAGCTGCCATCTTCTGTGAAGTTACCATGGTAATGCGTGGATGGATGTTTGAATACTTTATTAGTGACTGTAGGAGATGAAGGTCATTTTGGGGAGCACTAATGGCGCAAGGGCACGTGATCCAAGCTTTCACATAGATGCATACAATAAAAATGCAAAAGTCGCGAAGTCCTCTTTCCTCACGGTTTGTTAACTTAAATTGTGATCTGAACATCCAAATTTTTAAGGAATAGATTGCCTTTGACATCCATAGTGCCTGATGCATCGCTCCGGGAGCATGAAAAACTACACCACGATTAGAGACGGCACAAAGAAACAGACATGCCAGTTCAAGTAGCGACTTATAGTCATCTCGCGGGATTTTTGTAGTCATTGCAGATTTAGAGAAGCTAATGAGACCTTCCTTTACATCAGCGACAGCAGAAGTGGCAATTTCATCAGTGGTGGAGTCTTCATACCGCTTTGGATCAATGTCGTCTCACTTTCCTTGAAATCTCTTAAAAAGTTGGACATCTGTAGCTAATGTTGGGCCCATGCATTCTTTAAAAGCTGCTGCAGCCAAAAGTTCGATGATGTGATGTCTGCGGGCCAGATGGAGTAGGTCACATTTCAGCATCTGCTGTAAAATAACGCAAGTCCCAGCCATTAGACCAGTATTGGAGCTAGTTGTATCGAAAGATATAGCTTGGACTTTTTCTTCAATATCCCACTTACGGAGAGCTTCAATGACAGCTGCAACTTGTGCTTTCCCAGTTCCAGATATGAGCTTTGGAACGCCAAGAAGCTGATGTACTCCCTGACCTGTTACTATGACAGAAAGACGATCAATTTTTTCCTTTCCAGTAATTTCCGGTAATAATTTACCATCCCAGTGTACAGTAAGAGGTACATTCGGCTTAAAGTTTTTCATGATGGTCATAGAGAGTGCTTCCCTTTGCTTCTTTCGTTCACGTCGGATGGTCTCTTGATTCACAGCAAGATCAGGGATACATGGCTGAGACTTTTCGCAGTCCCCGTAATAATCATAGTAGCAGCACGATCAGATACTTTACAGCGATGTAGAACTGCTGTGAGACCAGGCGTGATGATTTCTTTTCTTCCCCGCTTGAAAGAGGGTTTCTGCCTACTTGTTCCAGGAACAGCTTCATGTTCTGATTCCTCTTCCTCAAACGTCGATGAACTGCTGCTCTCTAGTGTAACAAAATCTAACAATGAATCCTTGCTTTGTTCTGCCTTTCGCTTTCGACTTTGTTCGCTCAACACACGTTTCTCCTTCTTTGCCTCCTTCTGATGTAGCACAATATCAACAGAAGACATTGTTCCACGACGGCCTTTTCCACGCTGAGCAATGAGAAACTGCTTGTCTTCCTCCATTTTGATTATATCGAGGGCATCTGCATGAGCGATATCAAAGAGGTCGTGAAAACAGTCCTTGAACATGCTCTCATTCTTAGCCTGCACTTCTGTCTTGCGGGATGAATTTTTCTTCAATGCTTTCCATCGTGAGAAGAATTTTTCCAGTTTTCTGATTGTGTCTTGTTTGTGTTGAGTTGGAATTCTGGCACAATTCCAAAACTCTTCAATTTTTTCAATTGTCATTGACGAAGCCTCTCTTATCGTCTTTTTTATATGTAAATGAAGGAAAAAGGACAGAGCCTGAAGATTGATGGCAATTTACCACTATAAATCATTCTCACACTTGTCATCAAGTAAACCTTAGATTTCTTTCGAGACTCCATCATTAGATAATAAATGTATTTTGCTGTATAAATTTACACCTGAAAATAAAAAATAAGCGTTATAGTTATTATGCAATAAAAAACACTAATACACATATATCCTACTATTAAGACTAAAATAACACACTAATGCAAACACATCCTACCATTAAGGCGACTGAAATGATACTGGGGTGAGGCATAGAAAGGAAGCGCATTTCAATTTAGGAAAAGTAACGACGCGTCATCAAAATTTGAATGGCCTTGAGCGACCTCTAAATATTAATATTTTCTCATGAAACTTCATAATCAGCGTTTCTACATGCAATGTCACATTTTAGAGGGTCAGACCGAAATTTCTTCATGGTTCAATTCTTACTATACAATTAAGTGACACCTATATATATATATATATATATATATATATATATATATATATATATATATATATATATATATATATATATACATATATATATACCAGAGATGGGGACCCGCGTTAACGACTCGGACTCGACTCAGATTTGGGTGTAATTTGACTCGACTTGACTTGAGACTTTGCCTCTTCTTGCGACTTGAATGAAATGACTCTAGTATTTTTCAGAATTATGTCATAACCCATATATGTAGATGTACAATTTACTTGTTTCAATACAAAATATAAATGACTCCAAAATGGATGCTGCACGCCGTGGAGCATATTTTTTATTTACATGTAATCATAAAAACTTAACAAATATCAGAACTTTGAATTGTGTGATAAATACAAATGATTTTTAAATAATTAGTAAATTTGTTTTTCTGGGGTACAATATAGGAATTTATGCCTGGTGACCCGCACATATACTGTATATAAACCTAGATAAATATAAAATCTTGAGTTCCTATCCTCATTTGTTACTTTCTTGTACGTACTGTATTACAGTGATATCCTCTCATAAATAAAAAAAGAATTGGTAAATGATATTGAAATATTGTGTACTGTTTATACTTTTTATTATCCAATTTTAATTGCATCTCTGGCACTAATAGTGTGGTTTAACAAGGTTTAACCTTTACATATGTCATCACTCAATGCATCTTACAGCTATATTTCATTTATCCATATTGACTTGAGACTCGCCAAAAAAGACTTAGACTCGCGCTTAAAGACTCGCGACTTGACTCGGACTCGATAAAAATGACTTGAAAACAAGTTTGATATATATATCTTTTCTTTCACCCTTTCAAATGTTCGGGTGCGATGATTCCTCATTTCACGAAGGTCTCAAGCTTGTTGCCCCTCCTCTTTATATATATATATATATATATATGATGAATAAAACCAAGAAGGGAAAAGAAACACAGACTGGTGCTCAAGCGCTTTCGTCTAATGACCTCCTCAGGAGGTCATTAGACGAAAGCGCTTGAGCACCAGTCTGTGTTTCTTTTCCCTTCGTGGTTTTATTCATCATAAATATTTTTCACGTGTCACTTTCGTAAAATAATTTTCATATATATATATATATATATATATATATATATATATAATGTATAATGTATAATATGTATAATGTACAGTATATATATATATATATATATATTATATATATATATATAATATAATGTATAATGTATAATATGTATAATGTACAGTATATATATATATATATATATATATATATATATATACAGGGTGGGCCGTAAGTTTCCATACATAGGAAAAATTAAACGTTTGTTTTTATGTTTCAGATACCCTAAGAATATGCGTTTGACGAAAGAGCAACGAATTGAAATCATACTGATGGCTGGGTCGGGAAGCAGTCGCATGGTTGCAATGAACTTTAACAGACAACATGGAACGAACATCACACACGACACTGTGGCAAAACTTATTAACAAGTTTCAGAAAACTGGAAATGTTGCAGATCAACGCCATTACAAGCATAACGTCAACTGTGCTAATGCGTGTTCATCAACAGTGGGGAACACGTATTGAAATGTGTTTTCAAAACAATGGCAACCATGTAGAGCATATTATATAAATAAAAATGGTTGTCCATAAAAAAATGTTTATTTTTCCTATGTATGGAAACTTACGGCCCACCCTGTATAT
The DNA here is from genome assembly GCA_023014485.1 of Bathynomus jamesi. Lineage (NCBI taxonomy): Eukaryota > Metazoa > Arthropoda > Malacostraca > Isopoda > Cirolanidae > Bathynomus > Bathynomus jamesi. The sequence goes on from JAJOZX010000239.1 coordinate 958,779, forward strand.
ATATATATATATATATAACTTGGTTGAATGGTTTGTTCTTAGGGAAGCGTAACTTAGCGAGGAATAGGAGGACGAAAAGATGGTACATGTTTATTGACAGACGTTTCGGAAAAATTCAATTTCCATCATCAGTGCTAAAAATTTTAAAACAAGTAAAATAAATAAGTATAATAAATAGAAACGAACAACAAATTAAAATGGCGCAACAATTAGCGAGAATCCAAAGCAAGTTACAATGTACATTAAATTAAAAGATTAAAAGTTAAATGATATAAAGTATAAAAGTATGGATGACAAGTAAAATATAAAATGGTTTAGGTAGAACGGAATTGTAGTTTCTTACAATTAGCGAAAATATATATATATATATATATATATATATATATATATATATATATAGGAGGGGCGACAAGCTTGACCTTCGCGAAATGAGAAATCATCGCGCGGAACCTTTGTAAGGTTGTAAGGTTAAGGTTGTATATATATATATATATATATATATATATATATATAATGCGCCTCGGTGGTGTAGTGGTTAGCGTCGCTGACTACGAATCCATCGGCCCCGGGTTCGAGACCCGACGGCAGCCGGCGCGCAGCAAAACCCAGCTATTCATCAGCTGTTCATCCTTCCGCACAATAAAAAAAGTGGTTGGTAGATAAATGGGTACCCTAGGTGGCCTAGTGGTTAAGACGCTGGGCTGCTGATAGGGCGTGGTTCGGATTCCACGTTAAACTGTAGGTCTAAGGTGGAGTGAAAAGCTTGACCATCGTCAGAATGAATAATTGGGGCAGAAGCTAACCAAAGGTTATATATATATATATATATATATATATATGATGAATAAAACCACGAAGGAAAGGAAACACAAAATGGTGCTCAAGCGCTTTCGTCTAATGACATCCTCAGGATGTCATTAGACGAAAGCGCTTGAGCACCATTTTGTGTTTCCTTTCCTTCGTGGTTTTATTCATCATAAATATTTTTCACGTGTTACTTTCGTGAAATAATTTTCATATATATATATATATATATATATATATATATATATATATATATATATATATATAGATATGTTAACACTCCGTCTTTGGCCTTGGGTGGTTCGAGGTTGTTGTTTAGCCGATCAGCCCACCCTGACCGAGCAAGCCGGCGGCACGCAGGTAACCGATCGTCCTCTCCGGAGTGGACCAGAGGTTCAGCGCACTAGTGATGTTGTGTTGTGTTCTGTGTTGTGCTAGAGCGGTACAGTCTGTCATAATGTGTTCAATTGTTTGTGGTGTGTCCTGGCATAGGTGACAGGCGTCGTCTGTGGAGTTGTCTAGTCTGTGTTTATATGTCTGTAAGTTGGGGTAATGTCCACATCGGAATCGTGCTAAGTTAACTCGATCCGATCTGCTCAGACTGATCTCTGACCTGTTAATGGGTGGCGGCTTCGCACTAGGATCGCATTCGGACCGAGTCGTGTCAGTGCTTTGTGGGTTAGGTGTGTGTGTGTGTGTGTGTGCATGTGTTTTCTGTACTGTGTGATGTCTGTGGGGCGTGGTACGGAATTGAGTATTTGGTTATAATGTCTCTCTGGTGTTACCTTAATGGTGCGAAGTGTCGGTGCATGATTGTACATGTAGTGGCAAGGGTGTTGTGGGTTAGTTGTCGCTGCTGCCATGAATTGTGTTCCCCTCATGTCTAAATGTACCCTAACTTTCAGTATTTTTGTTTCTGTGGGCAGGTGTTCTATTGGTGTTGTTTGAGTGCATCCTGTAATGCTACGAAGTGCGTTGTTTTGTATTGTCTGTAAGGTGTTTATGTGTGTGTTTGAGATAATGAGTGCCCAGCATGGGCTAGCATAGTCCATAACTGAGCAAATATATTGTTTGTATATGAGTGATGTTGTTTCCTGCTGGTGTCCAAAGTTTGTGCCTGTTAGTACCCTAAGCGTGTTAAGTCTTGACGTACATTTGGTTTTAATGTCTGAATGTGGTTTGCAAACGATAATGATGTGTTGTATGTGACCCCAAGTATTTTGGTCCTGTGAGTGTGTGGAATGTTGATGTTGTTTAGTGTAAGCTGTGGAGTTATCTGGTGTCCTTTTGTGTTGCTTGTAAGCAAGATGATGGTTGATTTTGTGGGCGCTACTTTGAGTCTATTGTGTGTGAGCCACACTGAGCCAGTCTTGTATACTGTTTATGTATGTTTGTAGGTTATTTGTAGCGGTGTCGATGTTTGTGGGTGGATGTTAGAGTGATGTCATCTGCATATGATGATAAGGTAAGCTTGTTATCTATGGGTTTTGGAATGTCATGCATGTATAAGTTGAAGAGTGTTGGTGAGAAAACAGAGCCTTGAGGGACCCCGTTCGGAAAAAGCTTGTTTTTGGATGACTTGCCATTAAATGTGACATGTGAGTATCTTCCTGAAAGATAATTGCTCAGCCACCTTTTGGTGTTATTGCGCATGTTTGTGTTGAGTATTTTGTTTATGAGAGGGAAGCGTGGGATAGCATCAAATGCTTTACTAATGTCTATTGTTGCTAATAGTGTACGTTGAGCTGGTCGTCTGGAGTTGATGCCATCCATGATGGGCTGCGTGAGGTTAGTGAGTAATGTCGTGGTTGAGTGGTGAGGTCTGAATCCATGTTGAGTAGGGGATAGTGGTATGTGTGGGTTGGTGATTTGTAAGATTAGTCTTTGTTACTTTGGAAGGTGTGCATAGTAAAGTAATGGGTCTATAGGTTCGAGGTTGACGGAGGTTCTGGTTAGGTGGCAGCAACGGATTTCTCACTCTGGGGTAGCTGGTACCGTGCAGGGAATCTCAGTAGTTTCTTTTATACTACACTCCGATTTCTTCTTGTAGCGGATTGGAGGATTCTGTGAAAACTTACTAAATTATCTGACAGTTCCCTGATTCTTCTTGCAGCGTATTGGAGAATTTTGAGAGGCAAAACTGGTCTCAGACTTAAGACTGACTGATTTCTAACTTTACTGCTTCTTCAAAATGCTGTCTTATTTTAACAGCAATACTCTTAGAGAATACGGACTCAAGGGTGAAGTAAAAATATCTTTTACTGACTTTTACTGCTTCTAGATATTACAGGTAATGCTTTCAGCTCTAGGTCAGATTATACAAAACAGAATAAATTTTAAAAGTTACAGTGGTTATATATTATCCGAAGCTAGTGACGTCATTATTATTTTATTTGACTGGTTTTTGAGATTCTCAGTAGGCTGAATTCTTTTGCAAAACATTTGAAGATAAAGGCAAATTTTTGCTGTAACAGCATATTGATAAGCAAGATAATTGAAGATGAGGGCACATTTTTCTCTTAAACATATTGACAGATGTGATGTTATCATGATTTGCCGAGTCAACTAAAAATGAAAATACGCATTTTATTATGAATTAAAATTGAACACGCATATGAACTAAAATTAAATGCTTAAAATTTAAAATTAAGTGTTAATTTAGGGTTTCGGCAAGATATGACTTCATCTTTTACAGCTAAGAAAGAAAAAAATTAAACAGTGTAAAATTTAAGACGATTACATGATTAAGTTTCATCTAAAAAATTATTAGGTAATTTAGAATAAGAAATAATTCACCAATAATAATTTAGCAAATATAAAATAAAAAGAAAACTGAAATTTTAATTATTTTTCCACGCTCTGCAGGAATATTATGCACAGTAACATGACATGCGAGTTGGGACCTTGTATGTAAAAATTAATGTTAGAATTATTCAATTTACAGTACATACAGGTACACTAGAACGCCCGCTGTGCCTTACATAAAAAAAAGCAAACAAAACCAACCTAGGGGAGGAAGTACTGGGAGGAGCTGATGTTACTGAAACCTTCTCTGGTTTTGCCTTAATGTGTATACTAAATTTGGTATTACCCTAACCGTTTTGGCGTGTATAAACGAACGTAAAACATCAGACATCAAACATCATCATCATCCCCTAAACATATAAAGAAAAATAAATAAAATATATTACGTCCTCGTGCGTAAATCACAGCGTTTCTTTACAGATCAACAAAAAGGCATTGTGGATGTTATCGTGAATTGTTTACTCTTATTATGAACAAAATGCTATATCCACTGGCTGCATTTATATGATCCATAAAGCTGCTGCTTCAGACACAACTTGATGTTCCAGTCGCTATAATGACTGTACACACACACACACACACACACACACATATATATATATATATATATATATATGAAAATTATTTCACGAAAGTAACACGTGAAAAATATTTATGATGAATAAAACCACGAAGGAAAGGAAACACAGAATGGTGCTGAGCACCATTCTGTTTCCTTTCCTTCGTGGTTTTATTCATCATATATATAACATATATATATATATATATATATATATATTATTTACAAATATATAATTTTCATGGATTAGTATACATATTATTAAATACAGATGTTGTATACAGTTGTAAACTGCCTTTAGCAAACGTACACGCTTTACAGGCCGAAGTCTACTAATTAGATATAATTATAATTATATAAAAGATATGATTACAAGACTTTCATAGATTTTTGTAATGGATTTAAAAGAGTAAAGTGAACTTACAAACTCGGAGACATACTTATATTAGGAGATAAATATCATACAACGAATAATGAAACCAGTATAAAACTGTAAGGAGCTTACAGACTAGGACATGTACTTTTTACTTTTATTAGACGCTTTGTACAAAGAATAATGATATATGAGATAAAAATTGTAAAAAGTGATAGGAGAGATTTTTAGAAGAGGGATAATGAGAATAATGATAATGAGAAAGGAGTGGCTTCAGTAACTTTGGATTTTGTTAAGTTTTAATCGCTCTATAAAAGATGAGAGAGCAATGATTGTTTTTAATTCGTTCGGTAGATTAGTTCCTAATTCCACCGCTAAATAAGTGTAAGGATTTCTCTACATTGAAGAGTATAGTTTGCCTTTGAGCTATATTCACTTTCCATGTACCTTGTTTGATGTTCGTGACGGATCTGAGTGTTCATTATATTCTCTATTAATATGGTCGGAGCAGATTGTTATGTAACTGAATATTATGGAGCACATCTGTATTTCAAATATTTCCTTAAATTTTAATACACGTAGTTGTTTGAAGATTCCCGATGTATGAGCATAAAAATCACTATTATTTATTTTTCTAATAATTCTCTTCTGGTTTATGATTAAATCGTTGATAATGTATTTACATGAACTCCCATATGCAATAATATTGTATGTGAGATGTAGATAAACTAGTGAGAAGTATAGCTTTTTAAGCGTATTTATGGGAAGGAAATGTAATTTTCTTAATATAAACGAAAATTTCGATAGTTTATGATTTTTATTTTCAATATGTTGAAGAAAGGAGATTTGTCATCAAGCACAACACCTAATAATTTCCTTTCAGTGAGACGCATATTGGAAGGCTTTCCCGTTATGAGAGTTGTGAAAGTCATTTATGTAGATAATAAATAGTAAGGGGCCCATAATGCTGCCTTGTGGAACTCCATGTGTGATGGTGTTATTATGTTTGATGCTCACGTATTCACGTATCATAAAATATTCACGTATTCATAAAATATGCTATAAGGAAGTTCTTGCGTTAATTAAGAAATCATATCAAACAAGAAAGTAAACCATTCAGTGAACCGAAGACATAACTTTTACTGCCAAACTTTTAACTTCACATTTGAAACATGAAGGAGATTCCCTTCATGAGAAGGAGTTGATATCTGGAATAATCTGAATACGAACTTAAAAAACGAAATTTTTTATAGAAATTTTTGGAAAATCTTGGTTGGGTATTAGCTTCTTTCCCTCTCCTCCCTCTTCCCATACCTATTCTTTCATTTTTAAAACATTTAAAAAATTAATTTCACTTATAAATAACTACTTTCTTTAAGTTAAAAATACTACCCAATTTGAGTCAAAACACATTAGTATTCACCAATGGATAGTATTAGATTTTTATTTCAATAAAGAATCCAAATTACTTTATATAAATGCCATGACTTGTTAAAAGTATATAATAGATTATGATAGTAATTATTGCCATGAAAGGTAAACTCATTGCCTCATATCTGCGAAGTTCTTAAGATACAACAACAACAACAACAACAACAACAACACTACTCCGCCAATCACTACTTACAGGAAATAGTGATGAAAGAAAATTTATAGGAAAGTAGGAAAAGGTATATTGAAAAGAATAGCTTCAGCGTTCATTCACACCATCCGTACACTTATCTCGTGTACCCAGTTACGCATTAAAGTACAGCTGAAAATAAAGAATAACATGAACACTAAATTACTTAAAAAAAAAATGCATGGTGTAGATTAGATTAAGGATTTTTTTATTTATTATTTATTATGTACAAGAAATCATCATTTCGTTGTTGCAGCATTTCTCCCGTAGCGTACGGAAGCCATTGTGCATAGAAACTTGCTTTTAAAAATTACTATTTTCACTGCCATCTTTCGCACTGAAATAATTAGATAAGGGCACACTGATCCATAGGCACCTCCAGCTGGTCAGCACACACACTAGTTTAAGAATTCCACAAAAGTGCACCATCAGGAAAATGATTTCCCCCCTTTTTTAAGAAGGATTTATCATATCGTAATTTATAGTGCGTCTTTCACATAGAAATTACTTAGAAAACTTAAAAAACACCTCCAGCCGGCCAGCACCTCCCAGTTTAAGAATTCCTCGACAGAGTCATATGCGTATTTTTTTTTTACGAAGTTCTGTTACAGATCATTTAAAACTAAAATTCTATTACATACCATTTAAAACTAAATTAAAATTCTAAGCTTCCTTGAAAATGCATGTCTATTCTGAGGTTTAGACTCTCGAGAGTTCTCATTAAGCTTCCCATCAGCTGAGAACCCTGAACCAGACCAGACCAACGCCTCCTAGTAAATTTATTGCAAAAGGGAACATTAATTCTATATAAATTAAAATGTTTTCTAGCTAAGTTAAATATACCGCGATATTCCTAAAATGTACTAACAATCCTACACGGCGTACTCAAGTAGCATCCTTGAAATTGAAAACATTTATTTGGAGGTTTTAACTCCTGAGAGATCCCATCAAGCTTCCCTTCTCCACCAATAGGATATCATCTGAGAATTCCCAGTACCCTAAAAACTAAGCCAGACCAGCGCCTCCTACTACATTTATTGACAAAGGCGACACTACTACTTCTACTCTATCCTGACTGATCCTCCTTCAAACAGCTCCCTTTTAATAAGGAAAAAAAGGAGCAACAACTCAGACAGTAGAGTGAGTCTCATCTGAGTACGAGGAAGCTGACGGGAGAAAACAACGAGGAAGATAAAGGTTGCCATGCACAAACAAAAGACATGTGAAGCTGAAGAAAGACGTTTCTCGGTCCGAGCCCCAAAAACTGGAGGACAAGGGAGCTCTTTTGGAATGAGTAGCCCAATCCAGTACAGCACACATCATCAGGGCACGCAGTCTCCTCCACCACGAAAGATGGCTGACCTCAGGGGATATTCTTGGATACTAGGACAATTTCAACCAGCTAGGCATTATCAATATCACCTAAAAATTGGAAACGTTTCCAGCAGGAAATTGGTGTCCAATCTGGTAACCTAGAAACCAGGGATGGGTACCGGAATGAATTTCTGTACCTATATCACTTGAAATTTGATTTCTGGGCCTGTATCTGTACCTAATCTATATTTGGTATGTATTAGCCAGATTTATGCGCAATTTGTTGGAGGTTTAGCCTCCGCAACATCAAAGGTCATATGGAGTATGGAGAGAATGGTTTTCACATATATGAATTTTATATTAAATTATATACACAAAAAACAAAGACTTCCCGCAACCTTCATACTTATAAATATTATCTTCTATTGTCTCAAGTCACTCAAGGAAAAGTTTTGGAGACTATTTCTTCTATCTAAAGAAGTTACGTATCACTAAAAGAAATTATGGATCACCTGAAAATCAGGGCCCCCAGCCTCAATTACCAAATGATATCTTCGTTAAAACTAACGAAAAATATCACGACTTAACTAACCAATCGTCAAGGGCGTACAGTTGACCTAACCGGGCATTCAATTAATTTATTATTATTTTTGGTACTAAAAGCAAAAAACAAGAATACATGGGGGCCCTGATCTTCAGGTGATCCAAATTATTTTTATCATCTGTCAAGAAGTTTTGATATCCAAAAGAAGGAGAAACTTCCCATAGAATGCTCCCTCTAAAAGAAGTTAAAGTCTAAATTCAGGTTTTTTTTGAGTGTATGTCATTTTTGTATCGTATAAAATACTTTATCATTTACTATAAAAACTGGTCAGTTTTATATTCATTTAAATTCAGTTAACTCACGCAGTGTAAACAAATCTTTTTATGTTTTTCCTACATTATTAGAAGTAAGATTATACATGTATACTACTGTATTTCTTTATGTGAAAAGAAAAAAATCAACTTTTGCTAATTAATTTTTATAACAAAGCTTAGTCCTTATTTTCGTTGATTCGGACAAACAATACGTCTCTTAAAGTTTGGTTGCTCATTCTGTTTCTTGAGGGATTTAGGATTTATTTAAACCTGAGTAACAGGAAACGACAATACAGTAAAGGCTTCACCTGTAATGCTTACAGGTAGTTTACAGGTAGTATTATATATAGTAAACTGACTGTTGAAAATCTATGACGTCATGTCGATCCATAACGTCCTTCTGAAACACACCACAGTTAGAAAATCATACAGTATTGGTCTTGACTTAGCTTACTTGACAAAAGTTATTTTTGTTAAAATTTTCATAAGTAGGCCATATCAAACACAATAATTTCATTTACTCTCACATACTTGGTTGGTGAATAATTTGGTACTTGTAGGTTATCTCCCCTCCCACCAATTTTGACAGAATATTTTCGTTAAAACTAACGAAAATATCACGACTTAACCTAACCAATTATCAAGGGCGTACAGTTGATCTATTATTAATTATAACATTGTTTGTTTCTGGAATAGTATTTACTATTCACTAATAGATCAACTGTACGCCCTTGATAATTGGTTAGGTTAAGTCGTGATATTTTCGTTAGTTTTAACGAAAATATTCTGTCAAAATTGGTGGTGGGGAGATAACCTACAAGTACCAATAATTTAATTACCACACGAGCAAAGCGTCAGTAAATCAATATTTTGGTGTTACATTAAAGGGCAGCAAAGGTAAAATCCTATTCTTTACACATTTAAATATTAAAAAGTAGTTTCAAATCCTTTTAATAAATTGCACAACTATTAAAGTTTTGCAATGGCATCTCTGTAAACAACTACAAATAAGCAGTTTTATTGCTTAGCAAGTTAGTCTACTTATTTCTCAGTAATTTCTAAATTGTAGGGCTCCAACAATTTTGGCGTAGCCCTTATACGTATTTTTGGAGAATACGGCTGCAATAGAATTTTTACATAATATTTTTTAGTTTATTTCCACAGACATTTACTTTATTTACACAAATGTTCATTTTCATTTCTCTGGCTCCTTCAAGTTTTTAAGGCTTTTGAACAATGATAGGAAAAACTCAACCCACCTTTGGCTATTTAATGAGGCCACCCCATAAGTTTTCAAACGTGACACATTAAAAAAATAGTAAGATATTGCCATAGACAGAGAGATACCAAACCATGACTGCATTTGAATATAGCCAGTCTTTATTTCATGCTTGTTTTATATAAAAATTAAATATACTCTGCAAAAAACTTCACTTTTTTTACGTGAAGGTCAAAATATGAGAATAAAAACCCACTCTAATAGACAGAGTTTATTTCCACGACAGTTTCGACGCCCACTGGCATCCTCCTCGGGTGGATACAGAAACACAAATGAAAAAACAAGAGGGAAAAACAGTTCAGGGATCGACCGTTAAGAAATTCGCACCTAGGTTGGATTCCATTCTCTCGAGACAGGAGGGGCATTTTCATTAAGTACATTCGCACAAATTTTTAAAACTATCTTCCTGTTCTAAACATACAGATTCTATTATTTTTACATAATTATTACATTTATAATTAAATTTATTACATTTAATATTGCATAATTATTAATTACAGAAATTATAAATTTATTATTACATTGGTTATTACATTGTGTTTATTATACAGAAATTATAAACCGAAAAACGAATGAAAAAAGGCGATTAGGAAATAATCCAGAGACCATTGAGAAATTCGCACCTAGGTTAGATATCGTTCTCCCGAAACCAGAAGGGCATTTTATTACAGGGTCAGCTTATAACTACAGTACATTTCCACAAATTAAAAATATCTTCTTGTTCTATACATACGATCCTAATGTTTTGACATAATTACTGCATATATTTATTTCCACATTAATTACTTCCATTATTACATTTACTAAAAGCGAGTAAGGAAACATTCCAATCCAGAGACATTTAAGAAATTCACACTTAGGTTCGAACACGTTCCCAGGACTCCGTAAGGGATTTATTGACCAAGAATCTCATTAAAGGGTCTAACTTATAAGTACCTTCGCACAAATTAAAATTATCTACTTTTTCTATACACACAGATTCTATTATTTCTTTTGACATAATTATTACATTTATAAAGTACCTTACTTGATTCCCAATCTATAGCATGATTATTTTGGCTAGCGTGATAAAAAATGGCATTATTAGTATTACAACTTCTGAAGGCATATTTGTGTTCTTTGATACGGGTTTCAATATTTCTTCCAGTTTCTCACGTATACTAAATCACAACTTTTACAGGAATGCTGTAGACACAGGCTTGTTCCTCTTTTGCAACGTTATTCCTAACCAATTTACTTTTCACGGTAGACGAATATTTGAACGCCAAAGCAAACTTAAATTCTTTCGTCAACGGTTTTACTCTTTCTAAGCCGGCAATGTAAGGCAAACTCACATATTGTTTTGGTTAACTGAAGGTTCCCGAGGGCATAAAAAGATTTTCTGGCTTTAAAATACGCCTTTCTGATAAAACCATCAGGATATTTTAAATCCTTAAAAATGTTTCCAAATCTTTGAATTTTCCGGATCCAGCAAATGTGGGCTACAAATCCTGAGTGCTCTTAGAAACATGGAAGAAATAATTGAGCTTTTAACCCCTTCATCATGATATGAAAAATAATGAATGTACGAATTACAATGAGTAGGTTTTCTATAGACCGTGAAATTGGGCTTTCCGCTTTCGTTAATGACCAAAACATCTAGAAAAGGTAATTGTTTGTCGTTCTCCCATTCATATTAAATTTATAGAGGGAACAAGATTATTTAATGACTGAAAGAAAGTGTCAAAGTTGTTCCAGTGTCAGGCCAAAATGAGAAAATATCATCTACATAACGAAACCAAATTAGATTCCTGGGACATATTGTTTGCAACAATCCGACTCATAATACTCCATATATAATGTACTCAGTATTGGGGATAAAGGGGACCCCATTCCCATACCAAACGTTGCAAATAAAATTCTTCACCGAAGGAGAAGGCATTATTGGTGACACAGAGTTTTATCAGTTCTAAAAATACAGATGTGGGCATGCCTAGTTCTACGTTACATGTTGGCCTGTGTCTACAGCATTCCCTGTAAAAGTTGTGATTTAGTATACGTGGGAGAAACTGGAAGAAATATTGAAACCCGTATCAAAGAACACAAATATGCCTTCAGAAGTTGTAATACTAATAATGCCATTTTTTATCACGCTAGCCAAAATAATCATGCTATAGATTGGAATCAAGTAAGGTACTTTATAAATGTAATAATTATGTCAAAAGAAAAATAATAGAATCTGTGTGTATAGAAAAAGTAGATAATTTTAATTTGTGCGAAGGTACTATAAGTTAGACCCTTTAATGAATTCTTGGTCAATAAATCCCTTACGGAGTCCTGGGAACGTGTTCGAACCTAAGTGTGAATTTCTTAAATGTCTCTGGATTGGAATGTTTCCTTACTCGCTTTTAGTAAATGTAATAATGGAAGTAATTAATGTGGAAATAAATATATGCAGTAATTATGTCAAAACATTAGGATCTGTATGTATAGAACAAGAAGATATTTTTAATTTGTGGAAATGTACTGTAGTTATAAGCTGACCCTGTAATAAAATGCCCTTCTGGTTTCGGGAGAACGATATCTAACTAGGTGCGAATTTCTCAATGGTCTCTGATTATTTCCTAATCGCCTTTTTTCATTCGTTTTCGGTTTATAATTTCTGTATAATAAACAACAATGTAATAACCAATGTAATAATAAATTTATAATTTCTGTAATTAATAATTATGCAATATTAAATGTAATAAATTAATTATAAATGTAATAATTATGTAAAAATAATAGAATCTGTATGTTTAGAACAGGAAGATAGTTTTAAAATTTGTGCGAATGTACTTAATGAAAATGCCCCTCCTGTCTCGAGAGAATGGAATCCAACCTAGGTGCGAATTTCTTAACGTCGATCCCTGAACTGTTTTTCCCTCTTGTTTTGTTTCATTTGTGTTTCTGTATCCACCCGAGGAGGATGCCAGTGGGCGTCGAAACTGTCGTGGAAATAAACTCTGTCTATTAGAGTGGGTTTTTATTCTCATAAATATACTCTATTTTGGAAACTAGTATCGATTCAATTCTATAAACCGTAAAGTAAATCTATAATCTATGACTATATAATTCTTTAAATCATAAATAAAAGATCGATAAATATTCTCACAGAATCAAATATTATCATCTTACACCCGACATTTGGTTTAAATTCATTTTATAACGTTCTTGACTCAAGAATGTAAGCAATGTAAGATTAAAAAATTCTCTACGTATATAGTAAGAGCCAAGTATAGAAATAGGTATGTAAATACATTTTTTACCTATAGCGATACCTCATTAAAATTTTATTTTTATACCTACAGTATACCTATACCTCATTATATATATATATATATATGCAAGAACTCACGGAACACGACCAAGAGGACGACCTAGAACAACATGGTTGAAGACGGTGGAGAGAGAGAGCAGCGAGTTAAGCTGGCGAGAGCGAGTGGATCTGGCCAGAGACAGGAGCGAGTGGAAAAGTATCGACGCATCAGACGGGACTCAACCTGGAGACCTCCAGATTGGACATAAGTCAAGTAAGTCATATATATATATATATATAGATATAATATATATATATATATATATATATAATTGACGATTGGTTAGGTTAAGTCGTAATATTTTCGTTAGTTTTAACGTTTTATTTGATGGATTCATTTAAAAATGTCTCCTAAAGATCCTAGTTTAGTTTACGTTCCCCAACTTTGACCTAGTGTAGTTTGTGTCCCCTTTTGCATCAGGGGGACGTAAACTACACTTGCTCCAAATTATATTTCTATACCTATACCTCATTAAAATTTTATTTCTATACCTATACCTATTCGTCCTAAAAAATATAAGTATCTATGCGTTGCAAATGTTTTATTTCCACTTCTATATCTATATCTATACCGTTATGCCATCCCTGCTAAAAACACACGCCACTTGACAAGGCCATTGATCCAGCAGTCCAGCTACCTCTAGATAGGGTTGCTAACCTCGAAAGCAGATGTAGCGGCATGGGACATTCAGTAATTTATAGTATTACAGTTTCAGAAATGAAACCCAGTCACCATTAGTAAGACACCACCACTCGCTATACAGTGTGGCGAATTGAACTGGAATTCGCTCAGAAATAAAACTTATGGTTCAATAACCAAAAATCTTAATAATATATAATTCATTATTTTCCACTTCAGAACAACGGGAATATTGTAAAATTGTAACTCCTGATGTTGTCCTATCTGAATGCCGACAGTTTTAAAACATCAGTAATTATAATTCAGATGCAAGTAAATAAAATGTATTATAAATTTAATTTTTCAGTCATACAGTTACAGTGAAAAAGTCATCTAAAATCTCAGTCTTCTAATATAACGTCATTCTGAAGGTTTGAAGTTATAGTTTTCGTGTTGAAGTATAATAGTTATAATAGCTCTGTATCGTGGAAGCTCATTTTCACACAATGTCGGATGGGAGTGTGCCCCAGTGGTCACTGGAGCCAGAACAGAAACAGGGTAAGTGGCCGGTTCAACCCAACTCGATGTCAGCCGCTTGGAGCGAACCAGAGCTCACTAAAATTAATGCTGATAATAGTTATTATATTTATAATACGGTAGTTATAACATATACCTATTCCTCCTGAAAAAATGTAAGTACTTATGCGTTACAAGTGTTTTATTTTTATACCTGTACCAAGGTATAACATGATTATAACAATGGCAAGCCCACTGTGTCCGTGTCACGTTACTGAATTTTAAATATTTCTCGTGGGGATGACATAAATCACCCATATGTGTTTGTTATCGAAATTCGTGATATTTGACCGTCTCGACATTGCTAAGTCGGACGAGGGACTTTAACTTGGAATTTGGGACGATCCTGAAAAATGGCTGACACTTGCAGCCTTTTCCCTTCATTCTCTGCTCTGCCGTATACGAAGAGAAACTTTAAAGTGTATAAACGCGAACACACTTCAACATGTCCACCTACTCGTATGTATGCAAGATTGTGTTGGACACTTTCATCACATTGTATATACACCTGAATACATGGTACATATAAACTCTTGTGTATATATATATACACATTCAGACAGTAGACACAAATGTACGAGTAAATACAGATGTAAACCCTTCAAAAAAAATTATTTTCTCTCGCGACAAGTTTGATACACACCATCTTATCTCCTATTGACGTTTCCCAGATTTCTTATTGGAATCTTGTCGTTATTATTTTCTAAGATGAGATTGATATCAAAATGGTGAGCTGTCCTTTACAGCACTCCAAAGGGAAAGCGTCAAGCTTTAGAGTGAGTCCGGTTGCTATAGCCCTAATACCGCTCCTGCACACATCTAATTTACTATCCCATAAAAGCTGGTTTCAAAGATGTCTTTTCAATTATCCAACTGCTACGTGGGGTTATCTACTGTATATAAATTGCGTTGTGTTTAAATCACGGTGGTCTTATTAGGGGGAGTTAATCCCATCATCTAATAACCATATTAAATCTAGAGCAACACATTGCTTTTAGATTTACCTTTAATTTTAAAACTGTTACATTTTATTCTTTAAGACTCTTATTGTACAAAATAGATTCAAAATATTATCATTACTTTCTGAATAATTTTACCCTTTATTTATTAAACAATGAGCACCTTTGAAGGAAGGGCATATGACAAATCATCAACATAAGCACTTCCAGGTTCTTCCTCTAATAAAAGTGAGCTAATTAGAGCAATACATAAGTATATGTGCTACAGGGAACATAAGTAACATAAGTATATATGTTAACATAAGTATATAGTTACATAAGTATATATGTTAACGTAAGTATATAGTAACATAAGTATATATGTTAACATAAGTATATAGTAACATAAGTATACATGTTCCCTGTAACATAAGTATATATGTTACAGGGAATCTGTGTAACTAAGGATTTCATGAAATCCCTAAAATGTTCAGGGATTTCATGTAAAGGTTAAGTCGTGATATTTTCGTTAGTTTTAACGAAAATATCACGACTTAACCTAACCAATCGTTAAGGGCGTACAGTTGACCTAACCGGTCATTCAATTAACCTAACCGGACATTCATTTAACCGGGAATTCAATAATTTTCTCATAGGTTTAACAAAAATATCACGACTTAACCTTACATGAAATCCCTGAACACTTTAGGGATTTCATGAAATTCCTAGCTACACAGATTCCCTGTAACATATACACATTAAAACTCTTACTCCACGTAAAGTTTAGAAAACATTATAAAACAGTTTATTCTGTATATTTAACTGTAAATGCTCAGTAAGCGTAACAACGTATTAATATACTAATTATATAATTTAGGATATTCTTAAATATTTCTGAATAATATTTGATTTCCTCTTATTCTCCTTACTCTTATTTTTCTAACGCTATAACCCTATCATAAACTTTGTTTATGCCCAGAAAACAGAAATAAGCAATTGAATTATTTTGAATGTTTACTTCTGTTTGCAATACCAAAGTACATACATTTGTTAACCAAGTTTTAAAAACTAATGACATTACGAGCAGACCATAAAATTCATTTAATGTTGCAAAAACTGTTCGTAGCAATTTAGGAAAAACATTACAACAGCTGACCTGAAGTTATCACGTTTATAATTCTTCCTAACGGATTTTAATTTCAGGAATGAAGTGCAAAGAAATTCTTTGAATTCATTTATGAAAGTTTTATTAAAATGGAACTCAAATTTTCTCCGTTCGCACAATTAAGCAGTTAAGAACTGTTAAGAATTTTAAAATAATGAGCTTCCCACAGTGTGGCAATATCCTGATCCTATGTAATCCTGCGCATTGATCGCTGGAAAAAAGGCCGACTCCCGGTTTAATTTTTAACTTAGTTTTTCAAAACTGTTTGGTATCTTTATTTAAACTTTTTTCACGCGTTTTAATGGCTTTAATATTTTCTCCTTCCTGTCCGTACCGTCTTAACGCGGGTTTTAAGCAATGCTTAATGCTTTTATTATTCTAGGGTTACCAAAATCTCATAAGTCAGGATCAGTTTTACTCGTAGTATCTGAAATAAATGGAATTACGAATTCCTTCAAGCATGGAATAGTTTTCGTGCTTCTGTAATATACTGTGTCTATGACTGTGTTATTTTATGACTGCAATGAGCTCTATTAGAGTATCTATTATGACACCATTTGAAATTTTAAACTGTTTTATTACATGTCAGTCCTTTGTTGGTATTCTTATTTTGTTGACTGTTTACTTTTGGTCAATCAATACAGTTAATTTTCTCTGTCATGCTTTCTCTGTGCATTTTGCTTCATTCAGCTAAATTAATTGGCCTATAAACATAAACAACATAAACACATAAACAACATATACAACATAAACAACATAAACACAAATTGTTTGTGATATAGTTGTCTGACCATTATGTTCTCTCTCTTAATATGATTCGTATTGGTTAAACATTCACGAAACATGAGTACCTCAATTTTCGACCTTACAGACTGAAGAATTGTTTGACACGCACTGATTACTATATATTCATTCAAAGCTTCAAATTTTCCCTATATATAAAGGAGGGGATAGATTTCAAGCAAAGAACTACCGACTAGTGTCATTGACGTCCCATCTCACCAAAGTATTTGAAAGAATAGTTAGAGAGAAAATCAATGACTTCTTGGAGACACTGGAAAGATTCACCGAAAATCAGCACGGATTCCGATCAGGAAGATCATGCCTATCACAACTTATAGAGCACTATAAAAATATCCTAGATGCACTGGAAGGCAATAAAAACTATGATGTCATATATACAGATTTTGCTAAAGGTTTCGACATATACGAAATAACATATGGAAATAACATATGGGAATAACAGGCAAACATATGGAAATAACAGGCAAAGTGGGAAGATGAATCTACAACTTCCTCGGAGAACGTCTACAGGTCGTTAAAATTCAAGGTATATCATCATCAGAATCGGAAGTACTCAGCTCAATACCACAAGGAACAGTATTAGCCCCACTCCAATACATTATCATGCTAACAGATATTGACAATGAAATAAACAGCAACAGTATAGTAACATCCTTTGCAGACGATACAAAGATCAGCAGAAAAATCAGCGATACAAAAGAGGTGGAGGCCTTGCAGAGGAACACAAACAGAATATACAAATGTGAAATTGGTTTATGTGAAATGTGAAAATACAGACAGCATATTATGCCCCAGATAGACACGAAATTCAGAGAAGAACGAAAGCGATAGATTTTAGGGTTACAGTGACCGGTGATGCGAAATTTGAAACACAAAATCATATAACGATAAACAAAGCAAAAAGAGTCGCGGGACAAGTACTAAGAACGTTCAAAAGAAGTGACCAGACAGTAATGATTCCCCTGCTGAAAACACTGATCATACTAAAACTTGAATACTGCTCAGGCTTGACGTCCCCATATAAAAAAAGAAAACATTAATAAACGAGAAGAAATCCAGAAACTAAACTAAGATTGATGGCTGCAAAAAATTTAACTACTAGGAAAGACTACGTAAACTAAATCTGTACTTCTTGAAAAGAAGAAGAGAAAGGTACACCATCATCTACATATGGAAAATGATTGAAAAACTGGTGCCAAACCTCAAACTAAACCCAATTACCACCCAAACAACGCTGGAAAATAAGAAAGGAAGAATGTGTAGTGTTCCCAAATTAAAGACCCGACAAGGGACTTCTTCAACACTGAAGGAAAATAACTTGGTTGTCAGGGGGTCAACACATTTAAATCACTTTCCAAAGGACCCCAGGAACGTTACAGGAGTCAAAGTTGAAGTCTTCAAAAGAAGACTAGATATATAATGGATAGGTTTGTTTCCAGGAAACCTTAAACCCTTACATGCGATTACATGATTGATTGAGATGAAATTGCAAAGCTGTGGAAAAACCACTATTCTAACATTCTTAAGAGTGTGAGTAGGGATAATCTTAAGTTAGATTGCAGCGAAACGATTGTGGAAGGGACAAGGGAAAATACTTTGATATCATTTTCTGAAGTAAAGAGGTTAATTAAAGAGTTAAAGACTGGTTCTGCGTCAGGGGTAGATGACTTATCGAATGAGCACTTAAAATATGCAAATGACGTAGTATGTCTGCATATATCATTGCTCCTATCAGCCATGCTTGCTCATAGCTATATCCCTGCAGAGTTCATGAGGGTATATATCTTGCCCCTGGTCAAAAATAAATACAGAGACATTCTGTCCAGCAATAATTACAGGCCTATTGCTGTCGCTTCCTGCTTCTCGAAACTACTAGAAAAACTCTTGTTACGCCGATTAAATGATTTCCTATGGACATCTAATCAGTTTGGTTTTAAAAGGTCCCACTCAACTGACCTGTGTATCTATGTACTTAAAGAAACAGTATATAAATACAGTGGCAGTAATTCAACTATTTACAGCTGTTTCCTAGATATAAGTAAGGCATATGATAGGGTGAACCACAATATTTTATTTGCAAAACTAGAAGACAGGAAGGTTCCCATGTACATATTAAATTTATTGAAATTTTGGTATTCCCACCAATCTTTCACTGTTAGGTGGGGCAATGTACTATCCGAGTGTTTTGGCTCCTCTTGTGGGTGAGACAAGACTCCTTGCTTTCCCCTATGCTGTTTAATGTGTATATAGACGGATTAATTGCTTCATTTAATGAGGCAACAGAGGGATGTTGTATAGATAACACAAGGATAAATAACTTAGTTTATGCCGATGACATGGTGTTAATAAGTCCCTCTGTTAAAGGTCTGGATCGGCTACTAAAAGTCTGCGAAGTGTATTCGGAGAAACATGATATTTTTTTAATGTTACAAAAACTAAGGTTATGTAAATTCATCCTAAAAGCTGTAATCAGCCAGCTGATATAAGGTTTAAAATGAATGGTGAAGTAATTGAGGAAGTACAAGAGTTTAAGTATTTGGGTCAAACTGTTACCAGCTCCTTGAGTGATGACTCGGATATAAGAAAACAATCTCGAAGCCTGTGTGCTAAAGCGAATATGACCATAAGGAACTTTCGATTCTGTACAAGTGAAGCTAAAGACACTCTCTTTCGTACTTTCTGCAGTAATATATACGGACAGCAACTGTGGGTGAATTATAAAAAAGCTTCTGGCGGAACTCTAAATTTGCTGTACAACAGGTTTTTTAGACTCTTACATAAATTACCCCCGAGATGCTCAGCTTCGCAAATGTTTGCTACCTGCAATGTCCCGAGCTTCCCGGAGGTAAAAAGACGTGCTCAACACAGTCTAATTTAAAGAATTAAAAAATGAACCAACCCGATCATCCAAGCTATCCATGAGTCCTGCCATTTGTCCTCTAAGCTATGTACTTCTTGTACGAAAACGTCTGTCTGTAGCTCCACTTAACTTCGACATTACAGTATTATTTCTAATCAACTGTATATATTTCTATCCTTAGTATGAACTGTCATTGTATTAATAATATTTGTCATATGGACTATAGTCTGCCAATAAACCTTTTCATTTTCATTTTCACACACACACATATATATATATATATATATATATATATATATGCAAAAGCAACTATATACTTAATTGAAGGAAGTTCCGTTATTACAATTTCCTTTCATCATAATTCATTTCACATTAAATTCTATCTCTGCATAAATTAGGGCCTACTTGATTGCAGGTGGTATATTAATCATGAAATTCTTTCATATATATATATATATATATATATACATATTGTCAAGAATAATAATTAGAATTTGAAATCTGAAGAAGCGGGAACAAGCGAACATCAAAAGAGGCTAAGCACTTCTTATTTCTTTAATCTAGTGAAGCAGCTGCGATGCAGAAAACCTCATTTCGTCTCTTACAATTAACACGTCTTAACACTAATGAAATAAGATTTGAGGAGAACAGCTCTTGAATATTGTTCATCGCTGCTGAAAGGTACAAGGAGCCAATTGTTAGGGATTCAAGAGCCAAATGTGGACATCAGAGTTATTTAATTAAGAAGATGAATCATGAAGACAAATAAAAAGTAATTTTCTCACGAGGAAATTTCCTTTTCGCTACAAAACAAACCTGGAGACATTTTTAATTAAAGAAGAAATTTTACTGGAGAGTTTATGTCATGTCTATATCGTGCCGAATTATACTTTGTTTCCCTTTTGTTTGTCGGTTTTCGGGCGTGTTATGTATAGTTCCCCCTCTTCTTCTCTCTCTCTCTCTCTTTTAAACTCCTCTGCAACTTCAGAAATAGTTTGATGTCTAGAAAGTTCAATGTTCTGTGAAATGGACATGAATCATAAATTAATGAATTCCTAATATTAATATTCATTCATAATATTCGTAGTTCCCATTAGTCAGAGGAAAAATGCGGGGTTACTCAAGATAATTTTACGATCTGACAATAAAGTACAAATTACAACTATATCTATTTTAAAGCACTCGTATATTGCGAGATTTGAAGCGATATGAGAATGTATTTCGTTTCAATGTACAGGGTGTACATAAAGTCAGGATCTATTTTTGTGAAGCACTTGGAAATTATATGGAATTCAATCATAAAATGATAAAGTGGTAACATTTATTAAATAATTAAGAGTAGGATTCGACGTGACGCCCATCAGTATCCCTGCACAGCTCAAATCGTTCCGCAGCATTTCTAAACACAGTCTGGAGCATTTGCGGGATTATGTTATCTGCAGCAGTTCGTATACGTGTACGTAAGTTTTCAAGACTCGTAATCTTCGTCTGATAGACGTGAGATTTGATAAAGCCCCATGCAAAGAAATCTAAAGGGGTTAAATCTGGTGATCTCGCTGGCCAAGGTCTGTTGCTTCCGCGTCCGATCCAGCGATTTGGAAAACGTCCATTTAGATAATCCTGAACAATTTTGGCATAGTGACAAGGAGCACCATCATGTTGATAGACGACGGTACTAACAATCCTATCCCCGTCGTCTATCAACATGATGGTGCTCCTTGTCACTATGCCAAAATTGTTCAGGATTATCTAAATGGACGTTTCCCAAATCGCTGGATCGGACGCGGAAGCAACAGACCTTGGCCAGCGAGATCACCAGATTTAACCCCTTTAGATTTCTTTGCATGGGGCTTTATCAAATCGCACGTCTATCAGACGAAGATTACGAGTCTTGAAAACTTACGTACACGTATACGAACTGCTGCAGATAACATAACCCCGCAAATGCTCCAGAATGTGTTTAGAAATGCTGCGGAACGATTTGAGCTGTGCAGGGATACTGATGGGCGTCACGTCGAATCCTACTCTTAATTATTTAATAAATGTTACCACTTTATCATTTTATGATTGAATTCCATATAATTTCCAAGTGCTTCACAAAAATAGATCCTGACTTTATGTACACCCTGTATATCATTGTTTATGACAAGTGAATATGAAATACTTAATCTCACATTATAAGCTTTTATTTGTTTCTTCGCAATAATGCTTACAGAAGCTTAAAATACAGGAAACGAAATTACCATCTGGGTATTAAATTATTTCTTTTTGGGAACATTTAAAAACAAAAAAATCTTAATGAAAATAAAAAGAAAAATGAAAATGAAAATGAAAAATGTAAAAACAAATGTTGAAAGAGTTTGCCGCCCCTATGTAGGAATTCGACGATGGCCTGAATTCACTTGGATGGTCCCCTTGTTTGTAAACGAAATTGAATCAGGAAGAAGTTTCGACAACTTGACTCTCGGAGTTATGAGGCCCAAGAAGAACACTCCTCGAGTTATAGTCTATCCCCGTTGACACTCTCAGCTTTTTCAATAAATTTGGCTTTTCACCACTCTTACCTCCGGTAATTGCGTCTTCTCAGAATGTTACTTTCGAGTAAAATGTCCGACTCTTTCGCGAGGTAATATGTATAATTTATATAGAATTATGATAGCCAATTATTCACGGTGAATGGAAACACTAAAATTCACTTCTTCGATTTAATTAATTCAGTCAGATTTAAAAAGTGATAATAAACAAATTTACCTAAAAAATTTAAGGATCACTTTAACATATTGCTTCCCAGGAACCTCTCTTTAACATATTGCCTCCCAGTGTATATCACTTTAACATATTGCTTCCCAGTGTTAATCACTTTAACATATTGCTTCCCAAAAATAGACATTACACAACCAATTACAGTTACATTACAATAGTTTATAATATTTAGAGATTAGGTAGTCGAGAAAATGTAAATTTATGGACAACTTAACTTATTATGCTTTGCCATTTTTTGTGAATGTAAAATATTTGGATCACCTGAAGTTCAGGGCCCCCAGCCTTCTTTAGTTAGCCTTATAAGCCTTATAAGCCTTATAAGGCTAACTAACGAAAATATCGCGACCTAACCTAACCAATCGTTAGGTCAACTGTACGCCCTTGACGATTGGTTAAGTTAGGTCGTGATATTTTCGTTAGTTAGCCTAGATTACCAACCTCTTTCTAATCGACCAACCTTTCTCTTTTTAACATATTGCTTCCCAGTGTTAATCACTTTAACACATTGCTTCCCAGGAGGGATCACTTTAACATACTGCTTCCCAGGAGGGATCACTTTAACATATTACTTCCCGAATGCTTTGGGAAGCAATATGTTAAAGTGATCCAAATTTAAAGTTAAGTTTAAGTTATTACTTAATTAATTCGGTAAATTTTTTTAGAAGTGAAATGTAAATATTTCTTGAGCTAGGATTTAAAGTAAAACCTTAAAACTTGGATAACTATGACGGTAATTGAATCGAATGACTAAATTAAAGCAAGTTAAAAACATAACAAAGTTACAGATTTACTGTTCTTAAATTTACTACTGCAGCAGAAGTTTAATAATTTCTAAGAGAATGTAGCGTCACTAAACAATCGACCACAGAGCCTGCGTTGATATTTGATTGACTGATTGAGTTTAATGGTGCACCAACCCAGCCTAAGTTGATAAAACGCAAAGGAAGAGCAAAGAACCCCATCATCGACGCTCCCAGGGTTTAAATAACCTCGGGGATAGGCGGAGACGATGCGGCTTAAATACCACCTCTTATTGGGAGGAATAACAGTAAGCGCCTATAACAGTACATTACATTAAGAATTAGGCGGAAATATATTTAAATTACGATCGTGATTAGAAAATTTTGACTCGGGGATAAACCAATAAGAATCGAAATAGTTTCTCGGGAGTCGGGATTTTTTTTTTTTTAATTTAGCACAATTGTACAGCCTGGAGGCGCCAGAATGTGGGCATTAGGGTAAAGGTAAGTAAGTTATTACGAATGAGATAATAGAATAACGAATTAGATTTTATGGATCTTTTCCTTTATAGCATCCCCAATTTTTTCGCCCTTGACGATTGGTTAGGTTAAGTCGTGATATTTTCGTTAGTTAGCCTTATAAAGCTAAATAAAGAAGGCTGTGGGCCCTGATCTTAGGTGATCCAAAAAAAATTCTCATTGTAGAAAATTCTTATGACGTACCATTATATAGGCTACGTCGTGGTCAGTGTCGTAACACCGCTTCCCATCGATCAGTGAAGTTAAGCGACACTGGGTCTGGAGTGCAGTTGGATGAAGTACCATCTGTGCGTCCACAGTATGTAGCGACCCGTGGTTCGGATCCCACGTAAAATTGTAGATGCCTTGGATCTTTGCCAAAATCTGGACCGTTCTTTATAATTAGAAAGTTACAGTATTATTATGTGATTTTGCGTGCTGAGTTCGAAAAAGTTATTCCTTTTTGGGAGAAATGAAAACTAAAAAAGTTACAGCAACTTCTATTACCATTATTTACATATATCGACCTAATATTATAAATAAAAATTGCTGTAACTTTTTTATTTTTAATTTCTCCAAATTAAGAATAACGTTTTTGAACTCAGCACGCAAAACTACATAATAATCATGTAACTTTCTAGATATAAAGAACGGTCCAGATTTTGGAAAAGAGCCAATGCCTTCAGTCATATAACCTTAGATGTTGCAAAAAAGGTTAAAAATAAATCGTCAAACAACAAACCAATCATTACACAAAACTATGTAAAATGACGACCATTACACGTCACAGAAGGTTAGCGATGTTATTGATAAATCTCCCAGTTATTACTTTCCGTATTGTCGCTCAAACGTTCAATTTTGATGATCCAGCCATCGAAACTAAATCGAATTACAGTACGATTTTTAACTCTATTCCCCATAGGATGGATGTAGAAATAATAACTTTTTCGTTAACCGTTTATTCCTCAATTCCACCTCGTTCGCATCGTATAATGTGAGAAAATTTTCCTCCATTTGCAAAAGAATAAACTCATAAAATAGGACCATTATACATACAACCATAATTTCGCATTGAACTGAAGAATCTCCATAAAAGCGTATACAATTTTCAAAGGGAATTTCTGCACATTGTGACATTACGTTAACGAGTAAGCCTTCATAATTAATATCAATATTATTATTAGTATAAGGATTATAACTTTACTTGGAGAAGAGTAATATTAATCGAGAAAGTTGAAGAATCTCAGCGTAAGTGGCTTTCTTTTGGTGAAATTTCATAATTCTTTTGATGAATGTTCATTGTATACGAGCAAATAAATACATTAAAATAGTTTAAAATTAAAATACCAAAATAATGGAAACGTATGTTGCAATTTATGATTCCTATCTAAATAACCATTTTGCCCTATATTCTAAGCTGACAATAATAAATCTCAAAGATGTATTGAACACTGTTGGCGAAGCTTAGTTATTTCAAACCATTTGTCAAATATATTTCAGTTTATTATAGTCAAAATACTCGTAGAAAATATCGATTCAAAATGTGATACGTCAGAGGAAATGCTAAGCATTTTATATGTAATTATATGTAAACTGAAGGCCAGCGATATAAATTAAATATTTAGCATATATACTCTATATATATATGTTAAACACAGACCGGAATTTCTCAGGGGACCATTCTGAGTTTGTGTATATATATATATATATATATATATATCAGGGCTTTGAAAATATTTCGGTGTGTAATTGAGCTCCAACGTGCCGGAAAAATGTTTTTCTCATCTTTTGTTGCATTTCAACAAGATTTTTTACCTTACGTTAAAAATTTAGAAATTAGAAAAAAAAAAAAAAAAAAAGACGATCTGAATATTGAAAACATATTGAAAATGATCAAGTAAAGATGAATTTTGTTCGGTAACAGAACGTTTCTGAATATATATATAATTTAGTGGTGGACCAGATGTCAGTTTTTCAACATCTGCGGATGCGGATTTTTTATTTCAATATCCGCGGATACGGATGCGGATGTGGATATTCAGTTAATCTATCAATATAATATAGAACTATGAATATATGACATAATTTTTCAAATTTCGTGATATTACTATTATGGCAGGCAATGCCTAAGAATTAAAATTAATATTAATATTTTCATTATGATAAAAATAATAACTTTCTCAAGAGTTTCAGCCACAGAAAATTCAATGAAACAAGTTTCATTCAATTTTCTGTATTACCAGATATTTATATTTCCAGGTTTATTTATTTGTTTGTTCATTAATAATTAATACTTTACATGAAATGTGCATGACTGGGCCTTATAAGCTACTTTATAAGCTAATTTAATTGTAAATTGCATAATTTATTAGAGGCAATATCCGCATAACATCCGCAGTCAGAAATGCGGATGCGGATGTTAAAAATGATGCGGATATCCGGTCCACCACTAATATATATATATATATGTATATATATGTGTGTGTGTGTGTGTGTGTGTATGTGTGTGTGTGTAAAATTCAAGGTATTACAGCATCATAATGGGAAATACGCAGCTCAGTACCACAAGGAACAGTATTGGCCCCGCTCTTTTTCATTATCATGCAAACAGACATAAACAATGAAGTAAACGCAATAGTATAGTAACTTCCTTTGCAGACGATACAAAGATCAGCAGAAAAGTCAGAGATGCAAAAGAGATGGAGGCCATTTATATATTCTGTAACAAACAGAATATACAAATGGTCAGAAGACAACAACATGACATTTAACACTAAGAAATTTCAGCTCTTGAAATGTGGTAGAAATGAGGAACTTAGACAGCATACTATGTCCATGACAGAAAGGAAATTCAGAGAAGCACGAAAGCTACAAATCTGGGGGTTATAATGACCGATGATGCGAAACCTGTTGAAAACGCTGATCATATCAAAACTTGAATACTGCTCACTGTGCTCAGTCTTGACGTCCCCATACAATAAGGAAGAAATTAATAAACTAGAAGATATTCAGAGGCATTTTACAGCCAAGATCGATGGCTGCAAAGAACTCTACTGGAAAAGACTACATAAATTAAATCTGTTCTCCCTGGAAAGAAGGAGAGAAAGGTACACCATAATATATACATAGAAAATGATCGAAAAACTGGTACCAAACCTCAAACTAAACCCAATTACCATCCATACAACATTGGAATATAGGAAAGGCAGAATGTGTACTGTTCCCAAATTAAAGGCCCGAAAAGGGACCTCTTCAACACTGAAGGAAAGCAGCTTGGTTGTCAAGGGGCCAAGACTTTTTAACCAGCTTCTAAAGGACCTCAGAAACGTTACATGAGTCAAAGTTGAAGTCTTCAAAAGAAGACTAGATGCCTGTCTCAGGATGGTACCAGATGAGTCGGGTGTACCTGGCTATGTGCGGCGGATCGCGCAAGAGAGCAACTCGCTCCTTCACCAAGCCAGGCCTAGAGGCGGGGCCACCAGCTTGACCTTCGTGTGAAGAGAGACCAACGCACGGAACTGCTACGAGGTTACGAGGTGTATATATATATATAATGGTAACAAATATGAGTACAAACGGGAATGGAGAATATTCAAATAGAAGAATCAACTGCAACAGGTTCACCCACAGAATGCAAGGAAACATCAGGAAACGCCGACACACATAAAAATGGGATTCAGTATACCGAGGGAAACACACGACAGACAGCTGGACAGGTTCTTGTGCAAAGTCCCTGAGCAGCCATGTATGGCTGGCTACGAGATCAGGACGAGAGCGGAAAACGAATTCCATCTTCCACCAAATCCCGCAAATATGGCAGGATGCTGCAGAGGGGCTGACTACAGGTCGATCCTGAACAGTCATTCGACCCCTCTAAAAGCAAGTGTATATATATACCTTGTTAACTTTGGTTTTGCTTCCGTCTGTATTGTTCATTCTGACGAAAGTCAAGCTTGTTGCCCCACCTTAGGCCTACAGCTTAAAGTGGAATTTGAACTACGATCCACCACTGGTGGTCAGAATTTATAAAGTCCTCGCCAGGACTCGATCTCACAATCGACCTCCCAATCAACAGCCGAGCGTCTTAACCACTAGGTTACATAGGGTACCCATTTTTCTACCATTTTATTTTGTATGGAAAGATGAACAGCGGGTGTGAGCTGAGCGTCGCCTGGCATTGCCGGGAATTGAACCCAGAACTGGTGGATTCCTAGTCAGCTATGCTACCCACTACACCGTGTGTATATATATATATATATATATATATATATATATATATATATATATACGTGTATTACACAAAGATTAAATTCACTTTATAAACGAAGGCTAAGTTTCTTTAATATAAATTTCAGATTTTTCTGGCGAAGCACCTCGCCTTCATCTCTTAATACCTGTATTCACACTTCCTATTGATTTTAAACTGGGTTCCATCCTTACTTGTCCTTAACCTAAAATACAAGGCAGTTAGGTTTCATACCCGAGATTATCAGAGATTCTTCGGATTAGACCCGTCGCCACATTTAAGAATTTAGAAGACATTCAGAGATCGTTCCTTGGTGCTTGTAGCTTTTTTTTTTAATGTTATTGGTTCGCCATTTTGGCCGATTTTTATTCGTATCTTTCCACCACTTGTTCCATTTACTTCGTGAAATTTTAGTGTTTTACTTTAATTCTCATCCCAAAAAGGAAACTTTAACGTGTCAAAACGTAGTGTATTATCATTATTATCATTGTTATTAGTGTCTATTTCTGTGGTGCAAATGCATAACCCTAATACTAAAAACAAATATATATGTATATGGTGTTGTCATAATTTATCAGTTAATATTTATTTTAGTAGGAAAGCGACGCTGGATGTTCTTCCTCTCTATTTTGAACTTACTCGGCATAACTTATAACAATTCTTGCAATAACAATTAAATGATACAAATTAATATAAATAATGGAAGATAACAGAATAATCTATATTATAATAAGAGAGCTGTCCGTCTGTCCGTCTGTCCGTCACACTTTCAGAAATTGTGAGAAAAAATTGTGAGAAAAAATTTCAGAAATTGTATTACGGGCGGCAATGTGAAGCTCAAGATTTTCATGACTGTGTTCTTTTCTGTAGTTTAGCAATGGGGGAAGGGTGGGGGTGGGGTAATGGGGGATGGGTGGGGTAATGGGGGGGGTGGGGGTAATGGGGGAGCGGGTTAGCCCCAAGTTGTATGAATGGGGGTGAGGAGGTTTTGGGAGATACCAGATTCAGAAATGTTGACACAATGTGAAGCTCAAAATTTTCACGGCTGGGTTCTTTTTTTGTAGTTTAGCCTGTCTAACCGTCAGCGAAGCGGCGGCAACTGTACTAGTAATAATAATAACGCAGTTGCAACTTACAAACAATTAAATGATTAAATTATATGAAATATATGACAAATACAAGACATGAAATTGCAAGCGAAATAATGGAAAAAATGGGTTCGCAAATATGAAGCAGCTATTTCTCGATTCTGTGCTTGTTTTTCTTTTGATTGTCCTTTTTGAGTTAATGACTCCAATGGATACTTCTCTGAATCTGAAGCTTCCATATCTGGTCCATTTGCAGTTAAACGGTCATTGCTATCAGTTCGCGATGACGTGCAAAACTCTTCTAATATCTTCTTCTTTGTCGACGTCAGTTTTTCGCCTAAACTGTAAAACTCAGTGACTTTCTTAATTACTGTTGGTATGATCGCCATCTATCTATCTATCTATCTATCTATATACATATAAACAGTTGATAAAGCGACAAACAATTACACAATTATATGTAAAATCTTTGTAGGGATATTCCAAGAAATAAATTGGGTTATAATCGACACACACACACAGATGTACTGTATGTGAAAGTATATATATATATATATATATACAGGGTGGGCCGTAAGTTTCCATACATAGGAAAAATTAAACGTTTGTTTTTATGTTTCAGATACCCTAAGAATATGCGTTTCACGTAAGATCTTGTTTACTGATGAAGCAAATTTTTACGTCAATGGAGAGGTTAATCGGCAAAACATACGTTATTGGAGTAATGCTAACCCTAACTGGCTGAGTACGACGAAGATGCAAGGTGCCGGTAAAGTGATGGTGTGGGCCGGGATATGGGGTGACAGAATTATTGGACCAATTTTTGTCAGTGGAAATCTTAATGCCGAAAGGTATCTTAACATGTTGCAAGAAGAGATTTTCCCATCCCTGCTAAACGAGGAAGGTAACTTCCCAGTTTACTTCCAGCAAGATGGAGCTCCACCTCATTATGGTCTTCACGTGCGTCGGTATTTGGATCAGCAGCAGTTTCCGGATGCTTGGATTGGTCGGCGTGGTCCTGTGGAGTGGCCTCCCAGATCCCCAGATCTCACCCCCCTTGATTTCTATCTTTGGGGGCACTTGAAGGCCATGGTGTATCAGGAAAAGATACGAGACATAAATCATCTAAAGGAACGTATCACCAACGCCATTACAAGCATAACGTCAACTGTGCTAATGCGTGTTCATCAACAGTGGGGAACACGTATTGAAATGTGTTTTCAAAACAATGGCAACCATGTAGAGCATATTATATAAATAAAAATGGTTGTCCATAAAAAAATGTTTATTTTTCCTATGTATGGAAACTTACGGCCCACCCTGTATATATATATATTATATATGTGTGTGTGTGTGTGTGTATGGTGAATATGCGACTCCAAAGTTTGCTTTATTAATTTTCTCATGAACCGTTTCGCGATCCACATTCAAATTTAAAGGATGTTCATTCCAATGAGTAAATTAAAGTTCGTTTTATTCGTCTATATGGTTCATTCTAATTAATGAACACATTCGAGGAACTCACTTCGTTCCGAAACAGAAGGTAAATTAATCCCTTCAATACTCACAACTAATTACGACGATTAGAATCTATAAACTAGATTGCTTCATAGCTTATAAAACGTTTGTATAGTTAAAGATTGAGAAAGTCTCATCATGTTTTGTGGATTATATATATAATATATATAATATATATATATATAATATATATATAATATACTGTATATATATAAAAAGCAGGAATGTTGTACCATAGAGTATTTTATACATACACGTTTGTACTTCTTCAGTATAGAAATTTATTGCTGTAATTATTGGATCAGCTGAAGATCAGGGTCCCCAGCCTTCTTTAGTTAGCTTTATAAGGCTAACTAACGAAAATATAGCGACCTAACATAACCGATCGTCAAGGGCGTACAGTGTGACCTAACGATTGGTTAGGTTTAGGTCGTGATATTTTCGTTAGTTAGCCTTATAAGGCTAACTAAAGAAGGCTGGGGGCCCTGATCTTCAGGGGATCCTAGAAATTATTGCTGTAATTGTTATAGTAATAATAAATCGAGTTTGAATTAAAGAATTTTTTTTTTTTAAGAACGAATTTCGTATTTTACAGTTTTTATTTATTTTCTTATTTAATTTTGTAAATGAAAATCCGCCCAAATGTATTTCTAATTTCTTTAGAAGCTTGGAAATTAGTGAAGTTAGGATTAAAATCTTTGACAGAAAGGACATTGCTGCTTATTATGTCTGTATAGATGTAATAGGTCTCACATTGGAGTTTGGTGCCAAAGTTAGTGAGTGTCAGAAGTTTCGCAGTACATCAATCGGATGAATACAACGTAAATTGCATTTTTTTAAAGCGCGGAAGGAGTTGTAAATGGGTTTCGAAATTGGGAACTAAGACTTTTGCCCTAATGCTTCACAATGGAATAATCAAGTCAAACAACCAGATCACTTCCATGCTTCGTGCGTTTCTGGTCTCAAACAAAACAAGCGAAAAGAGTTCAACGTCATGTGAAGCTTGGTTGTTTCACTTAATTGATAAAACCAAATTTCTGCATTTCATTTACTTACCTGAATTGAAAGAAACCCAATTGTGTGGTTAAAATGTTATTTGGATTTTCTTTTTAGTTTATTAAATAATAATAATTTTCAAGAAATAATGCGGTTACTTTAATTTTTGTTCAAACTTTGAGTGTCTTTCAAATGGTGGAACAAGTGCAGGCAGTTATAGTTGAAGTAAAACACCGCATTCTGTCCATTCATTTTCGCTCTGAAACTGAAGCAGACCTTCATTTCTGAAGTGGAGCAACTGAAACAGTATTCCAAGTTAATCCATTTTGGTTGCATATCCAAATATAAAAAAATTATTAAAACCTATAATGATTAAGTGAATACATAATTAAAATAAACATTTTGGGACTTAACAGAACCTTGAATATCTTATTCGTATTATTTTATTTTATCTTTTATATATATATATGTACAATATATCATGCAAACCTACAAGGAAAAGAAAAATGATTCCAAGGTCTTTCGTGTATTCAGAAGTACACCTCGTCAGAGAATGAAGGGAGAAGGCGAGATGACGAAAATAATACATATGTACAACGGGTCAGAACAATAAAAAGATTAGCACATGATTAACGAGAGTTGATTGAAGGCAAAAGGTATTTTAACAGGATATTGTCAATTTTATACATTCCGCACTGTTATTGAAATTATTTTAAAATGGATAAATGCACATTCTAGATATTCCTTTCATTATATCTGTGTTTTAACGAAGCGCTTAGAACTATCCACGTGATACTATGATTACATCTATACATATGGTTAAACAATGCATTAGAATTGAATTCCTTGTGGATTTGCATCATTCATTCATTTCGAGTGTTTAATTGTGAAATTAATCCCATATATTATATATATATATATGGGCTAGTCGTGGCCAATGTCGTAACACCGCTTCCCGGAGATCAGCGAAGTTAAGCGACATTGGGTCTGAGTAGTAATTGGATGGAGACCGTCCTCTGCGCCCAGATTATGTATCGACCAGTAGTTCGGATCCCACGTAAAGTGTAGTCCCTCCTTCATATGACCTTAGATGTTGCGAAGGAGGTTAAACAACCCCAATAAATAAAAAAAATATATATATACACATACGTCTGTGTATGTGTGTGTGTGTGTGTGTCTGTTCAACACCTCCTCTCCTTTAAACCTCACCTTCTCTTCCTCACTGAAACTCAGGTGTCTGGGTTTCTATAAGGGCGGATCTAAGGGGGGGGAAGTCGGCGACGTCCAGACCCTCCCCCCCACCTCAATTTCTTGCAAGTGCCCTATTTGAATGATGTGTATGCCTATGAAAACAAATTTTGTTTTTGTAAATAGATCATAGTTATTTTATTTTATTCAAATTCTATTTTGAGTCTTTATTTGTATACATTGTACTTTCAAATTTGTAGTTGAAATGGTTTTCATAGGTGCCCTTAGTAGTAGTGCAACCATATCACTATTTTTATCTTCATCTTATTCTGATAGTTCTTTTAATTGGCAAGACATTTGTAATTGTTTGAAAAAATTTCTGTAATAACTGCTGTACCCAAATTAGATTTTTATTTTGCGTCATATTTGAATGAGACTGATCAAATAAAACAATATAATTGATTTTACACTAACTCACTGGTGGTCTGTTTTAAGAAAAATATTTTAGTACGGTGCCCTTTTTATTTTATGGGGGTTCCCTTTTTTTCTTTGGATCCCCCCTTACTGAAATGCCTAGATCCGCCCTTGTTCTGTACCCTCTTACTTTCTTCACACTCAATTTCACTCCAAAGGTGGATGTTGCGTATGTGTACGCAATGACCTAACTTGTTCTCGTATTCTTGAACTTGAATCTTCCGAATTCTATACCCTCTGGCTATGGCTTACATGCCAATCTCAGAATAAATACATCTGCGTTGTCTACCTTTCTCCTAATTCTACTCACTATCCAAAATTCTTTGACTACCTCACTTCCAAAGTGAACTACAGTCTATCCCACTCTTCGTTCGTTGAAATCTCCATTTTAGGTGATTTCATTGTTCATCACCACCTTTGACTTTCCTCCCATTTCAATGGCATCTCTGGTGAACTAGCTTACAACGTTACTATTCTGAATGACCTAGAGCAGATTGTACAGCACCCTATTCACATCCCCGATCGCCTTGGAGATAGGCCCAACATTCTGAATTTATTTCTCACCTCTTATCCTTCTTCTTACTCTGTCAAGCTTTTTCTCCGTTGGGCTCCGAACACAATCGCCTATCTGTTTTTTTGTCCTATTGCTCCAGTTCTGTCTTTGGATCCTTCCAAGAAGAGGTGCCTTTGGCACTTTGGCACCGCTGATTGGGAGGCCATTAAGCAATACTTCTCTCATTTCTCAGGGAATGATTGCTGCTTCCGTGGTTGGGGCCCCTCCGAATGTGCTGAGCGCATCACGGAAGTGATTCTCTCTGGCATGGAGGCGTATACTCCATATTCCATTCCTACTACTAATGCAAAAAAACTGATTTAACTTTACTTGTTCCAATGCTATCTGCAACAGAAAGGAGTCTTTCAGAAGGTACCGTCGCCATCCAGCTTCTGACTCTTACTCAGCTTATATTTTTGCCCGGAATCGTGCAAAATCTGTTCTTCGACTCGCCAAAAATTCCTTCATCAGACAAAAATGTGAAAACCTATTTAGTTCGACATCTTCACGCTCTTTCTGGCGTGAATCCAAGAACCTTTCCAACAACTTTACTGCTTTTTTCCCTCCTCTTTCCCATTACGACGGCTCAATTGCCGTCTCTTCTCCTGATAAAGCTGAACGCTTTGCCCAAACTTTCGCTTCCAACTCAACCTTGCACTATTCCGGTGTTGCTCCTCCATCTCCTCCTCCCTCTGACTTAATTAATTAATAAATAAAAGGAAAGGAATGGGTGAAAGGACAGAACCTTTAGGAACATCACTCTATAGGAGAAGAACAGTGGCCATCTACAACCGTAGCTATAGATCGACCAGAAAGGAAATTAGAGATGAAGGAACAAATAGAAAGATAGAAACCGAAGGAGGGCAGTTTCGAAATTAAACATTTGTGCCACACTCTATCAAAAGCTTTCGATATGCAGTGGTGGGCACGCGCAACGATTTTTGTAGCGCCGCAGCCGCAACCGCAACTCTGCTGAAATAGTTGCGCCGCACGCGCAAGCGCAACCCTTTTCAAAAAGTTGCGCCGCAAGCGCAAGCGCAACCAAAAATGTTGCGCCGCAACTTTTTGCGGCGCAACTGCCCACCTTTGCATTTAACATATATCTGCAGTGGTGGGCACGCGCAACGATTTTTGTAGCGCCGCAGCCGCAACCGCAACTCTGCTGAAATAGTTGCGCCGCACTCGCAAGCGCAACCCTTTTCAAAAAGTTGCGCCGCAAGCGCAAGCGCAAAAAAATGTTGCGCCGCAACTTTTTGCGGCGCAACTGCCCACCTTTGTCGATATGTCTAGCATAATGGCAAAAGTTTCACGGAAATCCCGAAAGGAGGATGACCAAAAGTTAGAGAAATATACAAGAATATCGCCAGTAGAGCGTCTCTTGCGGAACCCATACTGACAGTCTGAAAGAAGATTGTGATAAGAGAGGTGTTTAAGAATCTTCCTATTAAGGATAGATTAAAAACTTTAGAAAGGCAAGAAATCAAAGCAGTTGGACGATAGTTGGAGGGTTGAGAGCGGTCACGGT
Source organism: Bathynomus jamesi (assembly GCA_023014485.1). Taxonomy (NCBI): domain Eukaryota; kingdom Metazoa; phylum Arthropoda; class Malacostraca; order Isopoda; family Cirolanidae; genus Bathynomus; species Bathynomus jamesi. Next base: position 994,301 of record JAJOZX010000239.1, read on the forward strand.
TCTTTGAGACAGGCTGAATGAAAGCGAACTTCCAGCAGGATGGAAAAGTACGAGATGAGATACAAAGACGAAAGAGTTTGTCTGGGCAGGTTGTTAGCACTGAAGCACAGTTCTTAAGAACAACAGGAGGAACACCATTAGGACCGTACGCCTTCCTAGCGTTGAGCCCAGATAGGGCAGAAAGAACATCTTTAGAAGAGATTCTAATTTCAGACATAGTAAAGTCAGAGGGAGGAAGATATGGAGGAATAGCACGGGAATCATCCATTGTTGAGTTGGAAGCGAAAGTTTGAGCGAAGCGTTCAGCTTTGTCTGGAAAAGGGATAGCAATTGAGCCGTCGGAATATGTTCAAAGTTATAAAAAAATCGACATACATCACACATTCAAAGAGCAATCATCCCCCACCAAATACACCATCGTTATAACATCAGACTGCCCAGGGATTTTGAACGCAAACCCAACTACGAGTATATAATAGAAACTGCAGGAAATGCACTCTCTTTCAAAGGAGCAGATGTATGGAAGGCAATTCCCTTGCATATCAGGGAGGCTTCATCACTAAATGTATTTTGCAAATCACTAAAAAGCACTTCATTATTTCCTACTAATATCATATAAGTTCACTACTGCCATTTTTATCACTGTATTCAATTTCGTAATCAACTATTTAAAATATGTTAATTTCATTAATCACCTTTAATTTCCTAATCTATTCTTTTTATAGTTTTTATGAAGCAGCATTTGGTACTTTTCCGTTATCTGCCCCCATGAATTATTGAATGCCCAGCTAGGTCAACTATACGCCCTTGACGATTAGTTAGGTGAAGTCGTGATATTTCAGGCAAAAATTTATCTCACCTAACCTAAGTGTTTCGTTAAATTAGATGTTTTACGCGCGCACACACACACACACACACACACATATATATATATATATTATATATATATATGTAAAGAACGACGCTTGTGTAGAAGAACGTTCCGCACAAGATGAGGAGGGAGAACGAACAAATGAAAAATGAGGTAACCACCAGGGAATCGAATCCGGGATCTTCCGATTGCCGGTCAGATATGTTATCGACTACACAATGGGCATATCTGACCGGCAATCGGAAGATCCCGGGTTCGATTCCCGGGTGGTTACCTCATTTTTCATTTGTTCGTTCTCCCTCCTCATCTTGTGCGGAACGTTCTTCTACACAAGCGTCGTTCTTTACATTAATTATACTGTGTGTTGTTTGCAGTTAAAATGTGTATATATATATATATATATATATATATATATATATATATATATATATATATATACGAGTATATATAAATTAAACAGATAAAATGTTTTTCGTTGATATTTCAGTTTTTCTTTTAGTCTTAATTCCTAAAATTAAGTTTGCAAGGCATTTATTGATGAACTCATCACAAAATATTTTACGATACAAAAATTTTAAATACAGTTTCAAATATTTTTTTTTCCAGAACGTGACCCCATGGTAAACATATGTTGCTAGAGTCTCACTTGATGTCTTTGTTTGACGGTTCAGGATCGATCTGTGGTCGACCCTTCTGCAGCATCCCGTCTCATTTGTCCAATTGGTTCTCGAAATTATTCAAAGAGTTTTTTCGGCCACGTATTGTGAGGGTATTTTCCAGCTTCGTTTTCTTGGTTTTCTGTCCTACCGCATCTAGAACAGTACAAAATCTACCTCTTTTTTCTTCTCTTCTCTCATTCTAATTCATTTCTAAAGTTTGGGACACATTCCTTGAGTATTTTCCACATATAGGAATTCAAAAGTCCCTATCTATTTCGCTGAAATAATTTAATTTTTATTTTGTACAGGCCATAGATGATGATGGATGTACAAGAACGTGTGATGGTAGTAACAGTACGTATCCAAAGAAAGAAGTGCAAAGAAATTCGAGAAAAATTCGAAAGAATATTTCACAAACCACGACCTACAAACAAAGCAATTAGCGATCTGTTCATGATGAGGCAAGATCTGAACGTCCAGGTACCTCTCAAAAAAATATCGAATTGGTAAGAAATGCCAGTAGTATAGCCGCAAAAGGGTAGAGTGCAGGAATGTTGCAAAATATTACGTAATGGTGCAAAGGGGGTGGGGTGTTGCAAAGGGGTGGGGTTATGCAACAACTCAATGTTGCAAAGGGGTGGGGGTGTTGCAAAGGGGGGTGCTGCAAAAAAAGGGGGTGGGGGATGCTGCAGGTGCAACAAGGGTCATGAAACTTGGAGGCGGCGTTATCCCCCAAGAGAAAGGAGAAGGAGAGAAAGGAGGAGAGGTGTTCACCTGGCAGGAGCCAAGTGCATATTAAGACTTCAGCCGAGTAGGCGTTGTCTTATAGACTCCTAATCAGCCAGTTGGCTTAGAAGGCGTAAATGGCTTGTTCAGGTTGAGTTGTCAGATACCACTTTTTATTGTATACATTATTATGGAGAGTTGCCAGATACCATTTTAATTGTATACATTATTATAGACTCCTAATCAGCCAGTTGGCTTAGAAGGCGTAAATGGCTTGTTCAGGTTGAGTTGCCAGATACCACTTTTTATTGTATACATTATTATGGAGAGTTGCCAGATACCATTTTAATTGTATACATTATTATAGACTCCTAATCAGCCAGTTGGCTTAGAAGGCGTACATGGCTTGTTCAGGTTGAGTTGCCAGATACCACTTTTTATTGTATACATTATTATGGACAGTTGCCAGATACCGTTTTAATTGTATACATTATTATGGAGAGTTGCAAGATACCATTGTACAGGTATACAGTTGCCAGATTGTACCATTTATTTTCTTAAAAGTTGGTTTAGAATTCCGCTAGTAGGTTTAGAAGGCGTAACATATAATTAACCAAAAGAATTAAGTAAAACAACATTGCATCATTCTGTTTATTATAAATATATAGAAAATAAATATACATTTGAATGACCAATAATAATAGAAATATGAACGAGGAATATGCATATAATCATATATCCGTCAATATAACAGTACAGGAGAGATATATACACACAATTATGGAGATATATAGAAAAAAATATACATTGAATGATCAATAATAATAGAAATATGAACGAGGAATATGCATATAATCAAAAAAATATAACACACACACACACACACACAATTATGGAGATATATAGAAATAAATATACATTTGAATGATCAATAATAATAGAAATATGAACGAGGAATATGCATATAATCATATATCCTTCAATATAACAGTACAGGAGAAATATCACACAAATGTTAAATATATAAATACATTTCACTTTTTTTTTCAAAATACTAAACTCGCACTTAATCGAGTCTACAATTACATCATTATTGCTCTGCATTACGCAGTATATGCGGTTTAATAATATTTCACCGCTTAAAGTATAGGGAAACCTGTACTCGATATGAAGGGCTTTCATATCGTTCAGTACTATTTTCGTTCACACTTTACAACCGGTTGATAAGTCATCTTTAAATACGTCTAGAATACAATCAAAGGCACGCACAAAGAGTTCATCGTTACCTACATTATTAAACACAAGTTTATAAACACGCTTTTCCAATCGAGGGTTTATTTCTACCGACCCGAGCTTTTCAATCGTGAACTCGTCTTCACTCAACATAGCGGCAATTGAAATAATCTTCTAAATCGTTACGACAACTGCTCGTTATATAAAGAAATAGTTCTTCAGGGTGAACGGTGTAGGTGAGCTCAGCCTTGTATCAATCATTTGCTTTGTACCAAAGTTCATGGTATTTCAAAGAGTCTAAACTTTTTAAATAAACGTCCAGCTCTAGACCATTCTCACCTTGTTCAGCCCTACACTCGGTAAACCCATCGAGCAGAGCGGTGTATGCGTATTCAAGTACTGTATCAAAATAAAGCATATCCGTAACACGCGCGTCTAATATAGGTTTCAGCTTGCGGAATCCGACGATTTCAAACATTCTGTCGAGGATGAAACGGTTTCGCGTAGGAACAAGAGCGTTATTATCAGAAGCATTCTTCCACATCAGCCGTATATCAATGCATGGCCGATCGTTATTTATACACAACGTACATACAACGGCGTATGAGGGTGCGTCACTAATCTGCTCTCTTCTTGTACCTACGTTAGCAGGTATTTTATAACGATCTTCACTCCACTTCTCAACTATCACGAAGATTCTATTCATCTCCTCGACACTTAAATAAACCCGTTTGTTTGTTTGTCTACATTCCGTTTCCAGTACATAGCTAACGGTACCGGATTTACGCCTGAACACGCGCAACGATTTCGTCACGGACACATCGTACGAGGCGTTGAGAATGCTGCTCAAAGGAAGTTCCATCGTATTCGAGGAGCGCACGTCCACTCGGTTCAAGCTCTGAGATAACTATGAGCCGTGTGAGGCACGCAGGTAGGCAGGAACGGTTCGATGGGCGGCTGACTCGATGATACGTGAATGGGCTTGTTCGAACTCGTATGATCCGCGAGTCGCACCATAATCGTGCGGCGAATTGTTGTACATATTGGGTAGGTGTTTTTCCGCTACAAGAATTAATTTCGGTTTTATCACTACCAGACTACGCACCAGACAGTTTCCCTCAGGATAATTTTCACGAACTAGGCACATTTTATAATGTTTTACTAAACATCTTCACACTCCGGCGCACTATTTGAGAGGAACATATGCTCATATTTTTCCTTTCTGCCCAGCAAACGATACTCGTCTCTAAAGTCTGTTAAAAACTCACGCAGGGCACTAGCCACAACCTCACTACGAACCTCATCATGATATACATTAATATAGTGATAAAAATACTTAAGATTGTCCATGATCACGAGATTCACATTTTCAGTCGTAGGGTATGAGTAATCGACATGGTGTAACATGACATAATACCGCTTGTCACACCACCCATCCACAAGACTCATTATCCATACCTGCTGCTTCTCTTCTGCACGCGTTGTTTCTTTTACTTCACGGTATATGTGAGACTTTATAAAGTTTAGCTCTACAGCATACTTCAGCACATCGTCTGTGCAACGAAAGCCTTCAACGGTCTCACCAGAACATCCGTAGAGTATTTGTACATCTTGCAACTTCGCACAATCCAATGTGGTTTTAAAAGAGGCATAGGAGGGGGGAATAGGAAGTTTTTCGGTATCCACCACATCACACTTTGCTGAATACCATTTCATAAACGTTGTACAAGCAATATTAAAGGTAGCCATTTGAATACACGTCTGATCTCCTTTTTTTCTTCTACGCTGGCGAATACACGTCTGATCTCAAGGGCTTACTGCAGTCGACTGACCACGCAGGGAATCCCAGATAGTAGCATGACTCACGTTGCTGGTCTTACAGTGGGCGGAGCTTAGAACTTTCACCTGTGCACACACACAACAGTGGGCGGAGCTTAGAACTTTCACCTGTGCACACACACAAAGGAGAAAGTGAAACGCTAATTGAAACATGATTTATTTAATAAACGAGATATTCAAGTTATATATATTTACAAATACGATTTAATAAACGAGATATTCAAGTTATATATATTTACAAATACGTGTAATAAATAAGTTAACAATAGATACATCAAAGATTATATACAAGACATTTACAAATACGTGTCATAAGTAAGTTAACAATAGGCGCATCAAAAGTTATGGTATCCAAAGGGTACGGTATCATAGGTACCAGGTAACTGGTAACGTTTCCTATAGGTGTTACGGCACACCTTCGTACCCCTAAGTTCCTTCACGCCCCCCAGCTTCTGCGCCCGAAAATTGTGGGTGCCTACAGTTAGTTGGGGAGGTCGTTCGCCCTCATCGTCCAAGCACACTAGATCCTTCAACGATTCAAAGTTAACAACCCGCCGATTCGCATGGTTGAGCGTAATACCCTTTGCCTTCACGATATATTTCATATCCCCCCACCCTCACCCGTACCCCATAAGTTTTAGGTCCTGTTGAGACAAAAGAGTCGGCGTATGCGTTGTCCCCATACTCATCCTTGATCTCATCAGTGAGCTCGCCGAGGAACTCCCCAATAGCGGGCATGTATTCACCCTCCCTCTCTGTGAATATCACGCTATCTGTATCGGCATACAATACTCTCCGCCCAAGAGAATGCAATAGACCCCAAAGTTTTATACGGGCGTAGGCTGTTGTGAAGCTGGCCACAGGTATGTTTGTAACCCTTGAGGTATCTGTGGCCAATTCAGTGTTGTTGTACTTTATTATGTAAGTATTACCTACATTCACGATCTCCATGACCTCTTTATCGGGAGCATTGGCATAATCCCAGACATCACTATAACTTTGTGCCAAATGAATGTTCCCTTTGCCGGTATTCTGTGCAAATTTTCCCCATAGACTGTTTAGACACAACTTTGCACTAAAGCGCTTGCCAGGATTCTTTGCAATTTGGCACGATCAAGTTGTATACCTTCGCGGTCGCGGTAACGTTGAATATAGGCAGACTTTTCATCTTCGGTATCAACTCCTCGCGGATACCCTGATGCCTCAACCTTATCCTTCAAAAATGCGTTTATATATGGTGTGAAAAGGTTGGGTAGCTTCTGAAACCTCCACACCTCATGTATCTTCAGTATTCTATACCATGGCGTACGGCTAGGGCCAGCTCAGGACTTGTATATACGCCTCTGATCTTACGCTGGTGGGGTATATGGTTACAATCGCCGTTATTCTCTTCCGCGCACTTCACGCACAGTGGGAACATGAGCTTGTGGTCGATAACGACAGGTAAGATTGGCATCCATAAATTGCGTGGGGGGAGTACGTCTACGAAAGAGAGCCCAAAGTAACGATCATTCAAATTTCTTGAAAATTCATTGATGGAGGGCAGGTTAGGTCCCACCAGTTTCTCAGGAGCGCCCACGGGGTACGGATTGTTCTTCATCACGTATGGGTATAAAGAACAGAAATCGTAGTAATGGAGCTTCACGCCCTCCGTAGGTGGAAAGTATAGTCTGAATGGATTTGTACGTCCTCCAAACAAGCTATCACCACATTTGAGAGGATCCAGCACCATTGAACGCTTGATCGTGTTTATTTCCTCACGGTACACCTCGTCTGTCTCCATCCGTGCATCATATTCATGCTCCCACAAGACTTTGTGAGTGAACTGTGATCCTATAAGTTGATCGCGGGTGCGGGTCCATGCAAGACAGTCGGCAGGAGATCTACCGTGGATATCTCCGGCGATTCCGCACTCAGGACGGGGGCATCCATGCCACCAGCATCCGTTAAAGGAGTACACAGTCTTCACACCAGTGACACGGTTTTCACTTAACCCATCAACCCAAAAAACACGTCCATTAATCTTAATGGGTACTTCACCCGTGTTGCGGGCGTGCTTTATGTATACACCTGTCTGTTGCTGTAGGTGTATGAGCCAGTAAATAGCCTTGTGTCCGTAACTGCGGGGTTTGTTTCGGTGAATAATGGCTAAGGTGTCTTTAGGCATGAAGTTATTCTTGAACACCGTAAAACATAATGACGCGATGGTGGTTGCGACTTGCAGCGGATCGCATTTGAAACGGCCTATGTACATCCTTCTAAAGGCCTGGAAACATACTCTAAGCACGCGCACATCATTCACGCAATAACGCTCACATTCATCAGCTATATTATAAGGGTTACTTTCATTAAAACTGTTGTAGTATCGATCAAAGTCTTCACGTTCATCTACACTCATACAGTCATAGTTAAAATAATGTTTGGGTGGTGGTGGGCCTACGTAGTTTAAAGTCTCGCTGGTGAGGAAAGTGTAAGGGAAGTATCCTTTGGAAACTTCAGCTGCTACCCCATCACCTTGGGTAGCTTTGCTAATTTACAAGGTGTGAATAATAAAGTGTCTTTAAATTGTACATTGCCTCTTATTTGCATCTGTATTAATTTGTTGCCTCTTTTCAATGGATCACCTGTAAATATCTCAGAGGATTCGTGTTCAAGCAACTCCTTATAAAGGAACTGCGTGTCAAACTTTGCCCCGTTATGGGCGAGAATATACACAGTCATTTTTTTGAACTTGTCGGCTAACTTGACAATATAGGACAAATAGTTTCACAGGACTATCGTGGACATTCGTTTTAAAAACGTTTGTCCGTTTACCGCATTTGGGGCACTCGTCACATTCGATCCCCATACACTCATCACAGATGGTCTGGCTCACAAGTAAATGTGGAATTACCTCTTTGGTTTCAGCGTTCGTATATGTTTCTATATCGTAGTATACAGTTATACAAGGGTTATTTTTAGGCTTAGCATCTTTCATATAACATACATGCTTTACTCCATCCGCCTTATACTCCACCTGGCATGTAGGACAGTGAATTTCGTCACACTTGTGCTTAAATTTCCCCCAATTATCCATTGTGTGAAACATACCACATTCACAGATTCTCATTTTCCTGCACGTGCCAGTTGATTTATGGAGCTCAAAGCAGTTATTATTGAAGAATGTGCGTCTACACACATCACAGTCTCTCTTCTCAGCTTCAACTACACGGCTTTCACATTTGGTGCTTTTACACTGCTCAATACCATGTGACATTCTTTACAATGTCTCACTATATCATCCGCAACTCGAGGCCAGAGCTGGGCACTTGCGGCATATTTTGCGGTACTGCGGTACTGCGGTACTACCAAACTACCAAACCGGGACCGCATAACGCAGTACCGCAAAGGATCGCTGAAAGTACCGCAGTACCGCTACCGCATTCAAATTTCCGCGTACCGGTTTGGTACCGGTTTGGTAGTTTGGTAGTACCGCAGTACCGCAGTACCGCAAAATATGCCGCAAGTGCCCAGCTCTGCTCGAGGCACCCCTTACCAGAGCTGGGCAATTGCGGCATATTTTGCGGTACTGCGGTACTGCGGTACTACCAAACTACCAAACCGGTACCAAACCGGTACGCGGAAATTTGAATGCGGTAGCGGTACTGCGGTATTTTCAGCGATCCTTTGCGGTACTGCGTTATGCGGTACCGGTTTGCGGTTTGCGGTAGTACCGAAGTACCGCAGTACCGCAAAATATGCCGCAATTGCCCAGCTCTGCCCCTTACACAACTCATGATGTCTCCCATATTTTCGACTTTTGTCATAACTCCCGTAAAGCCACCTTATATTACGGATGGGGAGATACGTTGTCCCCGACAATCCTAAAATAAGTAGGGGTCTTGTACGATCTCTCACACAGCTTTTAAAAACATACACAGTCCTACGACGATCATCCAACCCAAATACAACTATACGGACATTCATTTCCTGTTCTACCATTCTCAGCTCTTCAGGCCCCATATTACAGTCAAATTCAAGTTCACAGTCTACAGCTAGTTTACGGGCACGTTCCACGACCGTAGGCAGCCAAATTTTTGAGCCCGTGTATTTTGTACAGTAAACATGTTAGCCAAGACTACTGCTATAAAGCCGCAACCACGATCGACGTTTATATGCCGTCTATAAATAGCTTGAGAATTGAGGTTAAGAGTATACGGTATGGCACTATGACCCGCAACACGGAATACACGATCAATATTTCCCGTGAAGTTGTCCATATTGAAGGCTATACTACTTTGGGCAGCTTGCATTATACGTCCTAATATATATTCTACATCTTCAGCCGCCAAACGTCTAAATGGCACTACTACCCAATAATCATCTACATCACCTTCATCTGACCCGAATCCGAAGGACAGACTCGTCCTGACTTCACGCTCGTCGCGGTTCTGAAGAGCAAACTCTACAATACGCTGTACAACCCGGCGTAGCCCGCGCTCAATTCCATTGCTATACATGACTCTAGGGTCGACCCTGACTCTATACCGATTTCTAGTCAAGGCTGGGGTAGGGGCTGCGAAGCGCACCAACTCAAACGTTATATCATCCTCAACAGAACGGGGGGCGACTGTGGGGGACGAATTAGGGGATATATTAGCTGAAGGTGCTGCTTGGGGGCCTGTTGCGTAGGAGGTTGAGGGTTGGGGATCTATTATTGTAGACTTAACAGAACGGGGGGCAACTGTGGCGGATGAATAAGGGGATATATTAGCGGGAGGTGCTGCTGGGGGGATTGTTGCGTAAGAGGTTGAGGGTTGGGGATCTATTACTGGGGGTGGTTCAACAGGCGCGTATTTCGGTCGCTTTGTACCTGACGTGGGGTTCTCTTCATCATACCTCCGCTTTGGACGTGCTACCGGTATCGCTGGTGAGGGTTCGTTGGCAGGGGAGGAGATCACAACTACACTGTCGTCGAGGTCATCCGTAATGTCAATGATGGGGTGCTGTACCTCATCGTCATTCACGGTTCTGTGGGAGAAGAAAACAAAATATAAGGAACAGTACTCAAAATTTGTAATATTTTGTAAATGACCCACTTAGGAGTGTAACGTGTTAGAAATGGACTCTGTAGAAAAATTCAAATTCACGAGCCCATCCACATGTATTATATCTGGACCTACAGGATGTGGTAAAACTGTGTTTATGCTTAAAATCATTAAAGAAAAGGGAGAGATGTTCTCGAAATTTGTGCATAAAGTTATATGGTGCTATTCGACGTATCAATCAGTGTTCAACGAGTACCAAGATGATATTTTGTTCCACAAAGGCGTATATGACGTTAATTCGTTAAAGAGAAATGAACATACAGTCATTGTAATTGACGATCTCATGTTGGAGATGGATAAAACGTTTGCCGAGACATTTACAGTATTCTCCCACCATCTTAACATAAGCGTGTTCTTCATCAATCAGAATCTATTTTTCAAAAATAGATACATGCGCGATGTGTCGTTAAATACACAATATCTAGTCTTATTCGCACAACGTAGAGATGTATCACAAACAGAGCTGGGCACTTGCGGCATATTTTGCGGTACTGCGGTACTGCGGTACTACCAAACTACCAAACCGGTACCAAACCGGTACGCGGAAATTTGAATGCGGTAGCGGTACTGCGGTACTTTCAGCGATCCTTTGCGGTACTGCGTTATGCGGTACCGGTTTGGTAGTACCGCAGTACCGCAGTACCGCAAAATATGCCGCAAGTGCCCAGCTCTGATCACAAATTGGGGTATTAGCCAATCAAATGTTCCCGAATCAGCGTAAGGAGTTTTTGGAAGTTTATAAAGAAGCTACAAGCACGCGTTACGGATATTTGCTTTGCGACCTTCATCCGCGAAACACGTTTAGGGTGCTTCTACGAACGAATATATTTCCAAACGAGCCTGAAACGGTGTATATTCCAGAATGACAAAGAGACTAAAGAAATACCGTGAATTAATAAAAATCTATCATCGACTGCCCCGGGCAATGCAGCAGATGTTTATTAAAAATATCGACGCCGACTTTTTAAAATGCATCTGTGAAATCTGTCTTAACGTTATAAATTGCAATGTATCAATGAAACCCCATCAGAAGGCTCACCTATGCCGTTACAAGAACATAATACGTGCACTCGCTCGTAAAAGTCAAACTGTAGCGAAGAAAAAACGAATTATGTTCTTGTAACGGCGTAGGCGAGCCTTCTGAGGGGGTTTCATTGATACATTGCAATTTATAACGTTAAGACAGATTTCACAGATGCATTTTAAAAGTCGGCGTCGATATTATTCAGTTTTCAGTAAAGTCTATGGAATTTTTTACATGTGAATCAGAGATAGTTCCGAGAATGCGGAACAAAACTATACAAGCAATTTGGAGAATTTATAAGAAATAGAACCCACAGAGCTAATAATAGAGCTCATAGGGTTGCCAGGTTTGTGAGTTTTAATAAGACCGTAAAGGTAAGGAAGAGAAGGCGAAGTGGATGTGAAAAGCGGAATTAAGTTCTTATAATTTTTGAGAATACGTTTCAAGCTACTATTGAATGATTTGATGACGTCATCCTGCCGGTTCTTCCTAAGCTTTTTGTATGTGGCGGGGTCCTGGGGAAGATCGTTCATTTTTCTAATGTATTCAGCTTTGTCCATAATAACTAATATGGAGAGCATCAGCTTTTTTTAATTGTAAGAAGCTATTACACAAACGTTTAGGAAAGTTTTCTTCGTAGGTCTATAGTGCTGCGAATAGCAGCACTATCGACTTACGAAGACTTACTATAGACTTATGTCCAATGGCTTTTTTGTCCATTTGTCAGAGTTGTCCCTTTGTACTGATTGGAATAATACATCAATTTTGTTTCACTCAAGCAACATTGTTAATAGAAATATTCTTGAGTCTGCCATTATTCAACTTATACACAATTTCAACCTTAGGCAGGGCCGTTTTTAGCTTGATCCTATTGTTTTGAAACTCTGGTAGCTTTTCCACGTGAATTGTATGTTCCTCCTACAATATTTTTCCTCACCAATCATATCATTATTATTATATTTTTACTTGTGATCTATATATATAGTCTCATCTTGTAATTAATTTCAGTGTTCCTGAGGATGTCATTAGACGAAAGCGCTTGAGCACTATTTCATGTTTTTTTTCCTTCGTGGTTATTTTCATCATATATATATATACAGTATATATACACACCTTACCTTACCTTATGAAACTTATGTTGTTTCGTGCGTTGGTCTCTCTTCACACAGAGGTCAAGCTGGTGGCCCCGCCTCTAGGTCTGGCTTGGTGGAGGAGCGAGTTGCTTTCTTGCGCTCTCCACCATACACAGCCCGACACGCCCGGCTCATCTGGTACCGTCCTGATCCAGGCATCCAGTCTTCTCTTGAAAACCTCAACTTTGACCCCCGTTACGTTTCTGAGGTCCTTTGGAAGCTAGTTGAAAAGTCTTGGCCCCATGACAACCAAACTATTTTCCTTCAGAGTTGAGGAGGTCCCTTGTCGGGCCTTTAGTTTGGGAACACTACACATTCTGCCTTTCCTATTTTCCAGTGTTGTTTGAATGGTAATTGGGTTTAGTTTTAGGTTTGGTACCAGTTTTTCGATCATTTTCCATATGTAGATTATGGTGTACCTCTCTCTTCCTTTCCAGGGAGTATAGATTTAGTTTACGTAGTCTTTCCTAGTAGTTGAGTTCTTTGCAGCCATCAATCTTGGCTGTGAAATGCCTTTGCGTTTCTTCTAGTTTATTAGTTTCTTCCTTTTTATATGGGGACGTCAAAACTGAGCAGTATTCTAGTTTTGGTATAATCAGTGTTTTTAGCAGGGGAATCATTACTGTCCTGTCCCTTCTCTTGAACGTTCTTAGTACCTGTTCGGTGACTCTTTTTGTTTATTTATCGCTACCTGATTTTGTGTTCAAATTTCGCATCATCTGTCATTATTATCCAGAGATCGATCGCTTTCGTGCTTCTCTGAATTTCCTGTCTATCTGGAGCATAATATGCAGTCTGTTTAAGTTCTTCTTTTCTACCATATCTCAAGAGCTGAAATTTCTCGGTGTTAAATGACATGTTGTTGTCTTCTGACTATTTGTATATTTTGTTCGTGTCCCTCTGCAAGGCCTCCACGTCATGTACATCGCTGATTTTTCTGCTGATCTTTGTATCGTCTGCAAAGGATGTTGCTATACTGTTGCTGTTTACTCCTCTGTCTTTGTCTGTTAGCATGACAATGAACAGGAGTGGGGCCAGTACTGTTAGTCCAGGCAATTTGTAGTTAGACCTGAGCAAAATTGCTTCAGAAGCTTTCTAAACTGTTTCCAGCTCAGGAACCATTGCCGAATAACATATCCAAAATCCGACAAAATTGGACCCGGGAACACCCCCAAAAATGAAATTCAAAATGGCGGACTGGATGTTTCCTACGAAAAAAAAAATATATATATAATTTACGCTTTTATTTAGAGATATATTTGATGCTTTTTCTTTCAGTTGTAATGTTTTAAATAATTCAACAATATACAACACAACCAGTTATTACGCAAATATACTGTTATATAGCTTTTTACAGATTTTTATAATCAATAATACAACAATTATTTTTTTCCCAGTTTCAAGTTATGTTCATTACAGAAGAAGTGATACCTGGTCACAAACATACAGAAATTAATCCTCTTCATCACTATCATCGGATAGATTACCGGTACTTGGGTTGTTATCGCAACCACTGATTTGGCACTCGCCACAAGCGGCTGAACAGGGCATTCCATTACGCTTGCATCCACATCTTGAAGTAGCACATTTCGTCTTGCAGGAGCAGCGGATCATGTTGAGTAGATAATTTGGAGCTGGTGGCTTGTCGCAGGCTGTAGGGTAGTAGGAATTATTCTTTACATACCAACCCCACTGTTCTGCATCGATCTTCTCTTCTGTAGACTTCCAGATTAGTATTTGAAAGTATGTGCGAAAGCTGTGGTACTTGTGGACGCATCGGTAGGTGGCAAACGTTCGGGTGTAACAAAAGATTTAGCTGTAGCTACCTTTTCAACTAACATTCGATGACGTAGTGCGTTAGTGGATTCAAGTGTTTTGCAGCCATACAACAGAAGCATTGCCTTTCTTCCAGCGGCTTCAATGTCAGAGTGTTGGCAACAATCAGAACAGAATGTATTTGCAACTGAACGGAGTTCAGCCACCTTCATCAGTGTGTCGAATGCTTTGGCTTTACCGATCGAAAAAATTCTGGATGTGCTATCACAGCCCGTGAAAGCATGCACAAACAGGAGATACTTGCAGATGTCATTGCCTAACAATGATTGAATGCTGAGAATATCATACACAGGATTAGGAGATGGTCCCCGTCTTATATCGCTGCGATAGTACAACTTGAAACCACTGTCCTTGGCATGGTACAGAAGGAGAATCAGCAAGTCGGTGTCTTCCCCTATTACTGTTGTAGTTGCATTTTCGGATGAGGAAACTGCTGCACGAACGATGTCCACATCAGCATCCCCATCTGCGTTGTGAACAGTACACCCGTGCTTCTTCAACATCTCACCTACGAGGGAAATAAATGCTTGCTTGTTGTTTTCATTAGCCAAGAAGTGTTCCTTCTGGCCAACAAACTTCATGCTTGGACTGAGATTCACATTTCTGCTTGTCTTGGTGCTGCGTCTTCTGTGGGTCATGTCCTTGATCGTAGGAGAGCTGCTGTAGCCATCAAAAACAATGATTGCTTTTCCATATGTTTTCAGAGTGAAATCGGCATATGAGTTGGCGATGCTGTCATATGTTTCATCTTGACGCCAGGAAACACGATGTAGTAGAGATCCACCATCCAATACGTACTGGTCTGTGCACTGAATTTCTTGAACTTCTTCCATGCGTAAAGTGTCAGTGTATTTGATTATTGCATGAGCTAGCTGAGACTTATCGGGTTTCCTCAAGATACTTCGTGATTCGAACAATGCAGGAGGATATGCACACAGTTCGTAACACATGACATCTTCAAGATTCATGTCTCCGCCAGTGGCAACAGTCATCATTCTCTGAAACAGTAGTGCAGGATCTACTTCTATATCTGAAGCATCAGTGATCACAACGGCAGAAGCAGATCCTAGTGTTTTCACTTTGTCAGATCTTTTGGCAGAATATGTAAAGGCTTGTTTCCCAATCATTTTTACGACAATGTTCGTACCGATTGAATGCAATTGATGAACGTTAACTCCAGGATCAGCAGTTAGCCCTGTTACAATGTTGCAGAGACCCGAGGTAGAATGGAATGGGGATAAGGATTCCAGACGTTCAAGTACTTTCTTCATGTCATTACTGTCCCTGATTTGTCTACTTCCCCTCATTTCCTTGTGCTGTTCACTACTTTCCAACAAAACTCTGGTGTATTCCTGCATTGCTAAGTTATAAGTGGAACACAGAGGCATAGAAAAGAGCCACGTTGTCCTTTGGATGTCTGTAAATCCACTTCCGCGTGTCAGTCCGCCTCTGCTTTTCAGGGAACGCATTAGTACTTGTTCTATCACCAGGTCTGTGCTGAGTCCGGCCCATAATCTGTCGTTTCTTCTTACCACAAACTTACCTTCCTGGAACATTTTGTTAACGCTGGATTTTCAGAAGGCAAACTTAACATTTTCTGCAGGTACAGGTATATCGATTTCAGGTAATTGTGATGTCCGGCTGCTGCAATTATGGGGATGGTCTCCAGCATAGCTTGCAAGTGCAAATCCCACGAGCCGGTTATGTCTGCTGTTATCAAGGAACGTGCAATGTTGATCATTCGCTGATATTCCAACCAGAGTTGACTTGTTTGCGAAGTAGATTGTAGGTCAGTTTTCTTCGCATCCAAAGTGGTAGCAATCTGAGACAATGCATTCGAAGATTCCACATCCTCAACTGATTGTTTGGCGGTCATAACATCGTCGAGCAGGTCACAAGCTTCCTTATGGAGGTCATGAGGAGTTCCATCTTCATTACGAGGGAAAACGTCTGCGACTAGTAAGGTACTAAGAGCTGCATCTACTATCATATGACCACGTATCGCTCTTGAAACAGCTTTTCCAGACATCATGTGTTGCACGACATTTGGTCCGTATATTTCTTGAAGTACTTCAGACAATCCTGAACCATTCATAAGAGTACCGACTGCTCCCAAAAGATTCATCAGAGTGTGAAATGATCCCAGCATTAAAACAATGTCCTGCAGGTCTCTCTGTTCATTGATGATTTGGGAAGCTTTCCAGAACAAAGGCTGATCAAAGGTAATAATGCATGGGACTTTTTGATCGCGTGCTATCTTGCTCAAATATAGTAATGTCGAAAATATGCAGGTCATGTCAGTTGGCGACATATCTATGATGGGAAGGAACGTGATCGACGCCACACCTGGATGTGAGACATTTGATCCACCGTGAATTGCCTGCATTGTTCCGGACCAACTTGGACCTGATCTTTCTGCTGAAGATATCTGCCAGAGAAGACTAGTCGACTTATGGTGGCAGTGGGTACTGGAAGTTCGCGGAATGAGATGTCCCTCAACATGCTTCTCGCGTGTCTATATTCCCTAATGTCAACGGTTGCAATCTTCTTAATGTCATTGTCACCAACATTACGCCTGTGAATAGAAGGGTGGATCTTGATCTTCGGAGTTATTGCGGCAATCATACCCATTCCATGAAAGGTATTCTTCCCATCCAAAGTGCAGACATCATGATCGACGTTATCTGCTGCTAGAAGGACTGCAGTGTTTTCATCAACAGTAAAAGAGCCAGACCCACTTGCCAGCGCCGCGTTTCTTTCGAATCTTGTTACTTCTGCATACGACGAACAGTAACCCAGCTGGTGGAGAACGTCATAAGGTACCTTGACCTAAAGTTGTGGTGTAGCTGAACCGACAAACCGATCTGTAGTGGACATAGTAATCCTCTAGGACGGGTTGCTTGCATAATGCTCTGCCCAATTGCAACTATTTTTCTTGAAGCATCCTGTCCCGCAAATGCTTTTGATAATAGCAATTTCAGACTGTTGGAATGTAATCAAGAGCACTTTCTGCAGTGATGTCATTTGGAGATGGATACACATCTTTTCTAGGCGAGTCGACAGACTTGATATCACTTCAGATTATTTTTTGCAGCAGCTTCTACTAGGTAAATCTTCTGTAGCTCTATATCTATATCACATTCTTTCGACTTTTTGTGATAATCTATAAGAATTTCATTAACTGTCTCTCGTAGTGTTACTACATCTGCCTTCCCACTTTCACCTGATATTATGATCTTGTCTCCGTAACGTTCTAAAAGCTTTCTCTTCATGTGCCTGCGTTCGTAGACAGAACTCTGACTTCCTTGAAGATATTCCTCCATTTTGGAAATTAGGTCTCCAATCAACAGTTGTTCATCATCATTCTCTTCCAGGTAAGCACAGGTCTGAAGGAATGCTTGGTGTGCTCTTCATTAGTTGGTCTCCCTTTCTTCGAATCATGATCGTCGGAGGAGTATGCGCGAGGAATGTTTTTTCCACTTCGAAATTTACGCTGCAGGTGTGATGGTAGACACAATCTGCAGCAGGAAGATCACGAAGATAATACTCCAGACGGCCTTTTACATTAAACGACCATTCATCGCAGCGGCTTTCACAGCACCTTTTTATGGTTTCGGAGAACTCTGTAGTTCTTATTTTGACATGCTCTGATTTTGGTTTGTGTTTGGAAAAAAAGTCCACAAAGGTATCACAAAACAAACAGTGAGTAGCACTGGAAAATGCGTATTCATGAAAACGAGCACTTTTCCTTGGTATTGCCTCGGCTGCGGTCTGTCGCTTCTTTATTTCAATGGTCTTTTTATCCGTAAACCTTTTCCTACATACAACGTGAACACTTATTCCAGCTGTTGCAACAACATCGCTTCCACGGCTGCGGCTGGATGCATTTATACCATCTGTTCCTTTTGCGAGATGTGAACCACTTCCTATCCGCTGTCCAATTTCTCCTTACAATTCACGCACAATTCTTCAGGGGTCTGCATTCTTGAAGGCGGACGCACACCGAGTCAGCCGTACCGAGTCAGTCTGAAACAGAAAGCACAAATTAATAAACTGTGTTGCAGTATTTAAAAGGAGTACATAATAACAGTTTTAAAGAAAATGACAAGCACAAATAGGCAGATTTGATAGTGGGTAGTAGGAATTAAAGAGTTGTATATAATATAAGTTTATAAAGATGTAGCAATGTCCATTCTCACATACACTCCATACAGTATATTTTATTTACATTACGTGACGTCATAGTTTAATACTAGCCGCCTAATACAATTTTTAGTGTCATATAGGTTAATTTAGAAACGAAAATGTGTTTTAAAACATTTTACTGATCAAGAAAACGTCATAACTCTCTCTACAAAGCGAAATTAAATTTATTGTATTTCGTAGGAAACTGCCAGTCCGCCATTTTGAATTTCATTTTTGGGGGGGTTCCCGGGGTCCAATTTTGTCGGATTTTAGATATGTTATTCTGCAATGGTTCCTGAGCTGGAAACAGTTTAGAAAGCTTCTGAAGCAATTTTGCCCAGGTTGAAGCTATTTTTGCTCTAGATTGCCTGGACTATGTCCCTTGTGGTACTGAGCTGCGTACTTCCGATTCTGATGAAGATATACCTTGAATTTTGACGACCTGCAGACGTTCTCTGAGGAAGTTGTAGATCCATTTTCCTACTTTGCCTGTTATTCCCATATATTTCATTTTATGTGCTATTATATCATGGTCACATTTGTCGAAAGCTTTAGCAAAATCTGTGTATATAACATCGTAGTTGTCATTGCCTTCCAATGCATCTAGGATATTGTTGTAGTGTTCTATTAGTTGTGATAGGCATGATCTACCTGATCGGAATCCATGCTGATTTTCGTTGAATCTTTCCCGTTTCTTTAGGAAATCATAAATTTTCTCTCTAACTATTCCTTCAAATACTTTGGTGAGGTGGGACGTCAATGACACTGGTCTATAGTTCTTTGCTTGAGATCTGTCCCCTCCTTTATATATAGGGACATTGTTTGCTCTTTTCAAAATGCTCGGTATTTCCCCAGTGTCTAGGGATCTTCTCCATATCCAATTCCTCTTCAAAGAATGCATTCATGTCAGGTATCGCTTTGTTACTTTCGGGGTACTGAAACTGATTCATATTGAGCTCTCAATGTATCAGATATTTCTTTTGGATCGCCGGTTAGTTCATTATTTCTCGTCCTTAAGGGCCAAATAGCGGCGCGTTTTTGTTTTCCTTTTTGCATAGCTATAGAAGTATTTTGGATTTTCCTTTATTGCTTCTACCGCCTTTTCCTCTTCCCTTTCTGTAGTCCTTAATCAGGGCTTGTATTTCCCTATCGATACCCTCCAGTTTTTCTTTTATTGCTTTCCTGTCATTATCTCCGCAGTTGCCTACTTCACCTCCACTCTCTTTGCGGAATAATCTTCTCTTTTGCCTCTCTAGCCAGCTCCTCTTTCCTTTTGGCTGTGATTTCGGAGCATATTTTTCTAAAATTCTCAGTGTTTTTTCTTCCAAGGTTGTTAGCATTTCTTCAGTTGTTTTTATTCTCGAAAATTGTTCTCCATTCTATTTGGGCCATGTGCGATCTGATTGCTCCCCAATTTATAGTCTTGGAGTTTAAGTTAAAGGCCCCGAATTTACTTCTTTCCTCAATATGTGTATTGTCTTTTAATGCTGTCGTCATATTTGTTGATATCTCGATTAAGTCTTGGTCTGAGATAATAGTTGGGGTTATTTTATATCAGCAATCAAGTTCGTGTTATTCTTGAATACCAGATCCAGGCAGTTATTTTTTCTGGTATTTTCTGTTATCTCTTGTGTCAGCATAAACTCATTTGTGAGAGCCATCAACATTTTTGCTTGCTCCTGGCCTTCTCTTGTGGCCCCCTTGTCCTGGTGAATATATATATTCCTATCCACCTTTTTGTATTTTATAAATATGGGAAGTTAAAGTCTCCGCAGATCATTATAATGGGGGATGGGGGGTTTATGGCCTTTATTAGCTTATATATATATATATATACACACACACACTTATTTACATAGTTATTCAGTTTACATTTTCAAACTCTTTTCTCATTCATATTTATTTCGAAAATGTAAACAGGTTGAAACTTTAGAAAATCTTAAAATTCAAATTTATTCATATCACATAATTCAGCAGCAGATCCCACTGTTATGGTGGTTTTAGAAAATTTATTGTAAGGGAACTGAACGGGAGGAAAAGTTTCAGATAATTAATAGTTTGGGTGACTTATCATGCGCACGGGACTGTTACTCAGTTTTAAAAGTTTACTCCCATTCTTTCTTTAAGACGGTCAGCATGTAGAATTATCTTTGTTAATACAGAAAATCATGAAAAACCTTTCAATTTTGCATTTTTAACTATGAATCTAATGCAAAATATAATAATGATGATACCGATTTTGAGACAAATTTACAGTAGCTGTCTTATTATGATTAATAATCCAGGTAATAATCATAAGTCAGAACGGCCAGAAATTGGCAAAGCGCTCGGGCCAACTAATGCGACCCATTTTGCTAACTCCAGATTATTATTACTAGGAAACGGTGCTACCCACTGAACCACGGACGCTGGCAGTATCCAGGTGATGCTAATAATTTCGGGATTACGACATCTGACAGACTTGACATTCTATCAACAAGTATATTGTGGGTGAAGTTAAGTTAGGTTAGCATAGGTTAGGTTGGGCTAGGTTAGGTTAAGTTAGGTTTTTAGACCGTCGATTAATGGTATAAGTCCATTAATGTTTACTTGTTTCAAAGTTGCCCGTTACATAACAAATGTTTTATCTTTAGCTCAACTGATTTCATAAATTTAATCTATTTACTGTATAACATTTTATAAGCCAATATGAATTTATTTGACACACATTATAATTACTGAAATTAAATTGTAAATCTACCATTTTAATGTCATACTGACATTTTTTTAAGAAGAAGTAATTTAACCAAATGAAATAAACCCATTTAAGCCTTTCTCTCGCTTTTATTATTTTTTTCAAAGTTTCATTATAAAACATTAAGAATTATATACATATATTACGTACAGTCGTGAACGGAAGTTTGCCAGAATTCCAAATATTTATATTAATATATTATAATTTATTTATTTCCTCAATAAGAATGAGGAGGTTCGAACAAGTGAGGAGACTTTGAGGGATGGAAAAGGAAGGAACACTGAAAAAAATAATGATGTCCATTTGATATAAAAAATGAGGTCACATTGCGTAGCTCGTAGAAATAACTTTTTTGAGTTAACTCTTCAAAAGCTGAAATACTCGTAAAGTCATGACAGCATTAAATAATAAGGTCAATATAACTTCATTTTTATATAACTCTAATTTAAAAAGTATATTTACCTGACCCTAAAATTCGCGTGGGTGCAATGTAGTTCTTGGGAAATATTTTTTTTGTATTAATGCGACATTATAATGAATGCATTCAAGTTGATTCAAAAGTCTGATCTACACGAATTAAATATGCAATCAGAATCGTAGAATGGATTAAAAAGCAGGTGTAATCGTTAATTTTACTAGAGTCACAAGTGAACGTTATATCTATAGAAAAGAAGGAGAATAGAGAAAAAGATTAGATGTCATGCAATCCGAATATGCGTCATTGCTTCAAGAACAAGTTTTTAAATTTCTTTTTGCCGAAATCATTTGAACGCCGTTGCGACAAGCAGACACTCTAAAAGTGACAGCAGATGTTGAATATACCAACATATTATTATTATTAATTATATATTAATTATATATAGTTATAAAAACCGATGCGATGATTCAATTTCCTAAAATCACAAACTGACTAAGAATATAACATTTTTAACATAGGCTATATTTAATGCCATAGCATCAATTTTATTCTAAAAAACTATTTCCTTGTCAATGACGTCAATAACGTACTAATTATTAAATCTAAATAATTCTGCCTAAATTGAATGAAAGCACTGACCCAAATAAGATAATGTTGATGATAGAAGCTATTAGTATTTTTTTCATTGAAGAATAAAAGGAGTATAGACGGCCAATAACACAAAAGATTGATAATGACATAAATAACATCAACATACTAATATTAACATAATGATATTAACATAAAAAAAACTAAGTTTTGAGGAGACTAGATTACACGAGGTTAGATGGTCATTTTAAATTGGTTAGTTGTTTTCCACGTGACCAGTTTCAGCCAATTAATCGTTTTTGGAGAAGAGTGGCCATCTACAACCGCGGCTATAGATCGACCAGAAAGGAAATCAGAAAGGAAGGCACAGACAGGAGAATAGAAACCGAAGGAGGGTAGTTTCAAAATTAAGGATTTGTACCAGACTCTATAAAAAGCTTTTGATATGTCTAGCACAATAACAAATGTTTCACCGAAATCCCGAAAGGAGAATGACCAAACGGTGAATTCTACAACTGCCTATAATAACTAATACGGACGTGGTCATTAGGGTGGAGCGAAAAATACTTTTTCTCTAGTATGAAGTTCTAATAGTGATTAAAAGTTGCATTTCATGGACGATATATACCTGCCAAAATATGAGTTCATTTGTTTAATATTTTCAGCTGCCACCAGGGGGCTAAAGTTAACACAATTTTGGGTAAAAAGGAAAAAAATGCTTCTATTTTAGGTTTATCAAACTATTATCAAATTTTATCTTAGAATTATCTAATAGGTTGATTAAGATTCTTAAATGATAAGAATTCGTTTTGTAAAAATGCCTTTTCATATGCTTAATATCTTCAGCTGCCACAAGAGGGCTGAATTTAACTTAAAAATGACAATTAAGTATGATTCTGTATTTACTTGAAAAAGGGAACAGTAACAAATTAGGATGTCTCTCCTCCTTTATACTGGCTTGAGACAGTTAAGAAACGTTATTTCGTGCCTTAGCGGAGTTACCACCCTTTCCCCAACCAACCTCCCTCTAGAAAGGGTTCTTGCTGAAGACTATTTAGTAATTTGCTTTTGTGTCAAATTTTGGCTGTTTTTTCCTTGATTCTAATGTAGCACGAATCCAACCGTCTCTGTTTGTAGGTCCGCAGACTGATCCAGCAGCGTCTGTAACGAGCTTGACGCATCTCTCTACGGCTTGTGTATGACATGGAAACTGAAATAATTCTGAATGAAGAGTAGTACCATGTTTGATGCATGATTCAATATCATCAAGAGAAACTCCTTTGGTTATCGGTGGTTCTGCTATCTGAAAATCTTGCCACATAATGAGATCTGTATAGTCTTTGGCATAAAAATTTATTTCTGGCACCTTAAAATACCTGATAACATCTGTTTCTTGAATGCATGCCCTTGCTTTTATGATACGCCTAAATCCCAACTGACGCACATGCTCCCTTTCATCAGCTATCATTGCAATGAGAATGTTTTCTTGATTTGCGTAATATGCATTTCGCTGAATGACTGAGTCATGTACTCTCCTAAGCTCTTCACGGAGATACCGGCTTCTTGCAATCATATGCCACATATGTTTAGCACCATATTGGCATAATGGTTTACGCTTTATCTGAAACCACATTGGTGCGTATACCCTAACAATGAAAGTAGCTAATTCTTGTAAATTGCCTGAAGGATTCTCTGTGCTTGCATATAACCGCAGAGTCCTGTTTGCTGTGGTGAGCCACCTTGAATGTGATATATTGCCTGGACTCTTATGACTAAGACTCTGAGAATGTTCCACTTGATATAGCCTCGTGAATTTCAAGAAGGTATTTCTGGTCAGTACTTATGTCATCTACATCAACTTCACACATGTCCTCTTGAATTTCAATGGGTTTGAAGTTAACTATGGGAAGCTTTTCACAGTCTGAAAGTGCTCGGCCAATTTCTCCTGAAAATGCTCTTGGTCCAGTAGTGGTACCATCCAAGTGATGAAACAGATGGCGCAATGGAAGTTCATTAAGGTGTAAAAGGCATATCAGCCACTGCAATGGCTTATTAAAGGCTTCTTCCAGTAATCTTATTGTGCCTCCAATACTACCAGTGTTAACCACTGTCGAATCACAGCCAACTGCAACGATGTTCCCTATATCAACATTCCTTTCTTTCAAGCAATTCACTAGCGCTGTGCAAATGTATTTAGCTTTGCCACTGGAAGGTGTCACATGTGCAAAGTACAGAGAGTGTGGTTCAGATATTATGCTGATATGCTCTTCGCGTTTGGTTCTTTGGTGGTTAGAGCCATCACTCTCCTGGACTTGAATCATTGTTTTATCCTTTCTGCCATCAAAGTATAATCCCCGCATGGTTTTTGGCTCTCCTATCTGTTGTAGTTCCTTTCTCTGTTTTTGTCTTTCACGTCTTGGCCTACTTCTGTCTATAATATTCCCTTTGTCTTCGGGAGTAACAATTTTAAGATCTGCCAATACTGCAGAAGCAATAGCAGCCCCAGCTCTGTCCGACATTTTAAATCTATCACAAGTAATTGCTAATGAAGGCAGTGGCTCAGGCATCTGTTGTTCTGATATTACATATTGAGTCGAGGTTGTATCTTCCTCATTATCTTCAGATATCTCTTCTAGTTGTTGAAGTTCACTTGTCTCTGTTTCGATTTGTAAGTTGGATGTATTGGTTATAGCAGCACTAGTTGTTTGTGAGGATTCCAGACGTGCTTTTTCCATTTCCTTTCGATGTTCTCTTGCTTGTAATCGTCTTGTGTGTGCTATGTCAATGCTTCCTATCACCATTATTCTGCGTGTTCGTTGGTCATTTAAAAAATCCTGCTCTTTTGGAGGGACTTTCTTACCCTTTTCACATGAGCATCTCCTAAACTCCTTACATTTGCAGGTGCAGATGTCAAACAAAGTGCATTTTGAAGAGTTTTCAAATTCTTCAAGCTGATTTTTGTACTTAGGCTGATCCTTGCGTGACTTGTATGGCTTTAATAAGGACCTGTATTTATCATGGTACACTCGCATCATCTGTAAAACGCGTGTATGTGAAACTATTGGCAAAGAGGCCTTCTTCCAAATATTTTCTACCTTTTTGGAAACTGCCTCTGCTATTTCAGAAAATGAAGGCTCCTTGTTATTCATCTGCTCCTTCACTAAATGTTTTGTGAACAGGTAATCTTTCATTATGCAGTTATAAGTTGGTAGTTGCATATCACTCATCTCACAAGGTACTTCAAATATGGCACACTTCATATGTTCTCTAGTGAAATGTTTATATTTAGTATTTGATGCCATAATATTTTTAAGAAAAATTCACAATCACAAAATATCCTGTAACATCAAAACATTATATAATTAATATATATAATATATTTTATAAGTATATATAATATATTATATAAATATATAATATATTATATAAATAAACTAAAATTATATAATACATTATAACAAGCATTTTATAATAAAATCAATATTATCTCTATATAAATCACTTTAAAATAAAGTTTTATAATATTCCGATCATATTAAAAAACTCTCCGATCAACTGAGCGACTAGGCCTACTACCTAAGAAGACAAGTGTTAACACACTGTTCTAATGACTCACAGAAAGAAATTCCTTCACACCAAAACCCTCCCCCACAACCCTCCCCAACAACATTCAGTGTAGTCTCAACATGACTCAGTTACTCTAAATTGTGTTAAATTCAGCTCTCTTGTGGCAGCTGAAGATATTAAGCATATGGAAAGGCATTTTTACAAAACGAATTTCTATCATTTAAGAATCTTAATCAAACTATTAGATAATTCTAAGATAAAAGTTTATAATAGTTTGACAAACCTAAAATAGAAGCATTTTTTTCCTTTTTACACAAAATTGTGTTAACTTTAGCCCCCTGGTGGCAGCTGAAAATTTTAAACAAACGAACTCATATTTTGGCAGGCATATTTCGTCCACTAATTGCAACTTTTAATCACTATTAGAACTTCATACTAGAAAAAAGTATTTTTCGCTCCACCCTAGTGGTCATCTTGCCCTGTTGGAGGAACTACAGCAAGTTAAGATATTGTTTTCAATTTATTTTTACCAAAGCCAAATTTCTCTTTCCATACCCTCTTACTTCATCTTTACATAAAGCATGGAAATGTGTTAATTTTTTCCTTTAAATGCTCGTCACTCACGCGCATCTTCCGAAGTAGCAATTAAAGTAATTGATTAAAGTAAAAAGAGAATTAATACCATAATCGAAAGTTTAAATAAACTTTACCACATATTTCACTGAAGCCTTTAAAAAACAATTAATGCATATATAATATGAGTAATTTAAAAGAAGTAAAAAGGAAAAATTTTTAATATTTAAAATAATGAATTAATATGTAGAAATACGAGACACAAGTTTTACTATTATTATGATCGAATAACAACGTCTCAATGCGTTCAGTATTTCTTCTACTGTATCTTCTTTATCTGGTGGAAAATTTTTGGTATATTTCTCAAAATTGTTTTAAATTACTGTCACTCTTCCCAAACTCGTATGTTTTGCATAATTTTGGAACGCAGTTTTCAAAAATATCTCACGATAAAATAATTTTTTTTGTTTTTTTTTAGGTATAAAATAACTGAAAGTGACTGCAGGTGAAAAAAATGACATGAGAATAATGAAAATCGGGAGTTTTAAAATAATTTTATATTTATAACATTTATTGAAATAACATGTAAAGGGATATCCGTAAATATTGGTATAAAAATATTTTTCCTATGAATTCATATGCTGTATTTGGTTTCATATGACAGACAAACATTTCATATGTGGATTTCGTGTTAACTTTACGCCATTCCTATCATTTTCAGTCGGGAAATGAGAATCGTCGAGGTGAGTATTTCGGATTTGCTCGAACGATTTCCTGGTTTCAAAATGACTTAAGTGAAAGAAATGAATTTACCTAACCTCACTTTCCTAACCCTAACCTACCTCAACCTACCACACGTAACCCAGCTAGAATGAGAATGAGAATGGACTGAGTTGAGAAAAGTCTCAATGCTTACTTCTTAATCTTAAGCTAATGGTGCATCTTGCTCCGGAAGAATAGTACACCGGGACTCATAATAATTGGGAGTGTCCGCAATACTAAATGACGAAAATAGCATAAACAGTGGATGCGGATTTGGATATTATTTTAACTATGATAGCGCAAAGCATGGTGCGAGGTTGTACAACCTCGCGTAAATTTCGACAGCGTTGGGGACATATAACGCTTTCGCGTCCAAAAGTGTTTTTTGCCCTAACCCTGTGTAACACTGGTCACCATTGTCACACGAAAAATTTGAAAGAAATTTTGCCATTACTTCAAGTGCAATGCGGCTTAGTGTAAAAAAAACCCTGAACGCGTAAGCGTTATGCGTTTAATAGGTGTTGAAATACATTATGTTTTATCTTGTAACTTGATGGTCAGCGCCGTTCCCTTCGATTCGGAGGTGCTAGGCTCAATTTTTGCTGGCGGCATTTTTACATTACGTCTTTCTTTGGCAGTCAAGGACTGCATTTTTCTGTTTAAAAAAGTACTATATAGTCAGATAGACAGTATAGCTATGGGTAACCGCTTAGGACTCACCCTTTTTAATACATTCCTGTCTTTCCTCAATTGTTTAATTGTATAGGAAAATCGAAGAGGAACTTCAGATGTAGGTTATTCGAACACAAATGACGATCATTTAGGACTAGTAGTATAGCCGCAAAAGGGGAGAGTGCAGGAATGTTGCAGGTTATTATGTAATGTTGCAAAGGGGGTGGGGGTTGTTGCAAAGGGGGGAAGGGGTTGTTGCAAAGGGGGAGGGGGTTGTTGCAAAGGGGGGGAATGGGGGTGGGGGGGAAACTTGGAGGCGGCGTTATCCCCCAAGAGAAAGGAGGAGGAGGAGGAGAGAAAGGAGGAGAGGTGTTCACCTGGCAGGAGCCAAGTGCACATTAAGACTTCCAGCCGGGCTGGCGTTGTTTTATAGGCTCCTAATCAGCCAGAATCAGCCAGAATCAGCCAGTTGGCTGAGCCAAGGTGAGAGAGACGCCTGAAGGAGAGAGAGAGAGAGACAGCTGAAGGAGAGAGAGCTGAAGAAGAGAGAGATGCCTGTAGGAGGGAGAGACGCCTGAAGAAGAGAGAGACGCCTGTAGGAGGGAGAGACGCCTGAAGGAGAGAGGATAGGTGCACATGCAGGAGTACACATGCTGGAGGTACACACATACGTATACATGCAGGAGTACACATGCAGTAGGTACACATGCTGGAGGTACACACACATACGCACACATGCAGGAGTACACATGCAGTAGGTACACATGCTGGATGTACACATGCAGTACACATGCTGGAGGCAAACATGCAGGAGAGAGAGACACCTGAAGGAGGAAGATACATGCAGGAGAGAGAGAGCTGAAGGAGGGAGAGAGACACCTGAAGGACAGAGTGGAGTTCTCCCCAATTTATTTTCGTTTCCTAACCTAAGAGGCCACTATGGGGTTTACCAAAGGGCCAGAAATAGAAGGAGCAGAGCTCCTTACTCGGCCGGAGCCGAGGGGGGAATGGTTCTTCACCAGCTTCGCGATCTTTTATAATCCTCTATTCTGGCTGAGTTGCCAGATAGCGCAAGGTATTCCAGATAGCGCCATGTGTCCCATTAATCGTGTAACACATATATAACGGCTGTTATTCCAAATGTACTTGTATATATAATAAACTAATGAATCATATAAAATACCACAATATATATTTATATGGTTATACAAGATTCAACCGTATAAAATAACACAAGCGCCTCTTTCATTACGCTTTAATAGAATTAACAAAGTTACCCTATTTCGTTAGACAGAAAACGAATTTTTATAAGGGTTACCCAACTAATTATCCACCATTCAATAAATAATAGCAAACGTGAATAAAGAGTTCCAATTCAATGGGTAACTATATCGACATAAGCTTATTATTGTAACGTTTGCTCCCAATATAAATTTTCCTAAATAACAGTAAAACCAATTAATTTAATTATGAAACTTCATTTAAATACAGCTTCATTAAACTTGAAGATGAACGAAACAAATAACATAGTTATCCATAATTCAGCCCTCACGAATAACGAAACGAAATGATCATTTACGATACAATTCGAAATACGATAATTTACGATACAATTCCACCAAACGAGATGAAAACTTATGAAACATATAGCCTCATTCCTGCGAAGAAAAAAATGAAAAATGACGAAATTAAAAGAAACGAAGAAAGCTGGATTTCCCCAAAACACAGTCCACTATAGCGAGGTTGGTTTCGGAGAAAATCTGCTTGCGAGAGACCTTTCTTAAAGACAGCTCGATAAGTACGACACTTGATTTTTATTATAAATATTTAAGTCACGAATAACAGTGGGAAAAACGTCCGGAAAAGAAAATTATGAAACATCTCCTTCCAGACCACTCTTGATATATATATATATATATATATATATATAATAAACAACTCATGCACACACACACACACACACACACACACACACACACACACACGATGAAAGGCAGAAGCTAAATCAGTTCGAATCGTGTCTCTAGGGACACGATTCGAACGAAAAAGGTCTCTAGGGACCTTTTTCGGGCCGAGGGATTATCCTTCTACAAGCTATTCGAGCAGAAATCACCACTGACTTCAGATATTAATTTTATCATTCTTATTACTTCTACAATGAAAATATTTACGCGTAATTTGTATGGTGTCATATAGAAATATAATGATATATATATATATATATATATATATATATATATATATATTGGGGGGGAGATCTCTCACCCGTTCTTCGGCCCGACCCCGTTTCATTGTAGAAAAATAATAATAATATATATATATATATATATATATATATTATATATATATATATATACCCTTTGGATAACCTTTGGTTAGCTTCCGCCCGAATTGTTCATTCTGACGAAGGTCAAGGGAAAAACGTACACACAATATATTATATATATATATATATATATATATATATATATATGCTACACACAGACCGTGCATGGAACTCTTCTGGGATAATTAAATCCACTATAGTCCGAGTAAGTAATGACAAATACCGCCTCGGTGGTGTAGTGGTTAGCGCGGACTACGAATCCATCGGCCCAGGGTTCGAGACCCGACGGCAGCCGGCGCGCAGCAAACCCAGCTGTTCATCCTTCCACACAATAAAGAAAGTGGTTGGTAGATAAATGGGCACCCTAGGAGGCCTAGTGGTCAAGACGCTGGGCTACTGATGGGTCGTGGTTCGGAATCCACGTTAAACTGTAGGTCTAAGGTGGAGTGAAAAGCTTGACCTTCGTCAGAATGAACAATTCGGGCGGAAGCTAACCAAAGGTTAGCCCGACGCGGGCAACGGGTCACTCGCAAAGAGAATTTAATCATTGGTAAACTTCCTTCCAGACCACTCTTTCTATATATATATATATATATATATATATATATATATATATATATATATATAGAAAGAGAGCGAGAGTTTTGTTCAATAAATAATAATCGAAAAAAACTGCACGATTTTCTATGTAGCAATACTAATTAACTCTTTCTCGCCTACGGCGTTACAAGAACGTGCACTCGCTCGTAAATTAGACCTCCAGTTTAACATGGGTTCAGAAATACATCTCGTCGATGGGGTTCGTTGCTTACTCTACCACATGGACTTTTATATGTAAGAGACCTAACCTAACCTACGAAATACATCTCGTCAGGGCCGATCCTAGAGCCATATATAGCAATGGAAATGAGCGCGATGTGTCGTTAAATACGTGATTTAAAATAACAGGACCATTTTACCCGAGGCAGTAGTATATCCGAAAAACATCGTAATGCACGATTTTTTCTATGTAGCAATAATAATTAACTCTTTCAAATACGTGATTTAAAATAACAGGACCATTTGACCCGAGGCAGTAGTATATCCGAAAAACATCGTAATGCACGATTTTTTCTATGTAGCAATAATGATTAACTCTTTCAAATACGTGATTTAAAATAACAGGATCATTTAACCCGAGGCAGTAGTATGCCCGAAAAACATCGTATAACCTAACTATAATTTACAACTATAGTTTACCTTGACTTTCATATGCTTCTATCCTGTTTTATTAATAAAGATTTTTAACTTTTAATAACGTATGAATAAAGATTTTTAACATTTAATTTTATTTTAGTATTTATTCATGCCACGCCGCCTTAGACCACAGCTTAACGTTGAAACCGAATGTTCTTTTTAAAATATAATTAGGATATAATTTCTTTATTATAAAATAAGTTAACAATTATGTTAACAAACAATACTAATAATTTGTAAGTAAAAAATATAATATAAGGGACTACCATAGAAATGTAAGTGCCTATAATTCGATTTTATATATATGTTACTCGTCCGGTCTCGTTATAGCGGATTGGTACACGTCATAGCTCCACCCAGCTACATCGGCAGCCAATCACTACGAACATCTGGTCTTTTGGGCGGAGCTTGGCGAATGTGCATATAAAAGGGGATATTTTCAGTTGGGAGTAACAGTAGCTATTTTCGCATCAGTGAATAATCAACCATGGACCTGTACGTCTCCCCAGACTTGTATGAAGAACGTGATACTGCAGCATTAACCACAATTAGCCTTTTCAATGCGGCTGATTGTGGCGAACTATTTTCGACGCAAACCGTAGAAGATATTTGCAGTGACGCTCCTTACAATCCGACGCAAGGGACTACCATAGAAATGTAAGTGTCCATAATTAGAATTTTATATATATACGGAGAGTTGTAGTATTTCGTCAAATAGATACTAGTCAAAAATGTCAATCAATGTTATTTCCCCATCATGCTAAAATCGAAATTGGTAATCGAACCAAAGATATCTTCACATAATGGGGATCTGTCTGTCTGTCTGTATATGTTTTCCTTTAAGGTCCGATGAGGATTTGACACGAGTTATACAATCTTTTGAAGGGAATATGGATGATATACTGATCAGTCAGCAGTGTCACACATCCTCCACCATGGACCTGTACGTCTCCCCAGACTTGTATGAAGAACGTGATACTGCAGCATTAACCACAATTAGTCTTTTCAATGCGGCTGATTGTGGCGAACTATTTTCGACGCAAACCGTAGAAGATATTTGCAGTGACGCTCCTTACAATCCGACGCAAGGGACTACCATAGAAATGTAAGTGTCCATAATTCGATTTTATATATATACGGAGAGTTGTAGTATTTCGTCAAATAGATACTAGTCAAAAATGTCAATCAATGTTATTTCCCCATTATGCTAAAATCGAAATTTTTATGGCGTTCACTCCTCGAACCAAAGATATCTTCACATAATGGGGATCTGTCTGTCTGTATACTCTGTATATGTTTTCCTTTAAGGTCCGATGAGGATTTGACACGAGTTATACAATCTTTTGAAGGGAATACGGATGATATACTAATCAGTCAACAATGTCAAATAATGTAAGTGTTTTTCGATCTTTTTGGGATAAGAAGACGCAATATATTTTCATAAATTTATTAAATGAAAGAAATCAGTACAATAAACGAATATACAAATATACGAACAAAAACATTATAATATACAACGAGTACGTACAATTGGAAAACGGTTTTTTATCTGTCTGCATACCATTTCATCGTTTCGGTGAGTGTGACACGGGTCAAATAAATTTAAAAAATTTATAAATTCTTTATCATTTGACATATGCATGAGAAATGAGACACAGTACATTCCGCAAACATTAGTAAAATATCCCTGCATACGAAATGGGTTCCATACAACTTCGGGAATATGTAACTGAGCGAGAAATTTTACAATAATAGGGTCACTCCAGGGTTGAGTACCGAGTGAATCAAAATAGTACAGGCGCTGTCTATTTTTAAAATAGACCGCGATCCAGTGAATCCCTTCATTACCGATGATGTCTGTGTTCACAATAAGACTACCGCATTCTCGCGTACTTGGCAAACTCAATGTTTCATTCTTCGCAAACACGCCGATAAATTTGGAACGTGTGACTCGCTCCATTACTTTCTGAAGTGTATTAGCATCCATTTTAAAAGTCAGTGATAACGCTTCTAAATCTATCTACTTCTATTAGGGCTTGCGATTCGAGATATACTAGTACACTAATAGGAGCGTCTATAGGCTTGGCGAATTCCAGCCGCACTGAGATGTTACCGCTCTGCTGTGGTGTTAAATGGGTATTTACGCTAGCAGATAAGTCAGGTGTAATGTCAAACGGATAAAGGTTAAATTGATCAATGAATTCTTCCTGCGTTACCCCATTACCAAGCTCATCACAATCACCTGCAATATGGGTCAGATTACTATAGGCTCTGGCACAAAGAGGTAACACAGCGTCTGATGAATAGTCCGTACCCATTGTTCCACCCAAAGCAGTGCCATTAACGTATAGAGTTATATTTTTAAGTCCGAAATTCTCGAATTTAAAGGCACTCTTTTTATATTTTCCATTCACCGAAGCGTGGTCCTGCATGCCGATTAATATCCTTTTAGGAAGATTTCCCAGGGCAATGTTTTCTATCTGCTTCGATGCCAACCCTGCAGGAACCGTATATAGTTTGATCTGCACTCTGTTAATAGGATATTTCACTGTAGCGTTTAGTAAATTTTTCTCAATTTCTAGTTGTTTTGGTGAACTTAATTTCACTCGCCGTACGCGGAGGTATGTGTCCATAATGTGAACCACAACGGACTTTGCGCCCTCTTCTTGATTCGCATCCAGATTTAAGCAGATCTCAGGACTCGTGCGGGTGAGCTTTATTTTCATATCCACCCCGTTCACAAGCAACTTCTCCTGGAAAGTGAAATCTGTGTGCAACCGTCCAAAACACTCGTATATTTTCTTTTTAGAATTTTTAAATTTGTCCTTTATACTATTTTCATCTTTAGTTTGATAATATCCCTCCGCACTTAAAAAGGTAGCCTTCGCTTCTTTGGAAAAGTTGAGGACATTTTCCAAATAGGCTCGTAGATGATAGTACCCCGTGCCTGCCGATATGTTGGTCTGATTTAAATATACGTCACACTGGTTGAATATGGCGTGCAGAAAGTTTGTTTCAGGGTATACAGCATATTTGTCATCGCAGGCCGTTCCATCAGAATGGGCTATACGTAGCTTAGCGTACATGTGCACACAGCTTGGATCAAAAAAGTAAGGACCTGAGCTGGGTATCACGAATTCTATAGGTGCACTCGGGGAACTAATTGTGTTTAAAGGGTTAATTGTAATAAAGTCACTGTGCTCAATAGAAACTTGGGTTGGCGGGAGCTCAAAAAAGGACAGCTCCGACTTACAGCATTGTGAACTACATGGGTGGATGAAGCGTGCCATGGCGAAATAGTGACTCCTCTCTCGACAAGTGGTAAACAAACTATGATTCATGAGATCAATATCCTTAGCTTATATCAGTCAAAAAAGTGGTCAACCATAGGTTTCATTCGCTTACAGCATTTCTTTTTTGATAGCCTTTTACGTTTAATACCACGTGACCCCTTCTTCTTCT
Source organism: Bathynomus jamesi (assembly GCA_023014485.1). Classification (NCBI taxonomy): domain Eukaryota; kingdom Metazoa; phylum Arthropoda; class Malacostraca; order Isopoda; family Cirolanidae; genus Bathynomus; species Bathynomus jamesi. The sequence continues at coordinate 1,029,232 of JAJOZX010000239.1, forward strand.
TCCGGGGAGCCCTCCTCTTCTTCTTCCCGCCACCACGCATTTTTCTCTTTGCATCTTTGATGATTTCGTTCCGTGTACGCTTTAAATGTTTTTTTAGGGCTTCTTTAGGTTTAGCCCCGGCCAATATGTCTTCTGCAGTGTTAAGGCCTGATTGTAGCGCTTTCCTTCCAAGGTATCTGGCACCCCTCTTCAGCAAAGGAACAGCCGTACGTAGTATGGATGAAAAAATGGATCCAAGTCCACTACCGCGCTGGTATCGCATCCCTCGATAGACGGTGAAAGGCTTTCTATCCATTATAACTCAGTGCGTCGAAAGTGTAGCTTCACTGTTAAGCTCCCGTTACCGAATGGGAAGTTTTCGCCCTCAATCGTTCTTATATATATTGTGATATTGGTTATTAAATTAGTTGCGACATTCACATAATGGGGTCTGTCATATGTAATACTCAAACTCCTTCCTCTATGGTTGGGGATGTGAGCAATGCGCAGCAGGCGTGCCTGGGTATCCCCAACAAACTGGTGCTCCACTATATTACTGTAAATATAGCACATGTCTGGGGACCTTTCAGCCAATTTCTCCATCTTCAATTGATACATTAATCTGGACAAGTTATACTGTGTCTCGTGAAATGTGTCTCTTTGGAAGGCTGCGCTATATCGGCCGTTGGTTAGAATTTTGAACTTTCTATGTTCTTTAAGACATCTGTTAGTCTTTGATTTTAGGATTAGTGTATGTGCAGGGTTGTTTACGATTTCATATACTAAATCATTCGTAAGGTTTGAGTTTCTTAAACTTACGTTTAAGCCTCTCACAACATCCTCGGCCGAACCATATTGACCCGGCCCTAGTCTTACTTCTGTACTGTAATACCGTGCAATCTTAGTCCAAGCGATGCGCATAGTTTCATCCATAGCTACCCCAGCTTTTTCACACTCGTCAATGTCTCTAAGAATCGTAAAAACGGTTTCTTCATGTTCAATATTTAAAAAGACGGTGTCCAGCTGAATTTCGCATATCCCCGTCCCTGTCTGTGTACAGACAGGGACGAGGAGGACGGGAGTGTGACGTAGAAATGGTTAGGAGCCATGTTGCATACTATTTAAGCTTCATTATTGCATCAGCTTTTATATAGGTGTTGAAGCTTTCTGGGTACCCTAGCCATTTCACCAGGTACATTTTTCTCCTTCCTGAACCTTTGCTTCCTAAAATTTCTCAATTTTAAACACATTTTTTTCTAAATTAAACGCAACTTTCTGCAATTCCTCGCGGTAAAAGCCTCCTGAGATTTCTTCCCCATTCAAATCTTCAATGTAATACATCATTATCACACCTTTAGGTCTCACAGCCCTAACTTTAAAAATCTCGCGTGTCCATCCTTGCTCAAAACCCTTTGCGAATTTATTCCCCGAACGCGACAGCCTTACATAATCATTGATTTTGAAGCGCACAGAGTGTGGTGGTGGTGGTGGTGGTGGTGGTCCATCTCTTCTCGGGAGCGTACCTCTTTCTAAAACTTCGTTAGGTGTTGCCCCAATCGTGCGATGGTGTGAGCGGTTGTAGGATGATGCCAATGGTTCCAGAATGTCTAGAAATCTGTATGTGTTTTTATGTGTAAAATAACGGTGCATGCGTTCCTTTATGGTGCGCTGAACTCTTTCAGCTAAAGAAGCCTTATGTATAGAATTGGTTGTGTAATAGCTGATATTAAACTCTGTCAACATATTCTGAAAAGCACGGCCTATAAAACTCCTTCCCCATATCCGTACAAAAATAGCCAGGAACCCTGTTTTCTTTTAACATTAGCGTTTTGGTGGCTTTAGCAACTGTTTCAGGTGATTTATTTTTCAGAGGAACTAGCCACAGATATCTAGAGAATACGTCTATTATGAATAGAATGTAGCGGTAACCATCGTTATACACAGAATATCTTTGCATGTCTGTTAAATCTGCTTGCCAAATAGAATCAATCGAGGAAGCGTTGTCTGGCTGTTTTAAACCTTTTTCTCACAGGCTTATGAAGCGTATAAGCGTCCTGCTCCCTCAAAAATCTTTCAACATCTTTTTTTCCTACTCCGTAAACGTGCAGTCTATCTACGCCGCCGTAAGAGGATGGGGTAGAAATGTCATAATAACGTTTAGTTAATACGTTAGCCATTTGTGTATTTTAGAGGCACGTGGGTAGGGTTGGTTTAACCTCTTCTTGCTCCTCTTCAAAGGTGTTACCGCAGGGGGTGACGGCGCCTTCAATTGTGTCACAGGCGTTGCATGTTCCAAGTCTTTTAACTGTTCAGATTTCTTATCAACGTTTTAGGGACATTTATTGTTGTAGTCTTGCTTAATATGCTTCCATCCTGATGGTGATGGCCTATCCCACTTTCTCACCAGATCATGGACAATGTCTACGATATTCGATCCCTGTACCTTTGATCCTTCCACAATGATCTCCCCTGTATCGGTCCATTGTATGGCGGGATCCTCATTCAATAGATTATAAAGACTTAAGCCTTTACTCCTCAATGTAAGTGGAGGGTATTTTTTAATACATGTTCGATATGTTGTGTGGCTAATCTTTTTGGTTGATCAGCTGGTCGTCGGGTACAGGTCCTATGTCGCCATCGTCCCCGTGCTGTGCCTAATAACCACAGGAATCTCCGTAGGGCTCTTATAATTTTCGTACTCGTGAAGAAATTTCTGCAGAGCTTCTTGGTATAAGATTCTTTTCTCATCAGGTTTTTTCACTGTTTAATAGGGCTAACAATTCGCTTTCCATTCTTTTAAGTCTGGTTTTACGGGGATCTAGATCCGTATCTCTTTGCAGTGAAGCGTACACCTCGTGGGGAATCACTACCACTTTCTTCATATTAATCTAGTCAGTAAAGGGCCCAAAACTGAAATAAGATGGGGAGAAATGACCCTCCTGTTTGCACAATAACTCGTTTTTTCTTCGCTACAGTTTGACTTTTACGAGCGAGTGTACGTATTATGTTCTTGTAGCAGCGTAGGCGAGCCTTCTGATGGGTTTTCATTGATACATTGCAATTTATAACGTTAAGACAGATTTCACAGATGCATTTTAAAAAGTCGGCGTCGATATTTTTAATAAACATCTGCTGCATTGCCCGGGGCAGTCGATGATAGATTTTTATTAATTCATGGTATTTCTTTAGTCTCTTTGTCATTCTGGAATATACACCGTTTCAGGCTCGTTTGGAAATATATTCGTTCGCAGAAGCACTCTAAACGTGTTTCGCGGATGAAGGTCGCAAAGAAATATCCGTAACGCGTGCTTGTAGCTTCTTTATAAACTTCCAAAAACTCCTTACGCTGATTCGGGAACATTTGATTGGCTAATACCCCAATTTGTGATACATCTCTACGTTGCGCGAATAAGACTAGATATTGCGTATTTAACGACACATCGCGCATGTCTCTATTTTTGAAAAATAGATTCTGATTGATGAAGAACACGCTTATGTTAAGATGGTGGGAGTATACTGTAAATGTCTCGGCAAACGTTTTATCCATCTCCAACATGAGATCGTCAATTACAATGATTGTATGTTCAGTTCCCTTTAGCGAATTAACGTCATATACACCTTGTGGAACAAAATATCATCTTGGTACTCGTTGAACACTGATTGATACGTCGAATAGCACCATATAACTTTATGCACAAATTTCGAGAACATCTCGCCCTTTTCTTAATGATTTAAGCATAAACACAGTTTTACCACATCCTGTAGGTCCAGATATAATACATGTGGATGGGCTCGTGAATCTGAATTTTTCTACAGAGTCCATTTCTAACACGTCACATCTAAGTGGGTCATTTACAAAATATTACAAATTTTGAGTGCTGATCCTTATATTTCTTCTCCCACAGAAACCGACGATGAGGTAGCGCAACCTATCATTACGGATGACGATGACAGTGTAGTTGTGATCTCCTCCCTGAACCCTCACCAGCGATACAGGTTGCACGTCCAAAGCGGAGGTATGAGAACCCCACATCAGGCATAAAGCGACCGAAATACGTACCTGTTGCAGCAGACCCCCAACCCTCAACCTCTTACGCAACAACCTCCCCAGCAGCAGCACCTAATATACCCCTTATTCCGCCCCCCGTTCTGTTAAGTCTACAATAATAGAGCCCCAACCCTCCTACGCAACAGGGCCCCCATCAGCAGCGCCTAATATATCCACTAATTCCGCCCCCCGTTCTGTTGAGGATGTTATTACGTTCGAGTAGTGCGATCCGCAGCCCCCACCCCCGCCTTGACTAGAAATCGGTATAGAGTCAGGGTCGACCCTAGAGTCATGTATAGCAATGGAATTGAGCGCGGGATACGCAGGGTAGTACAGCATTATAGAGTTTGCTCTTCAGAATCGCGACGAGCGTGAGGTCAGGACGAGTCTGTCCTTTGGGTTCGGGTCAGATGACGGTGATGTCGACGATTATTGGGTGATAGTACCGTTTAGACGTTTGGCTGCTGAAGATGTAGAATATATATAGGGCGTATAATGCAAGCCGTCAAAGTAGTATAGCCTTCAATATGGACAACTTCACGGTAAATATTGACCGTGTATTCCGTGTTGCGGGTCATAGTGCCATACCGTACACTCTTAACTTCAATTCTCCAACTATTTACCGAAGGCATATAAACGTCGATCGTGGTTGCGGCTTTATAGCAGTACTCTTAGCACGTATGTTTACTGTACAAAATACACGGACTCAAAAAATTTGGCTGCCTACGATCGTGAGCGTGCCCGTAAACTAGCTGTAGACTGTGAACTTGAATTTGACTGTAATATGGGTCCTGAAGAGCTGAGAAAGGTAGAACAGGAAATGAATGTGCGCATAGTTTATTTGGTTTGGATGATCGCCGCCGGACTGTGTATGTTTTTAAAAGCTGTGTAAGAGATCGTACAAGGCCCCTACTTATTTTAGGATTGTCAGGAACAACGTATCTCCCCATCCGTAATATAAGGGGCTTTACGCGAGTTTATGACAAAAGTCGAAAATATGGGAGACTCATGATTTGTGTAAGGGGTGCCTCGAGTTTGCGGATGATATAGTGAGACATTGTAAAGAATGTCACATGGTATAGGAGCAGTGTAAAAGCACCAAATGTGAAAGCCGTGTAGTTGAGAGAGAGACTGTGATGTGTGTAGACGCACATTTTTCAATAATAGCTGCTTTGATCTCCATAAATCAATTGGTACGTTGCAGGAAAATGAGAATCTGTGAATGTGGTATGTTTCACACAATGGATAATTGGGGAAAATTTAAGCACAAGTGCGACGTAATTCACTGTCCTACATGCCAGGAGGAATATAAGGCGGATGGAGTAAAGCATGTGTGCTATATGAAAGATGCTAAGCCTAAAAAATAACCCTTGTATAACTGTGTACTACGATATAGAAACATATACGAACGCTGAAACCAAAGAGGTAATTCCACATTTACTTGTGAGCCAGACCATCTGTGATGAGTGTATGGTGTATCGAATGTGACGAGTACCCCAAATGTGACGGACAAACGTTTTTAAAACGAATGTCAGCGATAGTCCTGTGAAAACTATTGTGTCCTATATTGTCAAGTTAGCCGACAAGTTCAAAAAAATGACTGTGTAATATTCTCGCCCATAACGGGGCAAAGTTGACACGCAGTTCCTTTATAAGGAGTGCTTGAACACGAATCCTCTGAGATATTTACAGGTGATCCATTGAAAAGAGGCAAAAATTAATACAGATGCAGATAAGAGGCAATGTACAATTTAAAGAAACTTTATTATTCACACCTTGTAAATTAGCAAAGCTACCAAGGTGATGGAGGAGCAGCTGAAGTTTCAAAGGATATTCCCATACACTTCCTCACCAGCGAGGACTTTAAACTACGTAGGCCACCACCCCCCAAACATTATTTGACTGCATGGATGAACGTGAAGACTTTGATCGATACTACGACAGTTTTAATGAAAGTAACCCTTATAATATAGCTGATGAATGTGAGCGTTATTGCGTGAATGATGTGCGCGTGCTTAGAGTATGTTTCCAGGCCTTTAGAAAGTATGTACATAGCCTTTCAAATGCGATCCACTGCAAGTCGCAACCACCATCGCATCATATGTTTTACGGTGTTCAAGAATAACTTCATGCCTAAAGACACCTTAGCCATTATTCACCGAAACAACCCCGCAGTTACGGACACAAGGCTATTTACTGGCTCATACACCTGCAGCAACAAACAGGTGTATACATAAAGCACGCCCGCAACACGGGTGAAGTACCCATTAAGATTAATGGACGTGTTTTTTGGGTTGATGGGTTAAGTGAAAACCGTGTCACTGGTGTGAAGACTGTGTACTCCTTTAACGGTTGCTGGTGGCATGGATGCCCCCGTCCTGAGTGCGGAGTCACCGGAGATATCAACGGTAGGTCTCCTGCCGACTGTCTTGCATCGACCCGCACCCGCGATCAACTTATAGGATCACAGTTCACTCACAAAGTCTTGTGGGAGCATGAATATGATGCACGGATGGAGACAGACGATGTATACCGTGAGGAAATAAAAACGATCAAGCGTTCAATGGTGCTGGATCCTCTCAAATGTGGTGATAGCTTGTTTGGAGGACGTACAAATCCTTTCAGACTATACTTCCCACCTACGGAGGGCGTGAAGCTCCATTACTACGATTTCTGTTCTTTATACCCATACGTGATGAAGAGCAATCCGTACCCCGTGGGCGCTCCTGAGAAACTGGTGGGGCCTAGCCTACCATCCATCAATGAATTTTCAAAAAATTTGAATGATCATTACTTTGGGCTCTCTTTCGTAGACGTACTCCCCCCACGCAATTTATGGATGCCGATCTTACCTGTCGTTATCGACGACAAGCTCATGTTTCCCCTGTGCGTGAAGTGCGCGGAAGAGGATAACGGCGAATGTAACCATATACCCCACCAGCGTAAGATCAGAGGCGTATATACAAGTCCTGAGCTGGCCCTAGCCGTACGCCATGGTTATAGAATACTGAAGATACACGAGGTGTGGAGGTTTCAGAAGCTCCCCAACCTTTTCACACCATATATAAACGCCTTTTTGAAGGATAAGGTTGAAGCATCAGGGTATCCGCGAGGAGTTGATACCGAAGATGAAAAGTCTGCCTATATTCAACGTTACCGCGACCGCGAAGGTATACAACTTGATCGTGTCCAAATTGTAAAGAATCCTGGCAAGCGCTTTAGTGCAAAATTGTGTCTAAACAGTCTATGGGGAAAATTTGCGCAGAATACCGGCAGAGGGAACATTCATTTGGCACAAAGTTATAGCGATGTCTGGGATTATGCCAATGCCCCCGATAAAGAGGTCATGGAGATCGTGAATGTAGGTAATACTTACGTAATAAAGTACAACAACACTGAATTTGCCACAGATACCTCAAGGGTTACAAACATACCTGTGGCGAGCTTCACAACAGCCTACGCCCGTATAAAACTTTGGGGTCTATTGCATTCTCTTGGGCGGAGAGTATTGTATGCCGATACAGATAGCGTGATATTCACAGAGAGGGAGGGTGATTACATGCCCGCTATTGGGGAGTTCCTCGGCGAGCTCACTGATGAGATCAAGGATGAGTATGGGGACGTGCATACGCCGACTCTTTTATCTCAACAGGACCTAAGACTTATGGGGTACGGGTCAGGGTAGGGGATGAAATGAAATATATCGTGAAGGCAAAGGGTATTACGCTCAACCATGCGAATCGGGAGGTTGTTAACTTTGAGTCGTTGAAGGATCTAGTATGTTTGGAACCTCACCAACTAATTGTAGGCACCCACAATTTTCGGGCGCAGAAGCTGGGAGGCGTGAAGGAACTTAGGGGTACGATGGTGTGCCGTAACACCTATAGGAAACGTTACCAGTTACCTGGCACCTATGATACCGTACCCTTTGGATACCAATGATGCTTCTAACTCACACGTCTTGTATATAATCGTATCTATTTGTAAATATATATATATATAACTTGAATATCTCGAATCGTATTTGTAAATATATGAATATCTCAATAAATCAAATAGCGTTTCACTTTCTCCTGTGTGTGTGTGTGTGTGTGTGTGTGTGTGTAGGTGAAAGTTCTAAGCTCCGCCCACTGCGTGAGTCATGCTACTATCTGGGAGTCCCTGCGTGGTCAGTCGACCGCAGTAAGCCCGAGAGATCAGACGTGTATTCAGATCAGACGTATATTGAAATGGCTACCTTTAATATTGCTTGCACAACGTTTATGAAATGGTATTCAGTAAAGTGTGAGGATGTGGTGGATACCGAAAAACTTCCTATTCCCCCCTCCTATGCCTCTTTTAAAACCACATTGGATTGTGCGAAGTTCCAAGATGTACAAATACTCTACGGATGTTCTGGTGAGACTGTTGAAGGCTTTCGTTGCACAGACGATGTGCTGAAGTATGCTGCAGGGCTAAACTTTATAAAGTCTCACATACACCGTGAAGTAAAAGAAACAACGCGTGCAGAAGAGAAGCAGCAGGTATGGATAATGAGCCTTGTGGATGGGTGGTGTGACAAGCGGTATTACGTCATGCTACACCATGTCGATTACTCATACCCTACGTCTGAAAATGTGAATCTCGTGATCATGGACAATCTTAGGTGTTTTTATCACTATATTAACGTATATCATGATGAGGTTCATAGTGAGGTTGTGGCTAGTGCCATGCGTGAGTTTTTAACAGATTTTAGAGACGAGTATCGTTTGATGGGTAGAAAGGAAAAATATGAGCATATGTTCCTCTCAAATAGTGCGCCGGAGTGTGGAGATGATTAGCGCCTAGTTCTTATCCAAAGTGCGTAGGCTGGTAGTGACGAAACGGAAAAACAAATATGTGCAACAATTCGAGTCGTACGAACATGCCCATTCACGTATCATCGAGTCAGCCGCCCGTCGAACCGTTCCTGCCTGTGCCTCACACGGCTCATAGTTATCTCAGAGCTTGAACCGAGTAGACGTGCGCTCCTCGAATACGATGGAACTTCCTTTGAGCAGCATTCTCAACGCCTCGTACGATGTGTCCGTGACGAAATCGTTGCGCGTGTTCAGGCGTAATTCCGGTACCATTAGCTATGTACTGGAAACGGAATGTAGACCGACAAACAAACGGGTTTATTTAAGTATCGAGGAGATGAATAGAATCTTTGTGATAGTTGATAAGTGGTGTGAAGATCGTTATAAAATACCTGCTAACGTAGGTACAAGAAGAGAGCAGATTAGTGACGCGCCCTCATACGCCGTTGTATGTACGTTGTGTATAAATAACGATCGGCCGTGCATTGATATAAGGCTGATGTGGAAGAATGCTTCTGATAATAACGCTCTTATTCCTACGCGAAACCGTTTCATCCTCGACAGAATGTTTGAAATCGTCGGATTCCGTAAACTGAAACCTATATTAGACGCGCGTGTTACGGATATGCTTTATTTTGATACAGTTCTTGAATACGCATACACTGCTCTGCTCGATGGGTTTACCGAGTGTAGGACTGGTGAGAATGGTCTAGTGCTGGATGTTTATTTAAAAAGTTTAGACTCTTTGAAATACCATGAACTTTGGTACAAAGCAATTGATCGGTACAAGGCTGAGCTCACCTACACCGTTCACCCTGAAGAACTATTTCTTTATATAACGCGCAGTTGCCGTAACGATTTAGAAGATTATTTCAATTGCCGTTATGTTGAGTGAAGAGTTCACGATTGAAAAGCTCGAGTCGGTAGAAATAAACCCTCGATTGGAAAAGCATTCTTATAAACTTGTGTTTAATAATGTAGCTAACGATGAACTCTTTGTGCGTGCTTTTGATTGTATTCTAGACGTATTTAAAGATGACTTGCCAACCGGTTGTAAAGTGGGGACAAAAATAGTACTGAACGATATGAAAGCCATTCATATCGAATACAGGTTTCCCTATACTTTAAGCGGTGAAATATTATTAAGCCGCATAGACTGCGTAATGCAGAGCAATAATGATGTAATTGTAAACTCGATTAAGACCGATTTTAGTATTTTGAAAAAAAAGTGAATTGTATATATATTTTGCTTGACGATTATACGCATATTTCTATTGATTTGTGTTTATATATATATATATATATATTTTGCTTGATATTTCTCCTGTACTGTTATGTACATATTGAAGTGTATATGAAATGTATATTTTATTTATATATCACCATAATTGTGTGTGTGTGTATATTTCTCCTGTACTGTTATGTACATATTGAAATGTATATGAAATGTATTTATTTGAAATGTATATTTATTTTATATATAATTATGTGTATATATTTCTGTTATGTACATATTGAAATGTATATGAAATGTATATTTTATTTTATATATATATATATCCATAATTGTGTGTATATATTTCTGTTATACGCATATTCCTCAAATGTATATGAAATGTATATTTATTTTATTATATATATATATATATATCCATAATTGTGTGTATATATTTCTGTTATACGCATATTCCTCAAATGTATATTTATTTTCTATATATTTATAATAAAAAGAATGATGCAATGTTGTTTATTGTTATGCCTTCTACTACCGGTATTCTGTATACAACAGGTATCTGGCAATATTTAAGCCTTCTAAGCCAACTGGCTGATTAGGAGTCTATAATAGTGTATACAATGGTATCTGGCAACTCTGTCTTCGGAATACATGGAGCTATCTGGCAACTCAGCCAACTGGCTGATTAGGCGTATATAATAATAATGTATGCAATAATACTGCTAAAAAGAGGTATCTGACAACCAGCCAACTGGCTGATTAGGAGTCTATAATAGTGTATACAATGGAATACATGGCGCTATCTGGCAACTCAGCCAACTGGCTGATTAGGCGTATATAATAATAATGTATGCAATAATACTGCTAAAAAGAGGTATCTGACAACCAGCCAACTGGCTGATTAGGAGTCTATAATAGTGTATACAATGGAATACATGGCGCTATCTGGCAACTCAGCCAACTGGCTGATTAGGCGTATATAATAATAATGTATGCAATAATACTGCTAAAAAGAGGTATCTGACAACCAGCCAACTGGCTGATTAGGAGTCTATAATAGTGTATACAATGGAATACATGGCGCTATCTGGCAACTCAGCCAACTGGCTGATTAGAAGTCTATAATAATAATGTATGCAATAATACTGCTAAAAAGAGGTATCTGACAACCAGCCAACTGGCTGATTAGGAGTCTATAATAGTGTAACAATGGAATACATGGCGCTATCTGGCAACTCAGCCAACTGGCTGATTAGGCGTATATAATAATAATGTATGCAATAATACTGCTAAAAAGAGGTATCTGACAACCAGCCAACTGGCTGATTAGGAGTCTATAATAATGTATACAATGGTATCGCGGTATCTGGCAACTCAAGCCATTTACGCCAACTGGCTGATTAGGAGTCTATAAAACAACGCCAACTCGGCTGGAAGTCTTAATGTGCACTTGGCTCCTGCCAGGTGAACACCTCTCCTCCTTTCTCTCCTCCTCCTCCTTTCTCTTGGGGGATAACGCCGCCTCCAAGTTTTCCCCCACCCCCCTTTCCCCCATCCCCCTTTGCAACAACCCCCTTTGCAACAACCCCCTCCCCCCTTTGCAACAACTCCCACCCCCCTTTGCAACATTACATAATAACCTGCAACATTCCTGCACTCTCCCCTTTTGCGGCTATACTACTAGGACTGAACAACTACTAACTAATCCACCTTATTTGGCGATAAGAAATCATAGCCTCGAACATGACCACCCTCTTCTGGACTCATCGTTTACCATTTGGGCCAGTTGTAGCCGAGACGGACGTGGAGTTGTGCATACTATAATCCTCCTGATTAAGACAGAAAAACCTACGATTTCCAGAAATGAACAATCGGTAGAACTTTTGTTTCTAAAATGATAGGCCCATGTTCTATTTATCTGACCTAATTGTTTAGTTACTGTTTTAGTTATTAACTATCAGTATAGTAATTACCTTACAATTCCCGACTGTGTCTACGTTATTTTAATCTTTAATTTTTATCTTAAAAAAATTAGTTGTATATGTTAGTCATCGTGTATTTTAGCCTGTTTTATATATCCATGTTTCCTTTTCGGCATTTATAGATTGCTTTGAAAATGGTTACTGCGATAACCGAAACGTGAGCAAGTTTGTTCAATAAAGAGATTAAGTTAAGATGTTCGTCTTTGTCCCAGCTTTGGCGCTTTTATGGATTATTAAATTACGTCTTGCGCGGAATATCTCCTATACAAGCGTCGTTTCTTTACGTTATTTATACTGCGTGTTCTTTGCAGTTGAATGTATATAATGTTACGGCATGCGGGAGGTGCCCCCTTGGGGCATTGGTTTCTGCGAGTATGTAGAAGAATTACGGCATTTGGAAGAGTGAGGTCCATGGTGTAATGGTATCGCGTCTGACCGGCAATCGGAAGATCCCGGGTTCGATTCCCAGGTGGTTACCTCATTTTTTTCATTTGTTCCGTTCTCTCTCTCTCGTCTTGCGCGGAATATCTCCTATACAAGCGTCGTTTCTTTACGTTATTTATACTGCGTGTTCTTTGCAGTTGAATGTATATAATGTTACGGCATGCGGGAGGTGCCCCCTTGGGGCATTGGTTTCTGCGAGTATGTAGAAGAATTACGGCATTTGGAAGAGTGAGGTCCATGGTGTAATGGTATCGCGTCTGACCGGCAATCGGAAGATCCCGGGTTCGATTCCCAGGTGGTTACCTCATTTTTTCATTTGTTCCGTTCTCTCTCTCTCGTCTTGCGCGGAATATCTCCTATACAAGCGTCGTTTCTTTACGTTATTTATACTGCGTGTTCTTTGCAGTTGAATGTGTATATATAATATATATATATATATTTCTTAATATCAAAGTACATTTTCTTGCATAATTTCTCCCTTGTTGGATTTGTAGATAAACTCCGTTTCATTTTTTTGAAAAAACGTCGCCACCCTTAACTTTACAAGTGAATAGTTCCAGCCCAATTCATGCAATCTTTACAGTGAAAATTAAAACTAATGAGCATCGGTTTGAAATGTCTCACTTGTGGGCCTATTTCTTGATTCGTCGTATTTAAATTGTTCTCGAGTATTTTCTGACCCATTCTGGCTTTGTTATTGTTGCCGTTGCGGTCTTTTTAATGTTTACTGACGCGGAGAGAAAATACAGTCATTTGTAGGTGATGCCCTTCATTTAAAATCCCGTCTTAACTCCGCTCATTTCCTGATCTTTTTGATAACCAGAGACAAGTCCTTTTTCATAACTACTTAAAAATTATTTAGTCATTGTATTTAATTTGGTCAAAACATGATTTCATTGTGAATTTTTACAGAAAGAAATTTCCAGCCTTTAAATTTACTAAGTTGAATTTAAGTATATGTAATGAGGTGTTGGCCGTGGATTTTCTCTCGGGATGGCATCCTTTTCCAGAAACCTGGGGGTCGGTGGCTGCCCTGGTGAACCTTTCACTGAACTATTCGTGGGTGTGTGATCAATATAATGTGTGTCTGGTAGCGCGGACACGATGTTTTCCAAACCAATTGCACTCACTCCAATCTCAGCTAAGTGACTCTGGTTACCATAACAATTTAAAATATACTATAATTTCAGCCGTTTTTTATGAAATGCAACAACGTTTTTAATATGTTAATCTTATGTTCGTTCACAGAATAAATTAAATTACACTTACGTTATACAGCTAATAAAGGGAAATAAGCCATGATCAGAAATCAAATAGGTCTAAGGAAACTCGAGGATGACCTTAGCTAAAACGCGACAAGAATAGGCCTGGGGTAGACCTAGAGTCAAAAAGAACTCCTTCTGCAACCCTAGACAGGAATTAAATTAACTTTACTTGCCTAAGTTAATCTTAAAAGTAGGCTTCTTTTCCCACGATGGAAATATTAAAAAATGACAAGGGATGGCTAATAACACCTTCTGATAGACGGCTTTCGACTAACTTCTCCCTCTGCTTGACTCTTTGACTGACTGTCTCTCCCACTGACTCTCGCTGATTCTCAATCTGCGCTGTGCTCTCTTTTTCCCTTCTAGAAATCGGATTTTCGTTTCGCATTGGGAAAATACAATCGTACTTCTTTTTTTTTCGTTTGATTCTGGAACTTAGAAACAATTTTAAAATACATTATATTATGAGTTTTACAAATCTAATACTATTTCAGAAATGAAGCCTTATATATATATATATATATATATATATATATATATATATATATATATGTAACAGTTTTTTGCGCAAACCTACAGGTCGCTATAATTGGTGTAGAACAATGCGTTTTCACCATTCGATGCGTCTTTTTATTGTGCAGTGCCCATCCTAAAAAACATTCCCTAACATAATTCCTTCCCCCCCTTTTAGGGGTACAGTTCTTCCATGCCTGTACACGCATTTTTTAAATTTTTCATTTTTAATCATAATTTTGGCACAAAATAAGTCAATATTTACTAAACATTTAATATCATCGATTCACAAAAGATTTATTTATCGATTCAATTTAAAAAAAGTATATATTTTTAAAATTCATAAAGAACTTTTTGCGAAAAACTAAAAACAAACATGCATTTTTAAAATTCAATGATTTTTATACAAAATATTTGATATTTTTTAAAATTCAATGATTTTTATACAAAATATTTTGATATTTGTTATAATTTTAAAATTTTTCGATTCAAAAGATTTCTTTATCGATTCAATACAAAAAATTACATAATTAAAACGGGCAATTTAAATAAACACGAGTTTAAAGTTAAACGAGCCACACTCGAAATTATTTACCGTGACTTTTGTGCGTTTTATTACTGTGGCTTTTGTACAAATAATTTTACGTATACACAAACAATTTGTATAGGATATTGATTTATCGTTCTATTTTTAGTTGTCATAGAATACGTTAATTAAGTTATCTGATTAGATGCGCTTTTATAGTTGAAGATCATTTTTAGAAAATTATTTATTTTCCCCACTTTAAAATATTACAAAATTTCTATTAGGTATCCTAATATCATTATGCCTGTCGCTGTAAGTAAGAAAATAGCAATTATTTTCCATTTTATGAAAATTTCGGACCCCCTAGGCCTACAAAACCAATTTTCCCCTTTTCTTTATCAAAAATTGTTGATTTTCGGAAGTCTTTCGGTTATAAATTTGTACCAGTCTATTGTTTATCTATAATAATAATAATAAAAAAACGTACGTGTGTGTGTGTGTGTGTTCCAGCCATCAGCCATAACTCCAAAATGGAAGCAGTTACAAACATGAAACTTCACACACATATTGATTAGGTCCCGCGGTTGTGCACGTGGGTGTTAATAAATTAAATAATTAATTTTAAAACATTAAATGACGTCATCAAGATCATTACGAAACCTATGGCAAAATTATTGAATACCTGGTTAGATTCATTGAATGCCAGGTTAGGTCATCTGTACGCCCTTGACGATTGGTTAGGTTAAGTCGTGATATTTTCGTTGGCTTTAACGAAAATATCCTGACTTAACCTAACCAATCGTCAAGGGTGTACAATTAACCTAACCGGGCATTCAATTAACGTACCCGGGCATTCAATTAATCTAATCGGGCATTCAGTTGACTAACCGGCCATTTAATTAACCTAATCGGGCATTCAGTTGACCTAACTGGGCATTCAATTAACCTAACCGGGCATTCAGTTTACCTAACCGGGCATATATATATATAGCGTTCAACATCCACCCGGCAACGCCGGGTCGCTCCGCTATTAATGAATACCCGGTTAGGTTCATTGAATGCCAGGTTAGGTTCATCTGTACGCCCTTGACGATTGGTTAGGTTAAGTCGTGATATTTTCGTTGCTTTAACGAAAATATCATGACTTAACCTAACCAATCGTCAAGGGTGTACAATTAACCTAACCGGGCATTCAATTAACGTACCCGGGCATTCAATTAATCTAATCGGGCATTCAGTTGACCTAACCGGCCATTTAATTAACCTAATCGGGCATCATCACTATTATAATTTAGCAAAAATGTGTCTGCCTCTCTGTCCGCAGAAAAAACTTTTACGTTTCTGAACCGATTTCGACCAACTTCGTATGGTGGATGTAGGTGATGAGTAATGAACGAAAATATATGTGTGACCAGCCCCCCCCCCCCACCAATTACTGGGCCCGAGGGCCCCCTGCACCGCGATAAAACTATAGAAAAGAACGCAGCAATGAAAATCTTGAGCTTCACATTGTGTCAATATTTGTGAAGCTTAAGATTTTCATGACTATAGTTTTAATGACCAAATAATTGAACCCCCAGTAATTAGGGGCCTGCGACCCCCCAATTACTGTCGGTTCAATTATTTGGTCAATAAAACTATAGAAAAGAACGCAGTCATGAAAATCTTGAGCTTCACATCCGAGTTCATCGTATCAAGATTTGTGAAGTTTTACATTTTCATGGCTGCGTTCTTTTCTGTAGTTTTATGACCAAATAATTGGTTCGCCAGTAATTGGAGGGCCACAGGCACCCAATTATGAGGCCCAAGGTGAGAGGAATGGGAACGATATCCAGATAAAGGGCTATTGATGTTCAAAATAAAATACGCCGTAGGCCCACAATTCGGTTTGGGTCGAAGGTCCAAGCACCGCAGATTTAGCAAAATCGGCGCGTACGCCGATCTTTTGCTAGTTCCTAATTGTTTTATATTATTTAACTAACTTATGTTACCCGTTTGACAATATTAAATGATTTAATTATATATTTCAAGTACTATTTGAACACTAAGATTATTTACTAATACAGGATTTGTTGACGTAGAGGTGTGGCATCACGTGACGTATTCACACCCCATTGGTTGAACAAAACAACGGCACGTGTTCCAGTACAAACACGTTGAGACTTGTTTGCATTTTTCGTGCAAGCAGTCACGTAGCCTTTTCTGGGATTTACCTGAGGCCTACTTAGAATTCATATCTAATATACTATTTCAGAAATGAAGCCTTATATATATATATGTAACAGTTTTTTTGCGCACACCTACAGGTCGCTACAATTGGTGTAGAACAATGCGGTTTTCACCATTCGATGCGTCTTTTGATTGTGCAGTGCCCATGCTAAAAAAAAATTCCCTAACATAAATCCTGCCCCCCTTTTAGGGGTACAGATCTTCCCATTTCTTCATTTTTAATCATAATTTTGGCACAAAATGGGGGAGGGGGGGGTAATGGGGGAGGGGGTGGGGTTAATGGTGAAATTCAGAAAAATAGATGCGATATATATATGTAACCAAAAAAAATTAAAATAAATGCTTTGCAAGGTGCCAGCCCCCTTCCCCCCTTGGGGGTAATGGGGGAAGGGTGGGGGTAAATGGGGGAGAGGGGTGGTGATGGGGTATTGGGGGAGAGGGGTGGGGTAATGGGGGAGGGGGTGTGGTTAATGGGGAAACTCAAAAAAAAATTATAACCAACATCGATTCCGGTCAGGAAGATCATGCTTATCAACTAATGGAACACTATAACAATATTATGATGCACTCGAAACAATGAAAACTATGATTTGGCGGGCCGCAGGGGCCCCAATTACTGTCGGTTCAGTTTTGGTCAATAAACTATAGAAATGAACGCAGTCATGAAAATCTTAGGCTTCAAATCCGAGCTCATTGTATTAAGATTTGTGAAGCTTTAGATTTTCATACTGCGTTCTTTTCTGTAGTTTTATTGAATGAATAATGGTTTGCCAGTATTAAGATTTGTGAAGCTTTAGATTTTATGGCTGCGTTCTTTTCTGTAGTTTTATTGTATGAATAATTGGTTGCCAGTAACTGGAAGGCCGCAGGCACCCCAATTACTGAGGCCCAAGGTGAGAGGAATAGGAATGATATCCAGATAAAGGGCTACTGATGTTCAAGGGCCCCAAATTACTGTCGGTTCAGTTATTTGGTCAATAAAACTATAGAAATGAACGCAGTCATGAAAATCTTAGGCTTCAAATCTGAGCTCATTGTATTAAGATTTGTGAAGCTTTAGATTTTCATGGCTGCGTTCTTTTCTGTAGTTTTATTGAATGAATAATTGGTTTGCCAGTAACTGGAAGGCCGCAGGCACCCCAATTATTGAGGCCCAAAGTGAGAGGAATAGGAATGATATCCAGATAAAGGGCTACTGATGTTCAAAATAAAATACGCCGTAGGCCCACAATTCAGCCGAAGCACCACAGATCTTGCAAAATCGGTGCGTAGCGCCGACCTTTTGCTAGTCTAATATACTATTTCAGAAATGAAGCCTTATATATATATATGTAACAGTTTTTTTGCGCACACCTACAGGTCGCTACAATTGGTGTAGAACAATGCGGTTTTCACCATTCGCTGCGTCTTTTTATTGTGCAGTGCCCATGCTAAAAACAAATTCCCTAACATAAATCTTTCCCCCCTTTTAGGGGTACAGTTCTTCCCATTTCTTCGTTTTTAATCATAATTTTGGCACAAAATGGGGGAGGGTGGGGTAATGGGGGAGGGGGTGGAGTTAATGGGGAAACTCAGAAAAATAGATGCGATATATATATGTAACCAAAAAAAAATTAAAGTAAATCCTTTGCAAGGTGCTAGCCCCCTTCAAAAAAAATTAAGTAAATCCTTTGCAAGGTGCCAGCCCCCCCCCCTGGGGGTAATGGGGGAAGGGTGGGGGTGAGGGTGTGAGAGGGGGTTATAGGGGTGGGGGAGAGGGGTGGGGTAATGGGGGAGGGGTGGGGGTAATGGGGAAACTCAGAAAAAAATTGGTGGGGTAAATGGGGGAGAGGGGTGGGGAGGGCGTATTGGGGGAGGGGGTGGGGTAATGGGGAGGTTCAGTTATTTGGTCAATAAAACTATAGAAATGAAAGCAGTCATGAAAATCTTAGGCTTCAAATCCGAGCTCATTGTATTAAGATTTGTGAAGCTTTAGATTTTCATGGCTGCGTTCTTTTCTGTAGTTTTATTGAATGAATAATTGGTTTGCCAGTAACTGGAAGGCCGCAGGCACCCCAATTACTGAGGCCCAAGGTGAGAGGAATAGGAATGATATCCAGATGAAGGGCTACTGATGTTCAAAATAAAATACGCCGTAGGCCCACAATTCAGCCGAAGCACCGCAGATCTAGCAAAATCGGCGCGTAGCGCCGACCTTTTGCTAGTCATACCTAATTTACGTTTTTCATTTGATAAAAATTTTACAATATTTTATATTGTTAATAAATCCGCAATTTTTCAATCCCAACAAAGGGTGAATGATAAAACTGTTAATTTCGCACTTGGATGAACTATCATTAAATTGTTTAAATTCGACTTGAGATAATTTTAGTTGGGAGAAAACGAAACTATTGCCAGAAGTGACAATTTTAATGAAGTTAATTAAAGTGGGTTATTACTTGGATTCTCTAAGATTTGTAAACAGAAAAACTCAGAGGGTATAAAAGTAATACATTTTATATAATCAATCTAACGAGCTTTAACACAATCTACTATAAACAAAGACCAACCGTTGCACTCCCTATACTGAGCCAAACGTTTGGATACAAGTGCTGTTTGCTTAATGTCCCACTTATAATACAAACAAGACTGCAGCACACGACTCAAGATATAGGCACGTATATATGCATACATGAAGGTTAATATTGATCTGACTGTTAATTATTTATCTGTATAGAAGTATCTAGAGGTAGGTCAGGAGTCGAGGCGCGGAACTACACGGAACTCCAACCAGGTTACCAAGTATACACACACACACACACACACACACACACATATATATATATATATATATATATATATATATATATATATATATATATATATATATACACAAACTCAGAATGGTCCCCTGAGAAACTTATATGTTAAACACAACCGTGCATGGAACAAGGAACTCTTCTGGGAAAATTAAATCCACTATAGTCCGAATAAGTAATGGTAAATGACAAATACCATAGTTTTTCTTTTTCATGATGCAAGCCCGACGTGGGCAACGGGTCTCTCGCAAAGAGGTCCCATAAATATAGCTTCCCTCACCAGCTATCTGCAAAGCAGACAGGATCCAGCTTTGGGACATGGATCTAGGGTTTAAAGCAGCCTAGCCCTGCTACATTTAGAACCTCAATATAAGCAAAAGACTCGTTGCATTCACGTCGGACTATAGTGGATTTAATTTTCCCAGAAGAGTTCCTTGTTCCATGCACGGTCTGTGTTTAACATATATATATATATATATACACACACACACACACACACACACGATCGTTGTTATCTATTCTAAACAATGAAGGTGTGGAAATGCAAAGTAAAGAATGAAATCCTTCAAGAAAATTTTGAGTTGATTAAACATCTTTAAAATAGAAAAACAAAAACAGAACGTAAAACTTTTGTGCAACTTTTCCACTCTGCGGTCCACTTTTCTGGCACTAAAAATTTCTATCACAAATTATGGAGACTCGCAAACAAGCTTTAAAAAATCTAACGTTGATTGAAAAGCAATGTCACAGGTTTCTCCTTTTTTTTTGTGAAATAAATTTCTTACCTTCATCAAAGAAGCATCATCCCTTTCCAACATTAAATCATGCTTGGAAACCTATTTCGATATAACCTGATACATTGAGAATAAATGTTAAAAGGAACACTGAATGAAGCCTGTAGTCACTGTCAATATTAATCACCCAAGACCGAGAGAATTAAATTTAAAATAATTTCCTACTGACTGTAACAGCTGTAAATCACTATATGTATTCACACCATGCGCAATGTACAATTATTCAAACGTGTTATCGCTTTCAAAAGTAAATTGGTTTTAAAAACCACATGAAATCTCTATTAATGATGGAATACTAATAAAAATCTAGGATTAAAAATTATATTACTTATTCTATTATTTTCATTTCTCGTGCCAAACTGTCAGTTCTTTGTACAGTACTGGATTCATATCCACAATAATGACTGTTTCTACAGGGTGGCACATAAATCCCACTCGGTTATAATTAAAGCAAAAATACCAAAAAAAAATCAAACAAAATAAAAAGTTTATAATAAGTTTAGAAAGATTTATTTATAATTTAATTTTTTTTTTTTTTTTAAATCCGCTAGATGGATTTTCGCTTTAATTATAACCGATTGGGAGTTATGGGTCACTTTGTATTTGTTTTATACCTCTAATAATAATTTAAGATTAATGTATACTGTATTTCCGTTGTTAGTTCGTCTGTGCATTAATCATAATCTAAACTTTACTTCTATATTATATATTATATTTAATCTCCAATTAATCTGAGAATCCAGTAAATCCTAAAGCTTAAAGGCCAAATTATATAAGATAAATAGTCCAATTAACAGTAGTATTGTATTACTGTAACATAAAAGAAATTGTAATATTGTAATATTTATTTTAGAAATAAACGATTGATTGATTAACTGACTGACTGACTGTTTGTATTTAATTAATTTTTTAGAAAGTTGCTAAGTAAATGATATTGATAATAATAATGATAATAACACCAGCATACAAATGAAAAAAAATTCTGTTCTTTCTTTGAAAATAGGTGGAATAATGCAATTTGGGGGGGGGGTTGCTGATTCCAAATTTTCTCACAAAATCAACAATAAAACTTCCTGCGCTTATGCGTATGATATAAACATAATATTAGATGAAACATTTAGAAACAAATTAAAAACTTTCAAGTTTACACCAAAATAACTTTTATTTTATTTAAATCTGAGTAAAAGAACAGTAATACAATAAAATTCACACACAGAGAATCATTTTAGATTACTTTTCTTCGGCTATATACTGTACATCATCAAAATTGAGTAAATTTCCTCTTTTTAGATGTCTTTTTGAAATTTGGTTCAGAAACATCTCTCTTCAAACACCAACAGTAGTCAGCCATCATACTGACATTCCATCTTCCTTGATATCGTTTTTCCATGTTTTTTATTTCTTGATGGAACCTTTCACCTTGCTCTTCACTAACCGCTCCACGGTTCTCAAGGAAGTGCTCTACGTGGCTGTGAAGGAAATGCACTTTTACACTCATGTTGCAACCAAGTTTTTAATAGCATTTCAATATGTGTATAACAAGTGTTCTATAGTC
This sequence comes from Bathynomus jamesi, assembly GCA_023014485.1. Lineage (NCBI taxonomy): Eukaryota > Metazoa > Arthropoda > Malacostraca > Isopoda > Cirolanidae > Bathynomus > Bathynomus jamesi. Next base: position 1,051,437 of record JAJOZX010000239.1, read on the forward strand.
TTTGGCTTTATGGTTTCCTAGAAAATTTTCAACATATTTTAATGATATCCAAGCTTTCTTCACATTTGACATTGAGTCAAGAAAGTTGTCAGTTTTCATTAGTTTCCATATTTGAGGGCCATCGAACACTCCAGCTTTTATTTTCTCTTCACTTAGAGAAAAGAATTGGTCAGAATTGTATTTCAAACAGTTGCCACCTCTATCCAAAGCCTTTACAAATTGCTTCATTAGCCCCAGTTTAATGTGTAATGGTGGTAGCAACACTTTGGTCGGTGTCACAAGAGGTTCGTTGATAACATTTTTGCTGCCTGGTGCTAAATTAGTTGTTTGGGGCCAATTCTTCTTTTTCCAATGATCAGTTTTTGCTCTACTGTTCCACTCGCATATGAAGCAAGACATCTTTTTACATCCAGATTGTTGGCCAAGAAGCATGGATATCACCTTCAAATCTCCACAAATGATACAGTTATGATCACTATATTTTATTTTATCTAGAAGGAATTTCATGTTGTCATAATTTTCTTTCATGTGGACAGAGTGGCCAGTGGGGATGGATGTCAGTTGATTGCCATTTTGCAGCAAAGCAGCTTTTAGACTTGAATTTGAACTGTCACTGAGCAATCTCCAATCTTTTGGATCATAATCTATGCCCATAGTATTCGTAAGACCAGGTATGTCAGTACAGAATACTAGGGAACCATCCATAGAGAAAAACTGAACAAAATTCTTGTTCTCTGCTCCTGTACCAGGAATATGAAGTTCCAGCAGCCAGTAAATTTCTTTCACTCAGCCTGGATCCCAAGAGCTGGGCAGCATCTTTTGGTAGGTCAAGATCTCGTACAAGATCATTCAGTTCTGCCTAAGTGAATAACTGTGGGTCTTTAGGACTCTTATCATCAATTTCAAAATCACTGTGATCTGTAAGTTCTGTATCAGATTCAAAAACGTCACCAAGTTCTTTGGGTCATGCAGGAATCAGGGCCGGATTAATACTTTTTGCGCCCCAGGGCATTTTAGGAATAATTTGCTTAACTTTAATGAATAACAACTAATTGTATTGATATTAGTTAATTTTGCTGCGTGTGCTAAGTTATATTTAATTAATTACATACCAAATATAGATATTTAGCGCCCCCTTCCAAGAATGCGCCCCAGGGCAGCTGCCCCTTCTGCGCCCCCCCTTAATCCTGCCCTGGCAGGAATGGGAACATCATCACTCTGTGGAACAGGACGAATGGGGAGCTGAATCCCTTAATATTACACAAAGAGAAATAACAATCTTGGGTATGATCTTTGGGCTCACGCCAAACCATAGGTATACCAAAAGGAAAGGACTTCCTTTTGCCTTGAACCCATTGCCTCAAATTTTCCACACATGATCGGCATACACTATGCGGAACCCATGACTTATCCTGTTCACCAAGCTTTCCACTGAAATAAGCGAGGTATGATTTTCTTACAAATTCTGTGATATTCTGCCTTTGCTTTACTAACTGGAAATTACCACATACTATGAAGTGAATTCGTGAATGCGTGAAGTAAACCCGTGAATCCATGACTTTGCACAATTATAGAATCTGAAACAGGAAATCAAAAAAAATAATAAAAAACAAAGAAGTTATTGTTTTAGCAGGCAAGAAATGAGGCTTTCTATTTGAGCTTATATATTCATATTGGTCCAAATAATGATTGCCTAATTCTAGAGAACAGTGATATGATGGATAAAAACAAAAGTAGTTTTCTGTAATCTTAGTGGATAGGGACTAAAAAAATACAAAGAGTTTTCAAACAGCAATTTACTTGTGTACTGGTGTAATGATAATGATAAGCTTTATTGGCAGGATATAAATACTATAAAACAACATGTAAAAGTAATATTATCCTAATAAATAAATGTCTACTCTATTAGCGAATTTCAGTTTTATGACTTTTCAATATAATATTAATAGGGGCAGTGGAGTAAAAGGGTATCCCCCTTTTCTCTTCGGATGGTGCTCCTATCTAGTTGTGAATACAGTTACTAATTGCTCAACCATGTGTCGTCGGCATGGATGTGGAACCCATGCAATCGAGACGCTTTTCTGTGCGCAGTAGAAAATATGTTATTTTTGGAATGCTGTGATATACTCGTACAATAGTTCTTTGTGAAATTTATTACTTTTATGTAGTTCAATTAAGGTTTTTTGACGCTATTGTGTTATTTAGTTTTAAATAAAATATACAAAACATTTCTTTTTCTGTAAACACTGTTTTAACTACAATTTTACGTATATACCCCGTTTTAGGGTGAAATGGGTATGTTTCCTTCCTTTGGGAAAAACAAATTCGCACACTAACAGTTAACAATGAAAAACAATTAACTGTAATAATTTAAAGTGGGCATGATAAGCTTATGTGAACAGAAAAATTAGATATTTTAAGGAAGGAACATAAGAGTTACAAACAATTTAGCACTAAATGCCCTGTTTTATCCCACTCTCCACTACTCTTAATATTCTATGAAGTCGCTTGAAACCAGTTTTTAATATTACGAGTTTTCTGAACTTTCTGTTTTAATCAAATAAGCGCTATTGCGTTAGACATATCAAAAGCTTTTGATAGAGTCTGGCACAAATCTTTAATTTCCAAACTGACCTCCTTCAGTTTCTATCCTTCTATCTGTGCCTTCATCTCTAATTTCCTTTCTGGCCGATCTATAGCTGCAGGTAGATGGCCACTGTTCTTCTCTTTAGGAGAAGAACAGTGGCCATTAACAGTAGCTATTAACAGTGGTGTTCCTCAGGGTTCTGTCCTGTCTCCCACTTTTTTCCTTTTATTTATTAATGATCTTTTAATTCGCATTTCCTGTCCTATTCACTCCTATGCCGATGATTGTACTCTTCACTTCTCCACCCGCTTCCCAAAGCGTCCCTCACAGCAGTCATTTCATGATTCGAGTAGGACGGCTATGGGACACCTGACCTCTGATCTTTCTGTTATATCTGATTGGGGCAGAGAAAACCTTATAGTTTTCAGTGCCTCAAAAACTCAGTTCCTCCATCTGCCTACTCGTCACAATCTTCTACACAACCTTCAACAACACACAACTCAATCCTTCCTCTTCTCTTGACATTCTTTTGGCATTTCCTTTTCTCGTCGTCTTTCCTGGAAAGATCACATATACTCTCTTTTCTAAAACAGCTTCTAAGAGGTTAGGTGTGTTGTACCGCCTCCACGGTTTCTTCATCCCCACTCAGTTGTTGTCTCTGTAGAGGGTCTTGTTCGCCCCCTGTATGGAATATGCTTCTCATGTGTTGGGTGGCTCAACCCACACAACCGTACTTGACCGGGTGGAATCAAAGACTTTTTGTTCCATCAATTCTCCGCCTCTTACTGATTGTCTTCAATGTCTCTCTCTTCGACGCAATTTTGCCTCACTTTCTCTTTACTATCGCTATTATAACGGACATTGCTCTTCTGAAATCTCTAACTGCAAGCCTCCTCCTTTAAGGAGAGCACGCAGTACCAGACTTTCTACACTTTCTCATTCCTTTTTTGCCCAATTATCTAATGCAAGTGTTAATCGGTATTTTCAGTCTTTCATCTACTCAACCAGTGAACTCTGGAACAATCTTCCTCAATCCATCTTTCCTCCTGTCTCTGATCTCCCACCTTTCAAACGCAGAGTGTCTAGGCATCTCGAAAAACCCGGACCTTGATTTTGGCTTTCTTCTTCTATGGGAGGGGAGCTTTTTGCGGGCATTTGCCCTTGGCTCCTCCTTCTTGCATAAAAAAAAGTATGAAAACTAATTAAAAAATGGACATACACATCATGATAATAACATTTTATTTCCTAAATTACAGATGGATTCTCATTTTTTTTCTTGAATTTTCATATAAATTCTTTTATCAAATAGGTATTTATAGCTGACAAATAATGCTTCTTGAAAATGAAGCAAAATATCTTGCAGTAAAATTGTTTTAGAATTAATTTTAATTCATTATATAGGGTACGCAGCTGCTAATTCAACTAACTAGAAGTCTTATTTTTTTCTCTTTGTATATTATATAACGGTATATTCTTTGGCAGGGAATAAACATATACTTTTTATTTTAATTAAACTTGTAATAGTTGGGATTGGATCTGTTTTGCAAACCTATACGGATTATATGATGTAAACAGAATTTCATAAGCTCACCCTCGACTTTATGCGAGTGTGAATGCGTTTTATGTGCACTAACCGCTTTTAAATAAAATGAAAAAGGAAACGCAATTAAAGTTGGAAAATACGAGTTAGTGAAAAACCACATCGCGTGGTTTCAGTGTCAACGCCAACGCTCCTAAACCGGTCATGCCATCCGGAATCTTAAACGTCTAGTTTGTTAATTTTTAAAAATGATGAAGTCGAATTTATTTACATAGAAGGGAAAATAACAAAATTGAACTTATCCTAACTTAACCTAATCCTAGTCCTAATACCGGCCAAACCTACTTTATGGAAGTATATTTCATGTTAGACGAATTTAAAAGTGGAATATACTATATATATATATATATATAATATATATATATATACATATATATATATATATATATATATATATATATATATATATATATAGCTAGCAACCTTTTTCTAATTTAAAAGTTTTTTACTCGAGGACATGGCGTGGTCAGTTTATCTGTATGCATGATATGCATACAGTATATGATACCCTTTGAAAACATATGAGAGGGAACACCTGTCTTTTCTCATAGATTTTACCGATGATAATCTCTCCGAGTAGAATTTCTCTAGTATGAATTAAGTTATATTTCATACGGGTCCTCGTGTCTGTTATCTTTGTCCTAAAAGTATTGAAGGAAGTATCCGGTTTTATATGTTCACGAATAGGCTCATCTCTGGGATACATTTTATCCACTTTTCAAAGTATTGTTTATCAATTTTCTTCGGATGGGAAAGAAAAATCATTTTTTAGCGTCGTAATTTTGGAAGGTAAAAAATGAAAGAGCATTTTAAGACTTTCTTTCTTCCTTAACTTTCATTATCAAACTAACTTTTGCAAACTTTTTTATTTCCTTTTTCGTTTTTGTGTTCAGACTTCAATTTTTATTTCTAATTTCATTGTTATCTTTCTAACATCTTTTTTGGTCAGTTATTTTTCTCTCTCTCTCTCTCTCTCTCTCTCTCTCTCTCTCTCTCTCTCTCTCTCTCTCTCTCTCCGTTATCTTCATCTTTCTACCATTATTTCTTATATGTCTTTTATATATTTTGAATTCTAAAAATCATTTATTTCTATCTTTCTTAAATATAAAAATATTACCCATGAACCGATACAAGTTTTCAATTCTTTTTTATTTCTCTTCAATCTCTGCTTTGGTTTCTATTTACTTTTTCAGTAAGTAAAGAAAGATAAACGATACACAAAGAAATCCTTGCTCGTTAAATCGACTACCTTATATTTATAAATAGAAAAATAAATAAACAGAAATAACAAAACGTTTTTAGCAATTTAGTTCGGAAAAGAAGGTGGATAAGGAGTTAATTCACTCGAGAAAATTCAAAAACTTTTGAAAAATATACACTTGAAAAGCAAACTTTCATTTTTAAATAAGTTTTTCCTCATAGCCAATTCTCGTCCTATAATTTTCTAGCTCTTTCACATCCTTTGTCATAGAAATTTTGAAATGTTATTTCATAAGAACTGTTGCCGAAATTTATTTTGGATTAAAAACCAACATCTGTTTCACTTAAAGTAAAACATGCTAGATACCAATTTATAAAAAAATTATTTATTAATTAATTTACTTCTTATTTCTTACCTCTCATCCTTAATTAATTAATTATTTATTTCTTACCTCTCATCCTTCTTACTCTGTCAAACTTTTTTCTCCGTTGGGCTCCTCCGACCACAATCTTATATCTGTTTCCTGTCCCATCGCTCCAATTCGGCCTTTGTATCCTCCGAAGATTAAGCGCCTTTGGCACTTTGGCGCCGCTGATTGGGAGGCTCATAGGCAGTACTCTTCTGATTTCCTATGAATAATCACTACTTTCGTGGCCGTGGCCCTTCCAAGTATGCTGAGCGCATCACGGAAGTGATTCTCTCGGGCATGGAGACGTACATTCCATATTCTATTCCTATTACTAATGCAAAAAAACCTTGGTTTAACTTTACTTGTTCTAATGCTATCCGCAACAGAGAGGAGTCTTTCAGAAGGTAACGTCGCCATCCAACTCCTGACTCTCACTCAGCTTATATTTCTTCCCGGAATCGTGCAAAATTTGTTCTTCGACTCGTCAAAAATTCATTCATTAGACAAAAATGTGAAAACCTATCCAATTCTAATTCTTCTCCCTCTCTCTGACATCTAGCTAAGAACCCCCTCAACAGCTTCATTTCCTCTTCTTTCCCTCCTCTTTTCCATTCCGACGGCACAGTTGCCTGGGCTCAATTCTAGGAAGCCGTACGGTCTTGATAGTGTTCCTCCTGTTGTTCTTAAGAACTGTGCTTCAGTGCTGAGACCCTGCCTTCGCAAACTCTTTTGTCTTGGTCTCTCATCTATCTCGTACTTTTCCTTCCTGCTGGAAGTTCGCTTTCATTCAGCCTGTCCCAAAGAAGGGTGATCGCTCTCAACTCTCTAACTATCGTACAATTGCTTTGATTTCTTGCCTTTCTAAAGTTTTTGAATCTATCCTTAATACGTGATTCTAAAACACCTCCCTTCTCACAATCTTCTTTCAGATTGTCAGTATGGGTTCCGCAAGGGACGCTCTACTGGCGATATTCTTGTATATCTCTCTGACTTTTGGTCATCCTCCTTTCTGGATTTCGGTGAAACATTTGCTATTGCGTTAGACATATCGAAATCTTTTAATAGAGTGTGGCACAAATGTTTAACTTCGAAACTGTCCTCCTTCGATTGTAGCCTTCTTTCTGTGACTTCATCTCTAATTTCCTTTCTGGACAATCTATAGCTGCTGTTGTAGATGGCCACTGTTCTTCTCCTACAGCTATTAACAGTGGTGTTCCTCAGGGTTCTGTCCTGCACCCACTCTTTTCCTTTTATTTATTAATGTTAGTTACAAGAGTAAAGAAGTCATCTGTAAATTATATAATTCTTATGTTAGGCCTCACTTAGAATACTGCATTCGAGCTTGGTCCCCTCACCTTAGATATGGTATTAATATGCTTGAAGGTGTGCAACGAACGTAGGGCAACTAAGCTTGTCCTTAACCTAAAAAGATTGGAATACAAGGAAAAATTAAAGGAACTAGGTATGTTTAGTTTTGAGAGACGTTGTTTGAGGGGAAATATAATACAGATGTTCAAAGTGTTTTCAGGGTTAGACAATTTAGATGTAAGTAACGCTAGAGAATTCTGTCATATAATACGGAGTTATAATAATTTAACTCAACCAAGGCTAGCCTAACATGGAACAAATCACTTGCCAGGTTGTTATTGACAAATAATCCTTCAGTCATTTCAGTAATTGGCCATAAAAAAGCTTCTTATGCATGACTTAATTCAGGTTAGCTTATGTTTCCATGAAAAACAGAGATCGAAATTTAATTAATGATGTGTTTAGGCTAACAATGTATCATAGGCAAATTTTTTGGTAGGAGGGGTGGATCTTATGTTTTAAAATCTTGAAGCAGGAGGATCTGGCAGAAGTTTGTACATAATCCAGTTTGAAGAGTTTGTCTGAACTGTAAGATGTGTTCTTGAGAGAGAACCTTCATAAGGTATATTTGCAGGTTGTTCAAACTGTAAAGCTGTAGGCCTGTAGTAATGTTTTAATAAACTATGCAGACTCGTGAGACCAGAAGTAGAACCATTATACTTAACTAGGGTTTGTCATAACTTACTAAATTTGATCTAAACTATTTGTTGTAGGTGTAGTTTAAAAAAGTTGCCATTATTTAGTCAAGCAACCTAATACTAATTTTAATATTTTATTTTCATAATATATAATGTAAATAAATTTAGGATCACTTTAACATATTGCTTCCCAAAGCATTCGGGAAGCAATATGTTAAAGTGATCCCTCCTGGGAAGCAATATGCTAAAGTGATTAACACTGGGAAGCAATATGTTAAAAAGAGAAAGGTTGGTTGGTTAGAAAGCGGTTGGTAATCTAGGCTAACTAACGAAAATATCACGACCTAACCTAACCAATCGATAAGGGCGTACAGTTGACCTAACGAATGGTTAGTTTAGGTCGTGATATTTTCGTTAGTTAGCCTTATAAGGCTAACTAAAGAAGGCTGGGGGCCGTGATCTTCAGGTGATCCAAATATTTTACATTCACAAAAAATGGCAAAGCATAATAAGTTAAGTTGTCCATAAATTTACATTTTCTCGACTAGCTAATCTCTAAATATTATAAACTATTGTAATGTAGCTGTAATTGGTTGTGTAATGTCTATTTTTGGGAAGCAATATGCTAAAGTGATTAACACTGGGAAGCAATATGTTAAAGTGATATACACTGTGAAGCAATATGTTAAAGAGAGATTCCTGGGAAGCAATATGTTAAAGTGATCCTAAATTTCTAATTATTGTGTGCCATAGTATTAGGTAATACTATGGCTGTATATTATAAAATAATTTTTAATTGCTATAACTAAATTCTAAAATCACTGAATCAATAAATACACTGTTGTGTGAAGTTTTAACCATTTTACATTTTCCTCTTTGATGCATAAGGAAACTAAAACTTTGTACTCAACGCAAATACACTTTTAATGAAATGAAAATCAAATTCAAATAACCATATTTATACAGAATATACCTTGATATAAATTTATCGGTCTTTAATTCACATTGATCAGATTCTTCGAAACATTGTAATCACAACAATTCAAAGCGGACTTTATATGAGCAGCTAATATTAAGTATCGTAGTAGTTAATCCCTCACATTTAACATTCAAACATAATTAATGAAGCATTATAATTATAATTTCTTTCAGCGAAACTCCTGCTTACAATCGCCAAAAAAAATGTAAAGACTAGCATGGGTATAAAAAAAAAAATTGGCTAATCAAGCATCTCAAGAATTGTTTTTGGAGCCGAGAGTTCAACATGGTGCTTTGACCCTGATGATATATAGGCAGCGATTTTGGTTACGGTTATTAGTGAATTTGGCTAAGGTTAAGAAAAGTGGGCAAATTTTTGTTTTATTTAAAAAATATAAATTACTTATTAGACTTTTAATAGAGTATACAACCACATGTAAGTGTTTTTTTTTTTTTTTTGTAGGTTAGAGTTCGTGTAGCGTATAGTTAGATATTTCGGCGATTAATTACACAACCCGAAATCCATATTGGGCTCCAAATAAATCGCCCAACAAAGCATACACCCACATGTAAGTGTTTTTCTGTAAGTTGGGGTAGGTTAGGTTAAATTTATTTGGAGACTAGTATGGGTTTCGGATCTTTTCCGTTTCATGTACTGTTTCCGATTTTGTTGAAAATAATGTATTTAATGTAGAGTTTTACGCTGATTTGAAACATGTAAGTCTTCTTTTGGAAAAATGAGCGGTTCAAAAGTTATGTTTGTTATTGTAATTTTGTATTAGGTCAAAAACTATAACAATACAACTGAAAACTAATAAAAGAGTTATTATATTTTTTAGTAATATTGGCTTATGTCACTAAGTATTTGTGTGAATAGATTTCGACCGTTATTTTTCTGTCCGGTTAAGTTAATTGAATGCCCGGTTAGGTCAACTAAATACCCGGTTAGGTTAACTGAATGCCCGGTTAGGTTAACTGAATGCCCGGTTAGGTCAACTGAATGCCCGGTTAGGTCAACTGAATGCCTGGTTAGGTCAACTGTACGCCCTTGATGATTGGTTAGGTTAAGTCGTGATATTTTCGTTAGTTTTTACGAAAATATCACAACTTAACCTAACCAACCGTCAAGGGCATACAGTTGACCTAACCGGGTATTATATCCCACACAAAATTACAATAACAAACATAACTTTTGAACCGCTCATTTCTCCAAAGAAAGACTTACAGTTTTGAAATCAGCGTAAAACTCTACATTAAATATCTTATTTTCAACAAAATCGGAAACAGTACATGAAACGAAAAAGATCCTGGGTTTCGGCTGATATAATTAATCGCCCAAATATCTAAATACCTAAGTAAACCTTACGAAGTTACGGCTTGGAACGCATATCCATTTTCAATGAATTTTCGTGGCAAAAATAGCCTCTTCTACAACCAGAAGAGGCTATTATTTATAGATTTATTTACAATTTCTAATTAATAAAACCACTTATTCATGGCATAAAAGGCTATTTTGAATTTATTAATCTTTTTAATTAAATAAAAAAAAATTTGTCCCTTATTATTACCTTTTACCTAAATTCCCAAAACCAATTAATGCATACATTATAAATGATGAAAATTTAACTTGGTTGCTAAAAATGGAAATTATTTTCTGGACCTAATGCAGATCGATCGTTATAAGCACATTGGAGAATTGAATGAACTGATGTAAATGTTTCATTTGTAAACCCAAAATATTCGAAATGAAAAGTAAATAAGTGAAATGAATTCTGCTTTTTAAGTCATCTAATCACAATACGATTCTCCCAAAATCTGAGCAGCTAATTTTTATGTAAAAACTTTTTTGGAATTCTTAAGATAGAACAAAATATGATAGGACAAATATTAATATCGTTTTCTATTAACCTTAACACTTGACAAGGATTTTCATCATAGATTGGAAAGGGCCGTTCTTAATATTATTTTTTCTTAATAATACTTCTAAAAAGGTAAGGTTTTTAAAGTTTAATAAATTATGAATTTTATATATGCACATTGTAGAGATCACTACAAATTACTTGGCTTTGTTTTACAATTTGAATAGTAAAAATAAATATAATACAAAGAAATAACTTCGCAATATGCATTTGATCTTAGGAGCTCTCTTACAATTGATTCGTTCTGGGGCATGTCTTAGCTAGTATATATACACGTTCGGTCCATGAAAGCAATGGAAGCATTGCTTCTCCACTTAAATGATTAGAATCGCTGTTAAACAATATTAATGACGATAAAATTATGATAAATTATCACTAGACTATACTCCTTTCAAATATTTTTTTAATACAAAAAGCTCTAAATCCAAATCAGTGCATTGAAAAAGGAGAGGGAGAGCAATAATTTTGTTGCGTCCAAACGGGCGCCAGTGGAAGCAACCTTGAGAATGCTTCTTTTGTTTGACTTACTATATTCGTGTTTTATAAAAATTTTATCAATTCACCGATAATTTCACTGCTTATACGATAGTATAAATGTAATAAATGATATACAATAAAATTATTGATCGCTATACTTGGAGATGAATTAATATTATGTCTTTCTTTAATACTATGCATTCATTTCTTTAGGCAAAACGTGGATCGTGGAAGTAACTTAGAGAGTTGCTTAGTCCTGCTAGTATGCTAACGGAATTCTTTTAAAGCGCTTAACTAATGAGCTTATAGCATTAAATGACTAAATAACTGGTAATTATTACCAAATATATTTTTAGAAGAAGAATACAAGCTAATTGTAATTAGAGTTTGCTTAATTATGAGTAAATTAAAGTGAAGTTGTTATATTGAGGTTAATGTCGTTCGTTAACTGCCCATCCCCTTCCTCCCCCGCCCTCTTCGCGGGTGATAGAGGATAGAGCTGATGTATAAATAAAAAAGGTTGGTGTGAGTAGTATAGCCGAAAAAGGGGAGAGTGCAGGAATGTTGCAAAATATTACGTAATGGTGCAAAGAGAGGTGGGGTTGCAAAGGGAAGCGGGGTGTTGCAAAGGGGGTAGGGTGTTGCAAAGGGGGATGGGGTGTTGCAAAAAAATTTCCCACCAAAGGGGCAGAAGAGAGAGAGAGTATCGGCCTTTGTTGCCAACCCAAAAATGGGATTGCAAGGGGCATGCAACTTGGAGGCGGAGTTCTCCCCCAAGCTATTCCCCCCAAAGGGGTATACCTAACCTAAGAGGCCTCTATGGGAGGGAAGGGGTTTTCTCACCACCCAAAGGGCCAGAAAGAGAAAGGACCAGAGATCCTTGCTCGGCTGGGAGCCGAGCTTGTATGACTCCGTCGTCAGCCTCTCGCTCTTTTATAGACCTCTAATCCGCCATGTGGCTGAGTTGCCAGATAGCGCCATGTATTTAATTCCAATAGAAGGCTGAGTTGCCAGTTTGTGCTATATATTTAATTAATTCATATATTAATCAGCCTAGAAGACTGAGTTGCCAGATAGCAATATTTATTAAATTAAACCATATATTAATCATCCATTTGGTTGCTAAATACCACAATATATTTATATGATGGTAGTTAATCGCTGTCAATACAGATGAATCTTCTTAATTCCAACAATTTACTTTAAAAGAAATTCTGTTTATTAAATAAATAATTAGAATTTAAACACACGCTCTTTACACAACTAAAATAAATCACTTTATTACTTAATTCCTATTTTTATTATTATAAATATCGCAATTTTCGTTAAGTCACGAATAACAGTGGGAAAAACGAAAGGAAAAGAAACCTTACGAAGAAAGGTGAAACAAATGACAATTTCAGGTCAAAACACACGGTCGTTCCCCCCTCCTCCCTCATTCCCCCCAAACTTCTCACCCCATCTGTGCTTGTATATACATATATATAATAAACGATTGAACAACTCGTGCACACAAACACACACACACACACACACACACACACACACACACGAGGAAAGGATTGCCGACTCGAATCACACGTGTTTACCCTGAAGCCTTTTGAAAGATATGGTAGGACGCGAACGTACAATCGTCAAAATATTAGTTCAGACGAAATACAAATGAACAACTTTCTCCTTACCTTATATATATATATATATATATATATATATATATATATATATACACACACAGAATCATATTAACTGTGTCTATTTAATTTTGTCATTCCCTATAGAAAGAATCATAATAACCGTCTATTTAATTTTGTCATTCCTTATTTCAGGTCAAAACACACGGTCGTCCCCCTCCTCCCTCATTCCCCCCAAACTTCTCACCCCATCTGTGCTTGTATATATATATATAATAAACGATTGAACAACTCGTGCACACAAACACACACACACACACACACGAGGAAAGGATTCCCGACTCGAATCACACGTGTTTACCCTGAAGCCTTTTTGAAAGATACGGTAGGACGCGAACGTACAATCGTCAAAATATTAGTTCAGACGAAATACACACAAATGAACAACTTTCTCCTTACCTATATATATATATACACAAAGAATCATATGAACTGTGTCTACTTAATTTTGTCATTCCCTATAGAAAGAATCATAATAACCGTGTCTATTTAATTTTGTCATTCCTTATTTCAGGTCAAAACACACGGTCGTCCCCCCTCCTCCCTCATTCCCCCCAAACTTCTCACCCCATCTGTGCTTGTATATATATATAATAAACGATTGAACAACTCGTGCACACAAACACACACACACGAGGAAAGGATTCCCGATTCGAATCACACGTGTTTACCCTGAAGCCATTTTGAAAGATACGGTAGGACGCGAACGTACAATCGTCAAAATATTAGTTCAGACGAAATACACACAAATGAACAACTTTCTCCTTACCTTATATATATATATATATATATATATATATATATATATACACACAAAGAATCATATTAACTGTGTCTATTTAATTTTGTCATTCCCTATAGAGAGAATCATAATAACCGTGTCTATTTAATTTTGTCACTCCTTATATATATATATATATATATATATATATAAATAAACGGATTTTCACCTTAAAGTGAATTAAAACATTAAAAAAAATCACTAAACAATTAAAAGAATTCGTTCCATTAACATATTCTGAAATCTACACACACACACACACACACACGAGGAAAGGGTTACCGAGAATCTGGGTCAATTCGAATCGTTTACCCTGATGCCTTTTTGGCAGGAATTTGGGGCACGAAATGACCGCGAGTTGACCTTTGTTCCAGTCTACTCGAGTAAATCTCGCTTGACTCCAAATATTAATATTGTTGTTGTTATTACTTCTACAATGAAATACATGCTTCATTCTCGAAGCGAAGAAAATGTTTTATATTTTTATTTACACGTAATTTGTATGGTGTCATATTCTTAGATAACATCTCTGTTATTGAAAGATATACACACAATTATATTAAATAATAGTCAGCAAAAGAAATAAACATGTGGCTGCATGAGGTGGGCAAACCTGAAAGTACTAACAATTGAATGCAATTACGTGTTTTCTGTATAAACGTCTGCAAAAAGAACAGCTTCAGAGTTCATTTACACCATGCGTACACTTATCTCGTGTACACAGTTAGTGGGAAATAAAAACGTACCAATGAAACTATAGATTCATATATATAGAAAGAAAGAGAGAGAGTTTTGTTCATTCTTTTCCTTTTTTAAAATAAATAAAGGAATGGATATATATATATATATATATATATAATATATATATATATATATTATATATTAGGGTGGTACAGATTTAAAATAACAGGATCATTTGATTATTCATCCGGGGGTAGTATGACTGCAAAACATGGTAATGCACGACTTTTTCTATGTAGTAATAATAATAATAATTAACTCTTTCTCGCCGATTTGTTCCCCCTCATTAGACCTACAGTTTAACGTGGATTCAGAAATACATCTCGTCAGGGAATGATTGCTCACTATTTCACATTTCATCGAGATAATTAAAGCTCATATACAGGACCTGCATTGTCTATAAGATCTGTGGCGCGTGGAACATGCAGCCTTCAGAAGATGTGAACATCTGTTCTGTGGCTCAGTTCAAGAAATACATCTCGTCAGGGAGTCGTTGCTCATCATAATTTCAACATAACAGGAACATTTGATTATTGAACCGGATTTAAAATAACAGGATCATTTGATTATTGATCCGGGGATAGTATGTCTGCAAAACATAGTAATGCACGATTTTTCTCTTTAGTAATAATAATAACTAGCTCTTCTCCGAATTGTAACAACGGTTAAGGTTTTCACTCCGCCTTAGACCCACAGTTTAACGTGGAAACCGAATGCTCTTTTCTTTTTTAAAAATATAATTAAAGGAATGGATATATTTATAATTTCTTTATTATAAAATGTGGACCATGCAGTCTTCAGAAGATGTGAACATCTGCTCTGTGGATCAGTTCAAGAAATACATCTCGTCAGGGAGTCGTTGCTCATCATAATTTCAACATAACAGGAACATTTGATTATTGAACCGGATTTAAAATAACAGGATCATTTGATTATTGATCCGGGGGTAGCATGGCTGCAAAACATGGTAATGCACGATTTTTCTCTTTAGTAATAATAATAACTAGCTCTTCCCCGAATTGTAACAACGGTTAAGGTTTTCACTCCGCCTTAGACCCACAGTTTAACGTGGAAACCGAATGCTCTTTTCTTTTTTAAAAATATAATTAAAGGAATGGATATATTTATAATTTCTTTATTATAAAATCCTCTCGATTACATTAGTGACTAATGATCCGGGAATAGTGGGGGAAAACCAAGTATTGTCCAAATATTGACATGGTAAAGACAGCAAGGGGTAATACGAGCATTAAATCTATTGGAGAAAATATAAAGATGCCATTAGTCGTCCAAAGCATGGACCCGTTATAGCGGTATTACGATTTTTACACAAACTTATCATAGCTCCACCCAGCTACACTGACAACCAATCACTACGAACATCTGGTCTTAATCTTTTGGGGCGGAGCTTGGCGATTGTGCATATAAAAGGAAATATTTTTCAGTCGGGAGTAACAGTAGCTATTTTCGCGTCAGTGAATAATCATTCCCTCTAACAGTGCATTCCCTCCACCATGGACCACGAACTTTACGCTTTTCCGGATTTGTATCAAGAAGGTGACACTGCAGCATTGACTGCAATTACTCTATTTAATGCGATTGACCGTGATTAATTATTTCCAACGCACACCGTTGAAGATATCTGCAGTGACGCTCCTTACAACCCGACGCAAGGGACTACCATAGAAATGTAAGTGTATAATTTTATTTTTATTCACAAGAAACATGATTTTATATATATATGGAGGGATGTAGTATCTCGTCAAATACTTCATTTAGATACTCACCATTATGCTAAAACCGAAATTTTTATGGCAATCTTCTGCGTGTTTTAAATGTTATTCGGATTTACCTCTAAAATGAGTTTCTCTGAGCGAACCAAAGATATCTTCGCATAATGGGGTCTGTCTTACAATATGTATACTCTGTATATGTTTTTATTAAAAAAGAATCAATATGAACATTATTCTTTCTCCTTTAAAGTCCGATGAGGATTTGACACGTGTTATACAATCTTTTGAAGAATCTCTTGTCATGAATACGGAGGATATACTGATCAGTCAGCATAATGAATGTCACACCGAAATAATGTAAGTGTTTTTTCGATCTTTTTGGGGAAGAAGACACAATATATTTTCATAAATTTATTAAATGAAGAAATCAGTACAATAACCATCTTAAACTACAGAATATACCGTTACAAATATACACACACGAACAAAAACATTATACTATACAACGAGTACGCACAATTAGAAAACGGATTTTTATCTCTCTGCATACCATTTCATCGTTTCGTCGAGTGTGACACAGGTCAAATAAATTTAAAAAATTTATAAATTCTTTATCACGTACGTGAGAAATGAGATGCAGTACATTCCGCAAGTATTACTAAAATATCCTTGTATACGAAACGGGTTCCATACAACTTCGGGAATATGTCACTGAGCGAGAAATTTTACAATAATAGGGTCACTCCAGGGTTGAGTACCGAGTGAATCAAAATAGTACAGGCGCTGTCTATTTTTAAAATAGACAGCGATCCAATGAATCCCTTCATTACCGATGACATCTGTGTTCACAATAAGACTACCGCATTCTCGCGTACTTGGCAAACTCAATGTTTCATTCTTCGCAAACACGCCGATAAATTTGGAACGTGTGACTCGTTCACTATTCATTACTTTCTGAAGTGTATTAGCATCCATTTTAAAAGTCAGTGATAACGCTCCTAAATCTATCTACTTCTATTAGGGCTTGCGATTCGAGATATACTAGTACACTAATAGGCGCGTCTATAGGCTTGGTGAATTCCAGCCTCACTGAGATGTTTCCGCTCTGCTGTGGGCTTAAATGCGTATTTACGCTAGCAGATAAGTCAGGTGTAATGTCAAACGGATAAAGGTTAAATTGATCAATGAATTCTTCCTGCGTTACCCCATTACCAAGCTCATCACAATCACCTGCAATATGGGTCAGATTACTATAGGCTCTGGCGCAAAGAGGTAACACAGCGTCTGATGAATAGTCCGTACCATTGTTCCACCCAAAGCAATGCCATTAACGTATAGAGTTATATTTTTAAGTCCGAAATTCTCGAATTTAAAGGCACTCTTTTTATATTTTCCATTCACCGAAGCATGGTCCTGCATTCCGATTAATATCCTTTTAGGAAGATTTCCCAGGGCAATGTTTTCTATCTGCTTCGATGCCAACCCTGCAGGCACCGTATATAGTTTGATTTGTACTCTGTTAATAGGATATTTCACTGTAGCGTTTAGTAAATTTTTCTCAATTTCTAGTTGTTTTGGTGAACTTAATTTCACTCGCCGTACGCGGAGGTATGTGTCCATAATGTGAACCACAACGGGCTTTGCACCCTCTTCTTGATCAGCATCCAGATTTAAGCAGATCTCAGGACTCGTGCGGGTGAGCTTTATTTTCATATCCACCCCGTTGACAAGCAACTTCTCCTGGAAAGTGAAATCTGTGTGCAGACGTCCAAAACACTCGTATATTTTCTTTTTAGAATTTTTAAATTTGTCCTTTATACTACTTTCATCTTTAGTTTGATAATATCCCTCGGCACTTAAAAAGGTAGCCTTCGCTTCTTTGGAAAAGTTGAGGACATTTTCCAGATAGGCTCGTAGATGATAGTACCCCGTGCCTGCCGATATGTTGGTCTGATTTAAATATACGTCACACTGGTTGAATATGGAGTGCAGAAAGTTTGTTTCAGGGTATACAGCATATTTGTCATCGCAGACCGTTCCATCAGAATGGGCTATACGTAGCTTAGCGTACATGTGCACACAGCTTGGATCAAAAAAGTAAGGGCCTGAGCTGGGTATCACGAATTCTATAGGTGCACTCGGGGAACTAATTGTGTTTAAAGGGTTAATTGTAATAAAATCACTGTGCTCAATAGAAACTTGAGTTGGAGGCAGCTCAAAAAGGGACAGCTCCGATTTACAGCATTGTGAACTACATGGGTGGATGAAGCGTGCCATGACGAGTTAGAAATAGTGCCTCCTCTCTCGACAAGTAGTAAACAAACTATGATTCATGAGATCAATGTCCTTAGCTTATATCAGTCAAAAAAGTGGTCAACCATAGGTTTCATTCGCTTACAGCACTTCTTTTTTGATATCCTTTTACGTTTAATACCACGTGACCCCTTCTTCCGGGCAGCCCTCTTCTTCTTCCCCACCACGCATTTTTCTCTTTGCATCTTTGATGATTTCGTCCCGTGTACGCTTTAAATGTTTTTTTAGAGCTTCTTTAGGTTTAGCCCCGGCCAATATGTCTTCTGCAGTGTTAAGACCTGATTGTAGCGCTTTCCTTCCGAGGTATCTGGCACCCCTCTTCAGCAAAGGAACAGCCGTACGTAGTATGGATGAAAAAATGGATCCAAGTCCACTACCGCGCTGGTATCTCACCCCTCGATAGACGGTGAAAGGCTTTCTATCCATTATAACTCAGTGCGTCGAAAGTGTAGCTTCACTGTTAAGCTCCCGTTACCGAATGGGAAGTTTTCACCCTCAATCGTTCTTATATATATTGAGATATTGGTTATTAAATTAGTTGCGACATTCACATAATGGGGTCTGTCATATGTAATACTCAAACTCCTTCCTCTATGGTTGGGGATGTGAGCAATGCGCAGCAGGCGTGCCTGGGTATCCCCAACAAACTGGTGCTCCACTATATTACTGTAAATATAGCACATGTCTGGGGACTGAGAGCTTTCAGCCAATTTCTCCATCTTCAATTGATACATTAATCTGGACAAGTCATGCTGTGTCTCGTGAAATGTGTCTCTTTGGAAGGCTGCGCTATATCGGCCATTGGTTAGAATTTTGAACATTCTACGGTCTTTAATACGTCTGTTAGTCTTTGATTTTAGGATTAGTGTATGTGCAGGGTTTCCTTTGTTTACGATTTCGTATACTAAATCATTCGTAAGGTTTGAGTTTCTTAAACTTACGTTTAAGTCTCTCACAACATCCTCGACCGAACCATATTGACCCGGTCCTAGTCTTACTTCTGTACTGTAATACCGTGCAACCTTAGTCCGAGCGATACGTATAGTTTCATCCATAGCTACCCCAGCTTTTTCACACTCGTCAATGTCTCTAAGAATCGTAAAAACGGTTTCTTTATGTTCAATATTTAAAAAGATGGTGTCCAGCTGAATTTCGCATATCCCCACCTCATACGAATCACGACCCAATTCAATGTGCCCGTGGAGTTCTGTTACAAAGTTGGCTAGTGTGTTGTTAGGGTGTACAGACAGGGACGAGGAGGACGGGAGTGTGACGTAGAAATGGTTAGGAGCCATGTTGCATACTATTTAAGCTTCATTATTGCATCAGCTTTTATATAGGTGTTGAAGCTTTCTGGGTACCCTAGCCATTTCACCAGGTACATTTTTCTCTTTCCTGAACCTTTGCTTCCTAAAATTTTCTCAATTTTAAACACATTTTTTCCTAAATTAACGCAACTTTCTGCAATTCCTCGCGGTAAAAGCCTCCTGAGATTTCTTCCCCATTCAAATCTTCAATGTAATACATCATTATCTCACCTTTAGGTCTCATAGCCCTAACTTTAAAAATCTCGCGTGTCCATCCTTGCTCAAAACCCTTTGCGAATTTATTCCCCGAACGCGACAGCCTTACATAATCATTGATTTTGAAGCGCGCCGAGTGTGGTGGTGGTTGATCCATCTCTTCTCGGGAGCGTACCTCTTTCTAAAACTTCGTTAGGTGTTGTCCCAATCGTGCGATGGTGTGAGCGGTTGTAGGATGATGCCAATGATTCCAGAATGTCTAGAAATCTGTATGTGTTTTTATGTGTAAAATAACGGTGCATGCGTTCCTTTATGGTGCGCTGAACTCTTTCAGCTAAAGAAGCCTTATGTATAGAATTGGTTGTGTAATAGCTGATATTAAACTCTGTCAACATGTTCTGAAAAGCACGGCCTATAAATTCCTTCCCCATATCCGTACAAAAATAGCCAGGAACCCTGTTTTCTTTTAACATTAGCGTTTTGGTGGCTTTAGCAACTGTTTCAGGTGATTTATTTTTCAGAGGAACTAGCCACAGATATCTAGAGAATACGTCTATTATGAATAGAATGTAGCGGTAACCATCGTTATACACAGAATATCTTTGCATGTCTGTTAAATCTGCTTGCCAAATAGAATCAATCGAGGAAGCCGTTGTCTTGGCTGTTTTAAACCTTTTTCTCACAGGCTTATGAAGCGTATAAGCGTCCTGCTCCCTCAAAAATCTTTCAACATCTTTTTTCCTACTCCGTAAACACTTCTGTACAGTCTATCTACGCCGCCGTAGGAGGCTGGGTTAGAAATGTCATAATAGCGTTTAGTTAATACGTTAGCCATTTGCGTATTTTAGAGGCACGTGGGTAGGGTTGACCGTTGTTTAACCTCTTCTTTCTCCTCTTCAAAGGTGTTACCGCCGGGGGTGACGGCGTCTTCAATTGTGCACATGCGTTGCATGTTCCAAGTCTTTTAACCTGTTCAGATTTCCTATCAACGTTTTAGGGACATTTATTTGTTGTAGTCTTGCTTTAATATGCTTCCATCCTGATGGTGATGGCCTATCCCACTTTCTCACCAGATCATGGACAATGTCTACGATATTCGATCCCTGTACCTTTGATCCTTCCACAATGATCTCGCCTGTATCGGTCCATTGTATGGCTGGATCCTCATTCAATAGATTATAAAGACTTAAGCCTTTACTCCTCAATGTATGTGGGAGGGTGCTTTTTAATACATGCTCGATATGTTGTGTGGCTAATCCCTTAATTTTTGGTTGGTCAGCTGTATCGTCGGGCACAGATCCTATGTCGCCATGTCCATCGTCCCCCGTGCTGTGCCTAATAACCACAGGAATCTCTGTAGGGTTCTTATAATTTTCGTACTCGTGAAGAAATTTCTGCAGAGCTTCTTGGTATAAGATTCTTTTCTCATCAGGTGTTTTTTCACTGTTTAATAGGGCTAGCAATTCGCTTTCCATTCTTTTAAGTCTGCTTTTACGGGGATCTAGATCCGTGTCTGGATTCCTTTGCAGTGAAGCGTACACCTCGTGGGGAATCACTACCACTTTCTTCATTATATTAATCTAGTCAGTAAAGGACCCAAAACTGAAAATAAGATGGGGAGAAATGACCCTCCTGTTTGTACAATAATTCGTTTTTTCTTCGCTACAGTTTGACTTTTACGAGCGAGTGCACGTATTATGTTCTTGTAACGGCGTAGGCGAGCCTTCTGAGGGGTTTCATTGATACATTGCAATTTATAACGTTAAGACAGATTTCACAGATGCATTTTAAAAAGTCGGCGTCGATATTTTTAATAAACATCTGCTGCATTGCCCGGGGCAGTCGATGATAGATTTTTATTAATTCACGGTATTTCTTTAGTCTCTTTGTCATTCTGGAATATACACCGTTTCAGGCTCGTTTGGAAATATATTCGTTCGTAGAAGCACCTAAACGTGTTTCGCGGATGAAGGTCGCAAAGCAAATATCCGTAACGCGTGCTTGTAGCTTCTTTATAAACTTCCAAAAACTCCTTACGCTGATTCGGGAACATTTGATTGGCTAATACCCCAATTTGTGATACATCTCTACGTTGTGCGAATAAGACTAGATATTGTGTATTTAACGACACATCGCGCATGTATCTATTTTTGAAAAATAGATTCTGATTGATGAAGAACACGCTTATGTTAAGATGGTGGGAGAATACTGTAAATGTCTCGGCAAACGTTTTATCCATCTCCAACATGAGATCGTCAATTACAATGACTGTATGTTCATTTCCCTTTAACGAATTAACGTCATATACGCCTTTGTGGAACAAAATATCATCTTGGTACTCGTTGAACACTGATTGATACGTCGAATAGCACCATATAACTTTATGCACAAATTTCGAGAACATCTCTCCCTTTTCTTTAATGATTTTAAGCATAAACACAGTTTTACCACATCCTGTAGGTCCAGATATAATACATGTGGATGGGCTCGTGAATCTGAATTTTTCTACAGAGTCCATTTCTAACACGTCACACTCCTAAGTGGATCATTTACAAAATATTACAAATTTTGAGTGCTGTTCCTTATATTTTGTTTTCTTCTCCCACAGAACCGTGAATGACGATGAGGTACAGCACCCCATCATCGACATTACGGATGACCCCGACGACAGTGTAGTTGTGATCTCCTCCCCTGCCAACGAACCCTCACCAGCGATACCGGTAGCACGTCCAAAGCGGAGGTATGATGAAGAGAACCCCACGTCAGGTATAAAGCGACCGAAATACGCGCCTGTTGCACCAGTAATAGATCCCCAACCCTCAACCTCTTACGCAACAATCCCCCCAGCAGCACCTCCCGCTAATATATCCCCTTATTCATCCGCCACAGTTGCCCCCGTTCTGTTAAGTCTACAATAATAGATCCCCAACCCTCAACCTCCTACGCAACAGGCCCCCCAGCAGCACCTTCCGCTAATATATCCCCTAATTCATCCGCCACAGTTGCCCCCCGTTCTGTTGAGGATGATATAACGTTTGAGTTGGTGCGCTCCGCAGCCCCCACCCCAGCCTTGACTAGAAATCGGTATAGAGTCAGGGTCGACCATAGAGCCATGTATAGCAATGGAATTGAGCGCGGGCTACGCCGGGTTGTACAGCGTATTGTAGAGTTTGCTCTTCAGAACCGCGACGAGCGTGAAGTCAGGACGAGTCTGTCCTTCGGATTCGGGTCAGATGACGGTGATGTAGATGATTATTGGGTAGTAGTGCCATTTAGACGTTTGGCGGCTGAAGATGTAGAATATATATTAGGACGTATAATGCAAGCTGCCCAAAGTAGTATAGCCTTCAATATGGACAACTTCACGGTAAATATTGATCGTGTATTCCGTGTTGCGGGTCATAGTGCCATACCGTATACTCTTAACCTCAATTCTCAAGCTATTTATAGACGGCATATAAACGTCGATCGTGGTTGCGGCTTTATAGCAGTAGTCTTGGCTAACATGTTTACTGTACAAAATACACGGCTCAAAAAATTTGGCTGCCTACGGTCGTGGAACGTGCCCGTAAACTAGCTGTAGACTGTGAACTTGAATTTGACTGTAATATGGGGCCTGAAGAGCTGAGAATGGTAGAACAGGAAATGAATGTCCGTATAGTTGTATTTGGGTTGGATGATCGTCGTAGGACTGTGTATGTTTTTAAAAGCTGTGTGAGAGATCGTACAAGACCCCTACTTATTTTAGGATTGTCGGGACAACGTATCTCCCCATCCGTAATATAAGGTGGCTTTACGCGAGTTATGACAAAAGTCGAAAATATGGGAGACATCATGATTTGTGTAAGGGGTGCCTCGAGTTTGCGGATGATATAGTGAGACATTGTAAAGAATGTCACATGGTATGTGAGCAGTGTAAAAGCACCAAATGTGAAAGCCGTGTAGTTGAAGCTGAGAAGAGAGACTGTGATGTGTGTAGACGCACATTCTTCAATAATAACTGCTTTGAGCTCCATAAATCAACTGGCACGTGCAGGAAAATGAGAATCTGTGAATGTGGTATGTTTCACACAATGGATAATTGGGGAAATTTAAGCACAAGTGTGACGAAATTCACTGTCCTACATGCCAGGAGGAGTATAAGGCGGATGGAGTAAAGCATGTATGTTATATGAAAGATGCTAAGCCTAAAAATAACCCTTGTATAACTGTATACTACGATATAGAAACATATACGAACGCTGAAACCAAAGAGGTAATTCCACATTTACTTGTGAGCCAGACTATCTGTGATGAGTGTATGGGGATCGAATGTGACGAGTGCCCCAAATGCGGTAAACGGACAAACGTTTTTAAAACGAATGTCCACGATAGTCCTGTGAAACTATTTGTGTCCTATATTGTCAAGTTAGCCGACAAGTTCAAAAAAATGACTGTGTATATTCTCGCCCATAACGGGGCAAAGTTTGACACGCAGTTCCTTTATAAGGAGTTGCTTGAACACGAATCCTCTGAGATATTTACAGGTGATCCATTGAAAAGAGGCAACAAATTAATACAGATGCAAATAAGAGGCAATGTACAATTTAAAGACACTTTATTATTCACACCTTGTAAATTAGCAAAGCTACCCAAGGTGATGGGGTAGCAGCTGAAGTTTCCAAAGGATACTTCCCTTACACTTTCCTCACCAGCGAGACTTTAAACTACGTAGGCCCACCACCACCCAAACATTATTTTAACTATGACTGTATGAGTGTAGATGAACGTGAAGACTTTGATCGATACTACAACAGTTTTAATGAAAGTAACCCTTATAATATAGCTGATGAATGTGAGCGTTATTGCGTGAATGATGTGCGCGTGCTTAGAGTATGTTTCCAGGCCTTTAGAAGGATGTACATAGGCCGTTTCAAATGCGATCCGCTGCAAGTCGCAACCACCATCGCGTCATTATGTTTTACGGTGTTCAAGAATAACTTCATGCCTAAAGACACCTTAGCCATTATTCACCGAAACAAACCCCGCAGTTACGGACACAAGGCTATTTACTGGCTCATACACCTACAGCAACAGACAGGTGTATACATAAAGCACGCCCGCAACACGGGTGAAGTACCCATTAAGATTAATGGACGTGTTTTTTGGGTTGATGGGTTAAGTGAAAACCGTGTCACTGGTGTGAAGACTGTGTACTCCTTTAACGGATGCTGGTGGCATGGATGCCCCCGTCCTGAGTGCGGAATCGCCGGAGATATCCACGGTAGATCTCCTGCCGACTGTCTTGCATGGACCCGCACCCGCGATCAACTTATAGGATCACAGTTCACTCACAAAGTCTTGTGGGAGCATGAATATGATGCACGGATGGAGACAGACGAGGTGTACCGTGAGGAAATAAACACGATCAAGCGTTCAATGGTGCTGGATCCTCTCAAATGTGGTGATAGCTTGTTTGGAGGACGTACAAATCCATTCAGACTATACTTTCCACCTACGGAGGGCGTGAAGCTCCATTACTACGATTTCTGTTCTTTATACCCATACGTGATGAAGAACAATCCGTACCCCGTGGGCGCTCCTGAGAAACTGGTGGGACCTAACCTGCCCTCCATCAATGAATTTTCAAGAAATTTGAATGATCGTTACTTTGGGCTCTCTTTCGTAGACGTACTCCCCCCACGCAATTTATGGATGCCAATCTTACCTGTCGTTATCGACCACAAGCTCATGTTCCCACTGTGCGTGAAGTGCGCGGAAGAGAATAACGGCGATTGTAACCATATACCCCACCAGCGTAAGATCAGAGGCGTATATACAAGTCCTGAGCTGGCCCTAGCCGTACGCCATGGGTATAGAATACTGAAGATACATGAGGTGTGGAGGTTTCAGAAGCTACCCAACCTTTTCACACCATATATAAACGCATTTTTGAAGGATAAGGTTGAGGCATCAGGGTATCCGCGAGGAGTTGATACCGAAGATGAAAAGTCTGCCTATATTCAACGTTACCGCGACCGCGAAGGTATACAACTTGATCGTGCCAAATTGCAAAGAATCCTGGCAAGCGCTTTAGTGCAAAGTTGTGTCTAAACAGTCTATGGGGAAAATTTGCACAGAATACCGGCAAAGGGAACATTCATTTGGCACAAAGTTATAGTGATGTCTGGGATTATGCCAATGCTCCCGATAAAGAGGTCATGGAGATCGTGAATGTAGGTAATACTTACATAATAAAGTACAACAACACTGAATTGGCCACAGATACCTCAAGGGTTACAAACATACCTGTGGCCAGCTTCACAACAGCCTACGCCCGTATAAAACTTTGGGGTCTATTGCATTCTCTTGGGCGGAGAGTATTGTATGCCGATACAGATAGCGTGATATTCACAGAGAGGGAGGGTGAATACATGCCCGCTATTGGGGAGTTCCTCGGCGAGCTCACTGATGAGATCAAGGATGAGTATGGGGACAACGCATACGCCGACTCTTTTGTCTCAACAGGACCTAAAACTTATGGGGTACGGGTGAGGGTGGGGGAGGATATGAAATATATCGTGAAGGCAAAGGGTATTACGCTCAACCATGCGAATCGGCGGGTTGTTAACTTTGAATCGTTGAAGGATCTAGTGTGCTTGGACGATGAGGGCGAACGACCTCCCCAACTAACTGTAGGCACCCACAATTTTCGGGCGCAGAAGCTGGGGGGCGTGAAGGAACTTAGGGGTACGAAGGTGTGCCGTAACACCTATAGGAAACGTTACCAGTTACCTGGTACCTATGATACCGTACCCTTTGGATACCATAACTTTTGATGCGCCTATTGTTAACTTACTTATGACACGTATTTGTAAATGTCTTGTATATAATCTTTGATGTATCTATTGTTAACTTATTTATTACACGTATTTGTAAATATATATAACTTGAATATCTCGTTTATTAAATCGTATTTGTAAATATATATAACTTGAATATCTCGTTTATTAAATAAATCATGTTTCAATTAGCGTTTCACTTTCTCCTTTGTGTGTGTGTGTGCACAGGTGAAAGTTCTAAGCTCCGCCCACTGTTGTGTGTGTGTGTGCACAGGTGAAAGTTCTAAGCTCCGCCCACTGTAAGACCAGCAACGTGAGTCATGCTACTATCTGGAATTCCCTGCGTGGTCAGTCAACTGCAGTAAGCCCTTGAGATCAGACGTGTATTCGCCAGCGTAGAAGAAAAAAAGCCCTTGAGATCAGACGTGTATTCGCCAGCGTAGAAGAAAAAAGCCCTTGAGATCAGACGTGTATTCGCCAGCGTAGAAGAAAAAAGCCCTTGAGATCAGACGTGTATTCCGAAGAAAATGGCTACCTTTAATATTGCTTGTACAACGTTTATGAAATGGTATTCAGCAAAGTGTGAAGATGTGGTGGATACCGAAAAACTTCCTATTCCCCCCTCCTATGCCTCTTTTAAAACCACATTGGATTGTGCGAAGTTGCAAGATGTACAAATACTCTACGGATGTTCTGGTGAGACCGTTGAAGGCTTTCGTTGCACAGACGATGTGCTGAAGTATGCTGTAGAGCTAAACTTTATAAAGTCTCACATATACCGTGAAGTAAAGGAAACAACGCGTGCAGAAGAGAAGCAGCAGGTATGGATAATGAGTCTTGTGGATGGCTGGTGTGACAAGCGGTATTATGTCATGTTACACCATGTCGATTACTCATACCCTACGACTGAAAATGTGAATCTCGTCATCATGGACAATCTTAAGTATTTTTATCACTATATTAATGTATATCATGATGAGGTTCGTAGTGAGGTTGTTGCTAGTGCCCTGCGTGAGTTTTTAACAGACTTTAGAGTCGAGTATCGTTTTCTAGGCAGAAAGGAAAAATATGAGCATATGTTCCTCTCAAATAGTGCGCCGGAGTGTGAAGATGTTTGATAAAACATTATAAAATGTGCCTAGTTCGTGAAAATTATCCTGAGGGAAACTGTCTGGTGCGTAGTCTGGTAGTGATAAAACGCGTTAAAACCGAAATTAATTCTTGTACCGGAAAAAAACACCTACCCAATATAATGGTGTACAACAATTCGCCCCAAACGTTGATTATGGTGCGACTCACGGATCATACGGGTTCGAACAAACCCATTCACGTATCATCGAGTCAGCCCCCCATCGAACCGTTCCTGCCTACCTGCGTGCCTCACACGGCTCATAGTTATCTCAGAGCTTGAACGAGTGGACGCGCGCTCCTCGAATACGATGGAACTTCCTTTGAGCAGCATTCTCAACGCCTCGTACGATGTGTCCGTGACGAAATCGTTGCGCGTGTTCAGGCGTAAATCCGGTACCGTTAGTTATGTACTGGAAACGGAATGTAGACAAACAAACAAACGGAATGTTGTTTATTTAAGTGTCGAGGAGATGAATAGAATCTTCGTGATAGTTGAGAAGTGGAGTGAAGATCGTTATAAAATACCTGCTAACGCAGGTACAAGAAGAGAGCAGATTAGTGACGCACCCTCATACGCCGTTGTATGTACGTTGAGTATAAATAACGATCGGCCATGCATTGATATACGGCTGATGTGGAAGAATGCTTCTGATAATAACGCTCTTGTTCCTACGCGAAACCGTTTCATCCTCGACAGAATGTTTGAAATCGTTGGATTCCGCAAGCTGAAACCTATATTAGACGCGCGTGTTACGGATATGCTTTATTTTGATACAGTACTTGAATACGCATACACCGCCCTGCTCGATGGATTTACCGAGTGTAGGCTAAACAAGGTGAGAATGGTCTAGAGCTGGACGTTTATTTAAAAAGTTTAGACTTTTTGAAATACCATGAACTTTGGTACAAAGCAGTTGATCGGTACAAGGCTGAGCTCACCTACACCGTTCACCCTGAAGAACTATTTCTTTATATAACGAGCAGTTGTCGTAACGACTTAGAAGATTATTTCAATTGCCGCTATGTTGAGTGAAGATGAGTTCACGATTGAAAAGCTCGGGTCGGTAGAAATAAACCCTCGATTGGAAAAGCGTGTTTATAAACTTGTGTTTAATAATGTAGCTAACGATGAACTCTGTGCGTGCTTTTGATTGTATTCTAGACGTATTTAAAGATGACTTACCAACCGGTTGTAAAGTGGGAACAAAAATAGTACTGAACGATATGAAAGCCCTTCATATCGAGTACAGGTTTCCCTATACTTTAAGCCGTGAAATATTATTAAGTCGCATATACTGCGTAATGCAGAGCAATAATGATGTAATTGTAGACTCGATTAAGTGCGAGTTTAGTATTTTGAAAAAAAGAGTGAAATGTATTTATATATTTAACATATTTGTGTGATATTTCTCCTGTACTGTTATATTGAAGGATATATGATTATATGCATATTCCTCGTTCATATTTCTATTATTATTGATCATTCAAATATATATTTATTTTCTATATATCTCCATAATTGTGTGTGTGTTTATATATTTCTCCTGTACTGTTATATTGAAGGATATATGATTATATGCATATTCCTCGTTCATATTTCTATTATTATTGATCATTCAAATGTATATTTATTTTCTATATATTTATAATAAACAGAATGATGCAATGTTGTTTTACTTAATTCTTTTGGTTAATTATATCATGTTACGCCTTCTAAACCTACTAGCAAATTCTAAACCAACTTTTAAGAATTAATTAAATAAATGGTACAATCTGACAACTTAATAATGTATGCCTGAACAATTAAAATGGTATCTGGAAACTCTCCATAATAATGTATACAATTAAAATGGTATCCGGCAACTCTCCATAATAATGTATACAATAAAAAGTGGTATCTGGCAACTCAACCTGAACAAGCCATTTACGCCTTCTAAGCCAACTGGCTGATTAGGAGTCTATAAGACAACCCCTAGTCGGCTGGAATCTTAATATGCACTTGGCTCCTGCCAGGTGAACACCTCTCCTCCTTTCTCTCTCCTTTCTTTCTCTTGGGGGATAACGTCGCCTCCAAGTTTCATGACCCCTTGTTGCACCTGCAGCATCCCCCCACCCCCCTTTTCCCCTTTGGGGGATATTTTTTTGCAACACCCCACCCCCTTTTGCAACACCCCACCCCTTTTGCAACACCCCACCCCCTTGCAACACCCCCTTGCACCACCCTGCCCCATTTGCAACATTGCAACATTCCTGCACTCTCCCCGTTTTCGGCTATACTACTGGTGTGTGTGTGTATAAGAGAGTACGGACAATGTGCGGCAGTTAGTGCTGAGTGATGCTTAATGGTCTGGCTACCATATCACTCTTCACTCCTATACTCTTGACAAGGTATATTCACTCTATCATAATTTCAACGAAGAAGTGAGTGATGTTAACTTGTGATAATTTATGAGTGATGATAATTTGTACAATCTATACTCACTCCTAAAAGTGAACAAGCTATATTCGTATATTCACTCATATAACTCGTATTTATTTTGTGTCATTCTAGGTATGTCTTCAGTTCTAAGCCTGGCTGCACATAGAACACACACAACCCCTCGTCTGTTTTGGAAATACGGACGAATTTGTTTGTGTGATTTACATCTATCATAATTTTAACGAAGAAGTGAATGATGTTAACTTGTGATAATTTATGAGTGATGATAATTTGTACAATCTATACTCACTCCTAAAAGTGAACAAGCTATATTCGTATATTCACTCATATAACTCGTATTTGTTAACCCCCCCCTTTATGGCCCTTTGTCGGTTCGGATTCGAAGGGGGTTCTAGTTAGGGAGGCAAGCAACGGATATTTCTTCTGATACTTTTCTTCTATAATTTTCTAATTCTTTCTCACTCTCTCTCTCTTAATTTGTAGGGGTAGAGGTTCGACCTCCCTCCCCGCAGCGAGGCTGCTAACCAGGGGAGTCTCTTAACAGTCCAAGGCAGAGTCTCGTAATCAAGTGTCCTTCATTTTACAAATACATGTATAAAATATGCCTGAATGTTGGGGGATGGCAGTTGGAGGTTAAGTTTCCCCCCTTTTAAACACGATCAGGTGTTTGAAAGTTTCCAAATAAAAAAAAAAAAATAAAAAAAAAAAAAACTAATCTTATTTTTTTTGCCACGTCTTCATTTCTGAAGGCGATATCATTTTTGTTTGGGTTTATTACAATTATGATTGCGATTATGGATTACTTCCCATTCGCTTATGATTGTCCCTTACAGTTCGATTAAAGTACATTCTTACATTATATATAAAGTCATTACATTCAATTACAGTTTCATTGAAGTACATTACGTCGTTACCATTCTTACAGTGTTTTATATATATATATATATATGGTTAGATTATATGGTTAGATTATATGGTTAGATTATATGGTCATATTATATATGGTTATTATATATATGGTTATTAGTACAACACAAGTACATGAGACATGACAAGATAATTTATATACAACATAATATGTTATATTACATTTTTAATATGTTATGAATTTGGATCAGAGCGAAAGATGTTGTTTATCTTAGAAACGTTCAATTCTGCTGTGGTTCGCGAATTGGACCACTCAACTACTGTAAGCCTAATGAATGTCTTGAGCGTGAACGCACTTAAAAGAAAAAAATATAAAAAAATACATGTGGACGTATTTTACATGTAAGTAACAGAATAGGTTGTGTGCGTAATATAGACGCGCGTAAAATATGGACTGATAGGTTGATAGGTATCAGTAGACAATAGGTAGGAAACAACATAACTAATGATGTATAGAGAATTGAAGTTTCTTTTTTTTTCTTTATTATTATTATTATTATTATTATTAAGGAATTTACCATACATTCAATACGGAAGATGTCCAAATACTAAACACGTGATTCAGTGTTCAAGGTATGGAAAACGTGAAGAGAATTAAGTTACTTTATGACGTCATAGTTATTAAATTTTGTACGTATAATACAAATCATTATTAGGAAGATTTACAAGAACGAATTAGAGGCAAAGAGTTATATGCAATGTGTATGCATAATCTAGGGACGAGGGTGAGATGCAAGACAATCACAATTAATTAATTAATTAACTTCTATAACAAATAAAAATGGATACGACTAAACCATAGGTATGGTAGATCGTAGGGTTTTGACACGATCAAGAATAGGAAGCCACAAGTAAAATTACTATCCAAACTCGCGTTAAGCGATTTTGGTTCTTATGTAAAAATGATATTGATTATTCATTTCATTTTTACATTGCTCTCCCCTTTTAAAAAAAAACGATATTTATACAATAATCTAATAGGGTACCATTAATACAATACAAATGAGAAAATAACATCCTATCTACTTCAAGTTAGATGACGAATTTTTTTCTTTACATTACAAATTTTTATACAGAGCAAGTGAGTTATTATATAATATAAAAAATTCAATGATTAATACTTCAATTTTAGACAAACAATTACGCTAGACAAAGAATGATATTGTTAAATTTTTTTTACAAAATTTTTATTTTTCTGTGGGAAAAAATTATGTACATAATGAATAGTAGGTAAAAGGAAAAAAATATAAATTATTTTCCAAAGTTACCCTGATCGTGCAGTCTATAACTAATTTTATTGACTATTGTAGGTAAAAAATCGAATTACGTAATGGATGATGTATAGACCTGTGGTCTAGTGTGTATTTGTGTGTATTAGATACAAAGTGTGTATCATAACTTTGAGGGACAGACTAGCGGAGAGGACTATATAAATAGCTGAGTTAGCACCTACACGCTATGAAATAGTTTGTGATATCGAATGATTTTAGAATAAGGTTTGTATATAGTGTGCATACATGCGTGTGTATGTGTAGAGATTGGAAGGTTTTTGAATTAACAAAGTTTAAAAATAATGTATAATAATTTAAGATGGGTTTTAGGGTTATAAAATCTTTTGAGTCAATTATTGTTGTTATTATTATTATTATCATTATTATTATAAAATCCTTTAAGTTCAAGGTAGTATTTAAGTATTTAATTAAATCAGTTCCACGTATTAAGGTAATACAAAGAAATGTACTTAGAGGACTTACAATTGATGAAAGTAAATCTCACGGTTTAAAAATTGAATTTTTGAAGATGGAATTAAATTCGACTAGTAACATTCCTAGCTATATATGAACTATATAAACATTAACCAGAAGTATCGGTACGATAATTGAATTAAGAAAGTTAAGAATACAAATTAAAAATATAAATCAATTTATGCATTTTAATGAGCTAAACATAATTTTATAATATTATTAAAAATAAAAGTAAATCGAACCTTAGATGAGTTTCGGCCAAGAATAAAAAGTGTTATTGAAATGGAAGGAAAGCATTTCGAACAATCTTTTCTTTAATAATTTCAGGTAAATTTTACATTAAAAATTATTTTTTTTTATATACTAAAAAATATATTAAAAAGGTTTAATAATTTTTGCAGGTTAAGTAGAAAAATCATACTCTTTCGTTGAATGTTGATAGAATTTTGAATTATTTGATATTTTTAGTCTGAAAACTTGTTTGCATATAGACAAATACATCTGTTTTATTGCGTAGAAGTTTTATTAAAAATTAAATGACTGAAATTTCATACGGGTAAATTTCCCGATCGTAGAGAGCAGGATAAATTAGGTACATGATCGATTAATTGTTACACAACTATTATTATCACATATACATTACAATGATTACCAAATCGTTACATACAATTGTAAAAACTGTTTTGGTTACAAACAACCAAATGTCATTTCACCTATATATTTTTATACGCAACAATGGCATAAAAAAAAGAAAAGACAAATCGGTCCATTTCCCTCTCACAACAAAACAAAGAAAGGTTCTCTTTACAACACAAAAAAAGGTTGAATTAAATTCTCTTAACTTACAAAGAAAAAGTTGAATTCAATTGATTGCATTGAAATGACTTGGGACTTAAAAACTGACTTCTTCAAAACTGACTTCTTCAAAACTAACTTCTTCAAAACTAACTTCTTCAAAACTAACTTCTTCAAAACTAACTTCTTCAAAACTAACTTCTTCAAAA
Organism: Bathynomus jamesi; assembly: GCA_023014485.1. Classification (NCBI taxonomy): domain Eukaryota; kingdom Metazoa; phylum Arthropoda; class Malacostraca; order Isopoda; family Cirolanidae; genus Bathynomus; species Bathynomus jamesi. Next base: position 1,085,464 of record JAJOZX010000239.1, read on the forward strand.
CTAACTTCTTCAAAACTAACTTCTTCAAAACTAACTTCTTCAAAACTAACTTCTTCAAAACTAACTTCTTCAAAACTAACTTCTTCAAAACTAGGGCGGTTGTCCCTCTTGGATGCAACCTATTGACTTGACCTCTTACCAAGTATTTCTATAAATCTCTGGGGCGGTTGTCCCTTTTGGCGCAACCTTCTGACTTGACCTCTTATCAAGTATTTCTACAAATCTCTGGGGCGGTTGTCCCTTTTGGCGCAACCTTCTGACTTGACCTCTTATCAAGTATTTCTATAAATCTCTGGGGCGGTTGTCCCTTTTGGCGCAACCTTCTGACTTGACCTCTTGTCAAGTATTTCTATAAATCTCTGGGGCGGTTGTCCATCTTGGCGCAACCTTCTGACTGACCTCTTGTCAAGTATTTCTATAAATCTCTGGGGCGGTTGTCCATCTTGGCGCAACCTTCTGACTTGACCTCTTGGCAAGTATTTCTATAAATCTCTGGGGCGGTTGTCCCTTTTGGCGCAACCTTCTGACTTGACCTCTTGTCAAGTATTTCTATAAATCTCTGGGGCGGTTGTCCATCTTGGCGCAACCTTCTGACTTGACCTCTTGTCAAGTATTTCTATAAATCTCTGGGGCGGTTGTCCATCTTGGCGCAACCTTCTGACTTGACCTCTTGTCAAGTATTTCTATAAATCTCTGGGGCGGTTGTCCATCTTGGCGCAACCTTCTGACTTGACCTCTTGTCAAGTATTTCTATAAATCTCTGGGGCAGTTGTCCATCTTTTGGCGCAACCTTCTGGAAACTGATTTGCAACTTATTTGCAAATAAAACTGACTCGAAAACTACTTCGAGTATCTTTATAAATCTCTGGGGTTTGGTTGTCCCTTTTGGATGCAACCAACTGAAAACTGATTTGCAACTTATTTGCAACGAAAACTGACTTGCAACTTATTTGCAACGAAAACTGACTTCAAAACTGACTTGCAACTTATTTGCAACGAAAACTGACTTCAAAACTGACTTGCAACTTATTTGCAACGAAAACTGACTTCAAAACTGACTTGCAACTTGTTTGCAACGAAAACTGACTTCAAAACTGACTTGCAACTTATTTGCAACGAAAACTGACTTCAAAACTGACTTGCAACTTGTTTGCAACGAAAACTGACTTCAAAACTGACTTGCAACTTATTTGCAACGAAAACTGACTTGCAACTTATTTGCAACGAAAACTGACTTGCAACTTATTTGCAACGAAAACTGACTTGCAACTTATTTGCAACGAAAACTGACTTCAAAACTGACTTGCAACTTGTTTGCAACGAAAACTGACTTCAAAACTGACTTGCAACTTCTTTGCAACGAAAACTGACTTCAAAACTGACTTGCAACTTCTTTGCAACGGAAACTGACTTCAAAACTGACTTGCAACTTCTTTGCAACGAAAACTGACTTCAAAACTGACTTGCAACTTCTTTGCAACGGAAACTGACTTCAAAAATCTCTCTAAATCTATAACTCTCTGTAAACTCTCTCTCTCTTAATTTGCAAGTCAATTCAATTCAGTAATTGAAAAAAATTTGCAAACAAAAATATAAAATGTAAACAACATTTCACTCTGGTATTATTATGTTTGGTACATAAAATAAAATTATTCTATACTGAATATAACAGTGAAAATAACTCTGAAATTAACTCACTTTTTGAAATTAACTCTCTTTTTGAAATTAACTCTCTTTTTGAAATTAACTCTCTTTTGAAATTAACTCTCTTTTGAAATTAACTCTCTTTTTGAAATTAACTCTCTTTTTGAAATTAACTCTCTTTTTGAAATTAACTCTCTTTTTGAAATTAACTCTCTGTTACACTAAGAAAAATGTATCACTAGTGTCTGAAGTGTTCACTGTGTTTCTTGTAAATTCTGACTTAATACTCATTATTAACTGTTAATAATACTGACTTTTCAAGTGTTTATAAATTACTTAAAAAAAACAAAATGTACTTAAAATTTTCTATGGGGAAATCCTTAGAGACGTGTCCTGAAGACGTGTCTTGCTGGCCACTTCTTCTTGGATGAAAACTAGGCGTGAAGAACTTGGAGTCGTGACACACCGGTCAAGGGTGGATGTTACGAACTAGAAGTCGTGACACGCCGGTCAAATGGTTTTATCCTGATAAATCTTCTTTTATAAATCTTCTTTTATAAATCTTCTTTTATAAATCTTCTTTTATAAGTCTTCTTCTTTTATAAGTCTTCTTCTTTTATAAGTCTTCTTCTTTTATAAGTCTTCTTCTTTTATAAATCTTCTTCTTTTATAAATCTTCTTCTTTTATAAATCTTCTTCTTTTATAAATCTTCTTCTTTTATAAATCTTCTTCTTTTATAAATCTTCTTCTTTTATAAGTCTTCTTCTTTTATAAGTCTTCTTCTTTTATAAGTCTTCTTCTTTTATAAATCTTCTTCTTTTATAAATCTTCTTCTTATCCTGGTAAAGGGTCGCCAGCTCTGTTAGACCCTTCCTTCTTCTATGTGTTTATCCTGGCTATAGGGTCGCCAACTGTTAACCCCCCCTTTATGGCCCTTTGTCGGTTCGGATTCGAAGGGGGTTCTAGTTAGGGAGGCAAGCAACGGATATTTCTTCTGATACTTTTCTTCTATAATTTTCTAATTCTTTCTCACTCTCTCTCTCTTAATTTGCAGGGGTAGAGGTTCGACCTCCCTCCCCGCAGCGAGGCTGCTAACCAGGGGAGTCTCTTAACAGTCCAAGGCAGAGTCTCGTAATCAAGTGTCCTTCATTTTACAAATACATGTATAAAATATGCCTGAATGTTGGGGGATGGCTTGGAGGTTAAGTTTCCCCCCTTTTAAACACGATCAGGTGTTTGAAAGTTTCCAAATAAAAATAAAAAAAATAAATAAAAATAAAAACTAATCTTATTTTTTTTTTGCCACGTCTTCATTTCTGAAGGCGATATCATTTTTGTTTGGGTTTATTACAATTATGATTGCGATTATGGATTACTTCCCATTCGCTTATGATTGTCCCTTACAGTTCGATTAAAGTACATTCTTACATTATATATAAAGTCATTACATTCAATTACAGTTTCATTGAAGTACATTACGTCGTTACCATTCTTACAGTGTTTTAATATATATATATATATGGTTAGATTATATGGTTAGATTATATGGTTAGATTATATGGTTAGATTATATGGTTAGATTATATGGTTAGATTATATGGTCAGATTATATATGGTTATTATATATATGGTTATTAGTACAACACAAGTACATGAGACATGACAAGATAATTTATATACAACATAATATGTTATATTACATTTTTAATATGTTATGAATTTGGATCAGAGCGAAAGATGTTGTTTATCTTAGAAACGTTCAATTCTGCTGTGGTTCGCGAATTGGACCACTCAACTACTGTAAGCCTAATGAATGTCTTGAGCGTGAACGCACTTAAAAGAAAAAAATATAAAAAAATACATGTGGACGTATTTTACATGTAAGTAACAGAATAGGTTGTGTGCGTAATATAGACGCGCGTAAAATATGGACTGATAGGTTGATAGGTATCAGTAGACAATAGGTAGGAAACAACATAACTAATGATGTATAGAGAATTGAAGTTTCTTTTTTTTTTCTTTTTATTATTATTATTATTATTATTATTAAGGAATTTACCATACATTCAATACGGAAGATGTCCAAATACTAAACACGTGATTCAGTGTTCAAGGTATGGAAAACGTGAAGAGAATTAAGTTACTTTATGACGTCATAGTTATTAAATTTTGTACGTATAATACAAATCATTATTAGGAAGATTTACAAGAACGAATTAGAGGCAAAGAGTTATATGCAATGTGTATGCATAATCTAGGGACGAGGGTGAGATGCAAGACAATCACAATTAATTAATTAATTAACTTCTATAACAAATAAAAATGGATACGACTAAACCATAGGTATGGTAGATCGTAGGGTTTTGACACGATCAAGAATAGGAAGCCACAAGTAAAATTACTATCCAAACTCGCGTTAAGCGATTTTGGTTCTTATGTAAAAATGAATATTGATTATTCATTTCATTTTTACATATTTATTTTGTATCATTCTAGGTATGTCTTCAGTTCTAAGCCTGGCTGCACATAGAACACACACAACCCCTCGTCTGTTTTGGAAATACGGACGAATTTGTTTTTGTGATTTACATTTGTCCGAAGTGTGGTGCAATACGTGTATACTCCCCATTGATTGGTGCCCTAAGTTTTCTAATCCCGATTTAACGTGTGATAAGTGTAAGCCCCAACTGTGGCAAACAGTATTAAGCGATAATACTGACGACTCAGATTATGAGCACGAGTGGACTACCAGAGATCCCGAGAACAGCGAAAGGCTTCAGTATATACCCGAGAACCTACCTACTATGGATTCGAGCCAATGGAACACAACTTATCCAGAAAGTCAAATCATGAATATCGAACCTGAGATCGACGACGGAATTCCTGTGGGAATGGACGCCATCGATAGAGATTCACCAACTGGAAATCCCGAACAACTACTACCTGAAATTGATCAACATCAGCTCGAAAGAAATACGGACATCCTACCTATCTCTACTGATTTCCCTCAAGAAAGAAAACATTATAATGCCAAGAGAAGGCGCGATTCTACAGACTCCATACAAGAGCAATGCCTATTTGAAGATGACGGACGAGAAAGCCCTATATGCTCTAGTGAGCGGATACAAATCAGACCAAGAAAATTATTTAGGGGAAACAACAATGAACGTCGAAGCACTGACGAACCGGATACTATCGGAAGATGTTCCGACGATGAACCAGGAAGACCTTCTACTAGCACAAGCATTGAACGCATTCGAAGAATCGATACACCAACCAATATCACCATTACCAGAAACACCGAAGAAGAAGAACCTGAAAAGACCAGCGAGCGAGAAACTGGAACATCTGCTGGAAACAATAGCGAACGAGAACTGGGAAATAATAAATATAGCAGAACGACAGAAGAAAACACCACAGAATCCAACTTACCTGAAAGGCCTCCCAGAGGATCGAACGAAATGGACGCCGGGGGACTGGAAACGGATCAAAATGATCAACAAGAGACGTTCTACGCATTCATCATCAGAACAAGACCAATCCCCAAACAAAGACAAGGAAGATCCCCAAACTTCATCCTCACGGATCACGGTGACCACTGGCACGTCACGTTCACCTGCACAAGCAACAACGTCCCCAGAAAAAGACGAAACATCTGCAATTTTTTGGAACTTTCAGCTGCAGCCAGCCTCGAAGCAAATGCAAGCACAATACTTATCCAGACTATCCAAAGATGGGTTCGCTATCTTATCCGTTACGGACTCGACAGACTTCACTATTATGGTACTTGCCACCCCATCATCAGAAATATCATCAAGTTCTTCAGAAATAATCCGATTGGAGCTGACATTGTAGACGGTCCCTGTCCATACATGGAAACAAAAAGAAGACTACGATCTATAACACAACCACAGAAAAATACAGAATACGACTTCATGGAAGACATCATCAAGAAGACCAAGGCAACTACACTGAAGTCACTCCTTTCCAAATTAGAAGAAGACGAATTTAAATTACTCTACCTTACTCTTGGTTCAGGATACAAAGGAAAAATACGTAATGTACTTGCTTACAAGAATCAAGCGAGACAAAAAGAAGACCGTAAAAGACCAACGATGCTTCAACTACAAGATAAAGACAAGTACAATCACAAAACCGAAAATATGAATTGGATAAAATACATGTTCGAACAAAATGAAATCGACCTTATTGAATTCTTCACCTGGTTCATCATAATATCAGATAAAATGTTACAGAATGTAAATACTCTGGTACTAAAAGGACCAACTGGAACTGGAAAAACACTCACACTGAATACTCTACTTGGAAAATTGAACACAGGAACAGTTACAAGAGGTGGCAACAACAACCAATTCCATCTACAACTTACTATACAGAAACTACGCATTGTTCGAGGAACCCCGAATCTCTGTAGCAACGGTGGATGAATATAAACTACTACTGGAAGGATCATCCTTTGAAATAAATGTGAAAAACTCAGGCATGAAAAAACTGGATAGAATTCCAATATTTATATCGACAAGCAAAGAAATAGAATACTGGGTATCACCAGCTGATGGGGAAACACTTCGCGGACGATGTAAAACATTTGAACTAAAACATGAAATAAAAGGGTTGAGCGATAGGGCAGAACTGCAGTCGGCGTTGGACCAACCTCCAGGACACATTACTCTGGACGACTTCATGGAAATCTACAGACAGAACAAAGAAAACATCGATAAGAATGTCAGGGTGAGTAATAATTGAAGTTTACTTATTTGAGTAGTCCTCCACCTTTTTCAAAATATGATTGCCCTGCAGGTATGGAAGTCGTTTACGACGACTCTGGAGCATACATAGAATGTGCACCAGCTGTATGTCCTATTGGGTGGATACATAAAAGGGAACTTTACGGAGCAGGATTACACGATATTTGCGAGGCTCCAGATGGAAGGTGGATGACTGTTGAGAATGCTAAACACCTTCGAACAAAACCTGATGGGGGAGGATTTAAATGGCCAGAAATTCCACCTGAAGTAACATTCGAGCCTAATGAGACGTAGGTTATTTACCTTTTTATACAATATACTCAAATATGTATTCTTATCCTTAACAGACCTACACCCCTGCAACCCCAGGAAACGGGCTAGGACCGACGACGACGACGGTGGAGAATCATCGAACTTCGAGTCTGGAGTCGATGTCTACGTACCCTTCACGCAAGAATCACTCAACATCACACTGATGCAGAGACGCTACGTCGAATTTGACGCGTTCGACAACTCTGAAAAAGCTTATTTTATGCCTTTAGACTGGCTAGAATTATATACGCATGGCTTAGGTTTAGACAATAAGATTACAGAATGCCCTCGTTGGCAATCATTAAAGACTCTTGGCTTCCGTTATGGTTTTAAATTTCATAAAGCTGGATTTACTTTGCATAGTTTTATTCCCTTACAAGATATCCTTAAATCTGAAAATGCTACACCTATTGAGCAAACCACTCCTAACTTGCAACCTTATTTAGAAATAATGAAAGATACAAACTATCAATTTGGCCGTATTCAATTTCCTAGTGGTACAAAATTAGAGAATTGGTTACAAAATCCACAAAAAGCTACTCTATTCCAAAATGGACAAGCTCCAAATCCTGAATCATTAATTAATCTCATGGGAAGTCGAGATACCATGAAAGCTGGTGAAAGGAAGGCATTTACTATGTCACCTGACAATTCAACTTGGTTTACAATATTAAATGAAAATGGTAATGAAAGATATCCACGTAACTTTCTACCTAGTTGGGGAGGTCAAAGAGGTTGGGGTAAACCACCGGATGGTTATAGAAGATATAATCCTAAACATGCCGACCAGCATCATGGTATCTTCCTTAGAATGACTCCCGTACAAGATGTTAACGGTCAAATTATGAAATTTAGATGTAGGATGAGCATGGATTTATTCTTAAACTTTAGTATAAAGTTACCTCCACAAGGGGCACCTGGAAGAGCTAATGTTCAAAATGTATATTCACAACATGTCCAAGTAATGCAAGTTGATAAAACTCTTAGTACTTACACAATAAATCATCCATTCTAATTTTGTTTATTTATCCTCACTCCTCTGGGTAGACAACGTAACATCCATCATTCCTCTTCTTAAAACCCCGCACATTGTCCACCCTCACTAACCCCCGGATGGGGGTATTATCCTTAGAATGAATCCCCTGCTACCTGCGAAGCGCTCCACAAGGAAAACGAAAAACTTCGGAGCATTTCGGGGGTTTGCATCATTCATTCATTTCAGGTGTTTAATTGTGAAATTCATCCCATATACATTACCTTTGGTTTGCTTCCGCCCGAATTGTTCATTCTGACGAAGGTCAAGCTTTTCACTCCACCTTAGACCTAGACGTAAGACTTTTAATCCTTAAAATTGAAAAAGGTGTCCCATTGTTTGCACTGTTACGTTCATGAAAAGTATTTCCATATTTGTACGAGTATTATGCCATCCAAAGCCGCAAGCTCGCGGATGTCAGAATTTTTAAATATCTAGTTATATTCTAACCTATTCTTACTTGACGTAATAATCTTCAAAATCTTTTCTTGTGTCTGAAAATAAATTTTCATATCTTTTAATTTTTTGAAGTATTTATATTTGAAATTCAGCCTTAATTAACTTTGAAATTGAAGAACTGATCATACGAGAACATTTGACAGCAGTTAAACTATTCCTTTTATCTAAGTTTCATTTACTTATGTGGTATTCCCTTTGGGGCTCCAAAACCAATAAGATTTTCGTTTTTATATCAAAGAGATTACTAATTGTATGCCAAAAACTTCCTTAAAAATACTCTTTTAAACTTAAAATGCCTAAGGAAAAAGGGGTAAACTTAGTTCAAAGCATCCCTTTCAATGATATGAAATTTAGAATATATTATATCTACAATATTTCATAATTTGAAAAAGGAATAAGGGATCACCTGAAGATCAGGATCTCCAGCCTTCTTTAGTTAGCCTTATAAGGCTAACTAACGAAAATATCACGACCTAACCTAACCAATCGTTAGGTCAACTGTACGCCCTTGACGATTGGTTGGTTAGGTTAGGTCGTGATATTTTCGTTAGTTAGCCTTATAAAACTAACTAAAGAAGGCTGGGGACCCTGATCTTCAGGTGATCCGGAATAAGTTTCATGGATCATATTTAAATTCTGTACCGATTCATCGGTTTGTTGTACTTGGTATTCCATATATCAAAAACACGCTCACCCTCTCGTCTATTGTTAATTTCGCAGCCATCCCCTACCTAAAAGAAAAAAATAATATATTATGATGCGCGACTTTTGCGCCACCCTGTATGTATATATATATATATATATATATATATATATATATATAAAATTTAAAAAATGCTGGGAAATATCAAACCTATGATTTAATTTTGGGGAAGGCTGAAGCCCCCGTAGCCCTCACCCCGTCTACGTCCCTGTACGTATACAGTGTGTTATCAAATTATGTTTCATAAATTAGTATACATGTTAAGGACTTCAAAGTGAACAAAAAAGTTCCTATGAACATAAATCTGCAATTGCTTCGTTTCCAAGATACATTGCTTTTGTGCCGAGGACGATCCAATTAAAGTGAAAGTCATTGAAGTTTATCAAAGTCGTAGTTGTCTGGTTGTTTAGATGGCTTTGTTTTGATAGTACTGTATTTTGTTAGTTGTCATTTTAGAAACCAAAATTATTTCCTTCATTTCATGTGTCACTCTCAGGTAATGTTACAGAGCCTTTATGCAAGAGAAGTTAATAATATAGATGAATTGTGGCAACGTGTTCAAGATTGTTCAAAAACTATACGCAACCATGTAGGTATTTTCGAACATATGAGGCAAAATTTTCAACGACGCATTGAAGCATGTACTCTGATATAGTGAAACCATTTTGAGCACTTACTCTAAATAAACTGATAAACTTCACGGACTTTCATTTTAACTGAATCGTTCTCTGCACAAAAGCAATGTATCTCGGAAACGAAGTGATTGCGATTTATGTTCATAGGGACTTTTTTGTTCACTCTTGCCGTCCTGAATATGTATACTAATTTATGAAACATAATTTGATAACACCCTGTGTATATACAAAATTTTGAGCGATGTATGCTTTATTTATTTACACTGACTAACCAAAGAAGTAAAATGCAAAAACCTACAGTATATTTACTCTCACTCTCACAAAATGCATACTGCTCTTTGAAATGGTGCAAACCACTTTAAGTAAGAGTTCATTTATTTCATAATTACTATTAAAGATAAACTGCTAGAGTATGCCACGAGTGTCTACTGTATAGCGAAAATGGTGAAAATGTGTCTAAATATTCTCAGAAAAATGATGTTTAAAGAAAACAGTATCATAAATATTCTCGTTATTATATACTGTATATATATATATATATATATATATATATATATATATATATATAGTGGCCTACGGATCACCGATTTGATGTGGCTAAGAAAGTAGGCTTACTAAAATTTATAAATGATATTGAAATGAATAATTAGGGGTCACCAGTTTGGGGGTTACAGCCCAAACAAACAACATTTAATAAGGAGAGAGAAATTACTTTGCTGTTTTGTGTTTAATTAGGAAAATAAATCAATTATTTGTTCGCAGTGATTAACAGTTCAATAAAGGTATTTATAGTGATTAACAATTACATAACGACATTTATGTTATGCTAACGATGACTGATTCTTAGCAATAAGGAATGGTTATACAGTCTAATTGTTAAGTAAGTTCACTAATTCAGATAGGTTAATGAGATGTGCAGAGGTGAACACAGAATAAATAATTAAGCCTATTGATAACTGTAATAATGCAAGTACGGTTGGTACAGTAAATGGATTAGGTCGTTAAAAATGAAATGCATAAAAGCGCACATAAACAATCAGATGCAAGATAAGTAAATTATACGAATGAACACAATAACAGGGTGATACAAAAACTACGGTATTGGTACAACACTTGAATAAGCCTACTGCGGCCTTAACGCGAGAGTTAGTTTGAACGGTAATGGAAAACACTTTAGGGCCAATGCGATTAGGCAGAGCTCATGGAAGCACGACGTAACAAAAACATTGTAGGCCGAGCGAGGGCCGACAAGAGGCTTACCGCACTGCTGGGTAACTCTGGAGACTGAAGAAGGCTACGTGAAGGTTTGACCGTATTGCGTTTCGCCGTAGATGACCTTGGAAACTGTAAGCCTAGGTGAAGGGTTGGCCGTATTGTGTTTCGCTATAGATGACTTTGGAGACTGTAAGCTTAGGTGAAGGGTTGACCGTATTGTGTTTCGCCGTAGATGACTTTGGAGACTGTATCGGGCCTACGTGATGGAGGATGTGCTGGGGCCTGGGCTTCGAAGGACTGCTTCTGTAGGCTCACTGGCCTTGCCGGTGAGAGGATGAGTGTTGAAAGCCGGTAGAGACTTGTTGAAAAGGGGCCAACGGAAAACGCCTACAGCAGTGATGTTGTTTCATACAAGATGGAATTGTAGAGTCGCCTCAAGTGTTGCTTTGTTTCTTGGATGGTTGAAGTGTGACTTGAAGGACTGAGGCCGGCTGAGGTCGAAGCGGCGCTACGTGAAAAGAGATTCACGAGGAGAAGTAAAGAGCGGAGTGAGAGCGAGTTTCAGTGAACTCTGACTTTTATAGGCTCGTAAGACGCTAACTTTTCGCTGGCCTTTTTGGGAAAAACACAGGCGTCCTTTTGTTTCTCTCTCCTTGACAAACCACGTGTGTTTTTCGATTCCTGATGATTCCCAGATGTCTGCGAACGGCGAGGAAAAGGAATTTCTTTGTCTGACCTCTCTCTCTCTCTCTCTCTCTCTCTCTCTCTCTCTCTCTATATATATATAATATATATATATATACAGTGGCGGTTCCTCATATGGGCAATATGGGCAGCCGCACAGGGCGGCATTTGTGGAGGGGCGGCATGAGCACCTGCAAAAAAAATAAAAATAAAAATAAGAATAAATAAATAAAGAAATAAATAAAAATAAAAAATAAAATAAAATAAATAATAAAAGATCAATGACTTTGCATCAAGGAAGGTAAGAAGAGTCAGGCTTTAGATGGCAGTTGTGCTGTGGTGCAATTTATTTGTTTCTTGTTCAAAGTGTAGCATAATAATTACCCTCTCTTAAGTGTCTTATTCTATTATGTGATAGAGCATTTGTACAATTTAGAAATTTGATTCTCTAGTTTATTTATGGCAGTTGTGCAATTTAATTTGTATTTTTCCTGTTCATAGTATCATAATTACATTCTCTTAAGTGAGTTATTCTATTTACGTGATGAAGGATTTGTAAAATTCAGAAATTTGAGTCTTTGT
>JAJOZX010000239.1:1102500-1322500 GCA_023014485.1 Bathynomus jamesi
GCGGCGGTTGCATCACCTCGGGCCGCCGTCGCGGGGAGCGCGGATGGTGGAAGAGGTTTGCTCGCACATAATCTACGGGATTTACTCCAATGCAATCATCCGCAAAACTTAAACCTTCAACATGGGTTACCAGTCCTCACCCCAATTGCATCAGAATTGTCCAACAACACTAGAGCCATCCCGTAGCCAGTTTATGTTCCAATCAGGAGAAGACAAGTATTTGTGGTGAAATATAATGCTTCCAAAAGAGGAAGGAGGGGGCGAACCACCAACATTGAACTACACATTGAGACAACCAGAGGAATACAGAGAAGCCCAAAACTCCCACGAAGAGTATGCGGAATATTCGTCACATCTTTTTTCACCCCAGCAGCCGGGATAAACAAAGTAACTCCAGGAAGGTCTTCTGTAACCAATGAAAATTGTAATAAATTAAATAAATTTGATTGTTAATTGATGCAATTTAACGTGATTATTACTTAGAAATTTGTTTTATATTAACTGCCAAAAAAAAATTAGTTTTAAAATTCCAGTATGTATGCCAAAAGAGTAGTTAATTTTAAAATTTACAGTTGCCAATCATGCGCCGCCTCATTTTAAAACAGATTTTCGCCGGGATTCTGGTCGTAAGATTCGTTGGTTTTATAGTGTTGGTTTAATGTAAATTCCGTTAATTATAGTCAGCTTAGGCCAATTAGACTTCTCTCTCTCTTCCAATGTCATATTTATCTTAATTCGCCCCACCTTTAATCACCGTGTTTCAAAAGTTTAATTGAATAAAATCATATAAAATCTAGTTTGTGTTTCGGCTTTCCATCCGTTAAGCCTAATCAGACACGCTGCCGAGTCAGACAGGCATTCAGAGCAGTTAAACGAAATTCATTATAGAAGAACCTTAAAGTTTGCAGCACAGTATAAGTTCAATATAACAAATATCATTATAAGTAAACGAAAATCATGTTAATGCAAAAAAATCATTACATTAAAAGCCCAATCACGACAATAGAGGAATTTAGGTAAGAAAAATAACTTAAGTAATTTTAAATCTAGTTCTACACACTCAACACCTTTAAACGGCATGGAGTCGACCCAGTTGTCGTTAGGGGCTGACTTCCCGGTTTTTCACATAAGCGTTTCCAATGCTGACCTTCTCTTGGACACCGGAAGTTAAGCCACTTTGATTAAGCTAACCAGTTTAGAACAGTTTTGGGAAGTCGATTCAGCAAACTTGTCACAATTAGACATCGATCCCCTCCAGGTAAACCTTAAAGGTGTTACGAGTGACCTTATTCCTGTACATAGAAAAGTTAAACTGACCATAAGTCCAGACCCGAATTGTTTAGAGGTTTCATGTATTTTTGCTGATGGTGATACCTGCTTCCCGTCCGATTTCTCCTCGGTATTGATTTTCTACATTCCAGTTCCTGAAATTTAATCGAATTTAAGTATGTCGAATATAATGGTAGGTATATCCGATATATAGTTCTAAGATTTATAAATCTTTCGCTGGACAGAACGTTTGTAAAACTGAAGCAAATGATACTTATGATGACCCAACGGAACGAATTTTTTTTCGTTCACTTTGTGCAATTTAAAATTTTCTTCTGGGAGACACCCCAAAAAATTTTGTTTTGAATACGGAATCCCCGAAATGGGAGCTCTTTAAGCGCCGAGGTAATGTGCCTCTGAAATCCCATGACTCTAAAGGAAGAGATGCCAGAATGCTCTTTTCCTGTTACTACATTTAACCCTAAGGGAGATGCTGTAGTTGCAAGTGCATCAACACCGATGGTTCCCTTATGGAAGAATGTTTTGCATTTTCCGACTTTTTGTTTAAGGTCTTACGGTCTAGACAGTTTAATTTGGGCAACATTGTTTCGTCAAATGTTGTTCCCTCATCGAAGAATGCATCGTTATCTCCTAAATCAACTTCAGTCTCACAGAGCACGCCTTTATATCGTATCGGGCTCATTTTTTCGATGCGGGCACGAACGTTAGATCAGAATCAGATAAGGACCACCCTTCAACCTTCAAATTGGTGACGTCACAAATCACTTCCTTTCCCATATCACGCGTACCATATCCCTGTTTCCAACCGAAGGCATGCAGTGGGCCAACCCTAAACATCACGGAAACAATAAAATTGGGCTAGGTCAGCGTCACAGGGGCGAACCAGGAAGGTGTCTATGCCGATTTTGTTCCGAACATTTATGCCTCACTAGGCCTGTTCAAAAATCAACTTCTTCTTATTTTCATAGGTTTCTGTACATTTTCCCATGCTTTTTGACCTGAAAAAGCCGAAAATCACAACTATTTTGACCTAGGATGTTGGGAAGCATTGCCGCATGGAGCTTTAAATTTTCTGCCTTGAAATCGGCCAAAGCGCCAATTCCGGGGTCCCTTGAATTATGTTTTGCACTTTAACTTTTGATCTAAACAAGATAGAGCAACAAATTAGGTATCAAATGAAAGAGCATAAAATTAATAAATAATAATAATAATAATAATAATAATAATATAATAATAATAATAATTAATAATAATAATAAATAATAATAATAATAATTATCTATCATTTTTCAGGAAACAACAGAAACTCAATCAGAATCTAGAAAACCATCTACAAGTTACAACTTCACAATGGCATTAAGCAAGGAGCTGAGGGAGCTCCGTGGGCGCACAGTTGATATCTCAGAACCTCCACGTACTGTCCACAGGCAGGTGTCAACTGGGCCATCTACCAGATCTCTCACTGAAACTTTCCTGGTTGGATACCCTTCAGCTTTTATCAGTGGTTCCCAGCTTCCCACCAACAGACAGGCGTTCCAGTATTTCCTTAATCTTCAGAATTTACCGGAAAATGCAGGGAGGCCCATGGTTCAAGACCTTGCATATGAAACAGTTGAATCTATCATCCCATTCTGGCAGATGGCTAGGATCAAGACAATGACCAAGTACAACGCAATGAAGCTCTTCATGAAACTACATGAGAAACATCGTGCTCTGGTGAAAAGCAAAGGAAGAGCAAGTAACCCTGGAGGAAAAAGAGGAGCATTTGTGCTGGAATTAGACAGCCTGTTCGATATAGGAGCTCCAGATGCAATCCAGGAAATACAGAACAACAGACTGTTATCCAGAGAGAAGAAAGATGAGGATATCAGGTTCTACGAAGACCAAAAGACTGAGAGGAAAGGTCATATGTCTGGTCATGACAAGATTTTTGAGACAAGATCCCTGCAGCAAGCAGCGAGGAATGAAAGACTGCAGCATAGACAAGAACAAGGTAAAACTAATTACTTTGAACGTCACAAAAAGTTTTAAGTTTTACTCCATTGCGATATTTAGCATGTACTTAACAATTACTATCTTAACATGTTGTACTATTTTACAGCTGCAGCAGAACAAGATGACATTACCTGGGGTGACTCAACTGACAACGACGCTAACACAGAGGACATGGATTACCATCAGCCTCGTCCTGGATGTTCTCACCATCAAGACACTGTGACTAGTGTGACTTTGACGTTTCCAAGGAAGGTCATGGAATGTGATGTCATCTGCAATACAGCTGATCGTCTTGGTTTATCAGACAATCAAGTTACTGCCATGGTTTCTGCCACCTTGAAAGCTGGAGGGGCTGATCTGGATAACTTCGTCATCTCAACCTCAACAACACGTCGCAACAGAATGCTGTCCAGGTATAATATCAGCCAGAGTCACATGTCCAAGTTTTGTGAAAAACCCCCACAGTACGCTGCCTTACACTGGGATGGAAAGTTGCTCAAAGATGTCTTGGGCAGTGAACCTGGAAGTACCTCAGAGACTTTAGCTGTGCTAGTGTCTGGTCCACCTTCATACACTGAAGGAAAGTTATTGGGAGTACCTGTCATCGACAATTCTCCTGGCACAGCTCAGGCTGAGGCTTCAATGGATTTACTGGAGACATGGGAACTTACGGATAATATTACTGCCCTTGTTTTTGACACTACATCCAGTAACAGTGGAGTTCACAGAGGAGCTGCCAAACTGCTAGAGAAAATGCTGAACAAAAAGGTGTTTTATCTGGCCTGTCGACATCACATCCTGGAAATCCTAGTAGGAGCAGTTTGGGAGAAGCTGTTTGGGAAGGTGAAGGGGCCAGATAATCCCTGGTTTGAGCATCTGAAGGATGTTTGGACGGACTTGTCCAAAAACCCAAAGATGCTGGCTATCAACAGCAAATGGCTGAAGGAAAAGAAGAAGAACAGTGAAGAAATACTCCAAGACATTCTAACAGCAGAAAGGCTTCCAAGAGCCGACTACAGGGAAATGGCTGAACTGATAGTCATTGTTCTTGGAGGAACGCCTCCTCGAGGTATTCACTGGAGTCGACCAGGCGCCATTCATCAGGCCAGATGGATGGCCAGAAACCTGTACTCCATGAAAATGCTGATGTTTGCAGATCAACTTGAGTACGACGAAGACTGTATCAAAGCTGGAAATACTCAACACCTTCCTTGCGCTGTTCTACACTCCTGTATGGATGATGTCAATGTCTGCTGCAGATGCTCCCGTGAATGATCTAAGTCTAATCCAAGACATGTTGAAGTACAAGAAAACTGACCCAGAGCTTGCTGATGCAGTACTTAATAAGATGGAAAACCACAAATGGTACTTGACGCAGGAAGTCGTGCCATTTGCCCTGTTCAGCAGTAGATTGAGTGACACATTGAAGCACGACATTGCTGCCCAGTTACATGCCACTGAGAAGCCAGACAGCTTCAGAACAGGAAAGCCTCTATTGCAGAGAGTCACAGCTAAGACCACCCTGGTTGATCTCATTGGCCCAGAATCACATTTCCTGCTGGACACACTGAACATTGGATCCGAGTGGCTTCTGGAACCTGTCACGTCTTGGCCACAGAATGAGGACTACAGAAAAGCGTTGGACTATGTTAAGAATCTGAAAGCGGTGAATGACATTGCTGAACGTGGTGTCAAGATGATGAGCGACTTTGCAAATGTCATAACAACAGATGCCAAGCAAAGGGACTATCTCCTTCAAGCTGTGGAGTTCAACAGACGCCGCTTTGACAGCTTCAAGAAACCAACTCTCAACAACTGACTGTGTAAATGTCATTATGAAATTAATCATCATGTAATGCTTTCACTTCTTGATCGATTAGACTTGTGACAAAATGTTAATCTCAAATTTGTGTCATGAATAAGGCGCCTTGTCTGCCTTGAGTGTGAGAAAACGAATTTTGTGATATTTCTGAAATCTTTGTATGTACCAATGTGCCATTTCTTGTTCCAAGACTATCATAATTGTATAAGTTAGAAAGAGGATTAAAAACACTTTGATTTGGTGCCTATTTTGTTGCTCTATCTTGTTTAGATAAAAAGTTATAGTGCAAAACATGATTCAAGGGACCCCGGAACTGGTGCTTTTGGCCGATTTCAAGGCAGAAAACTTAAAGCTCCATGCGGCAATGCTTCCCAACAACCTAGGTCAAAATGGTTGTGATTTTCGGCCTTTTCAGGTCAAAAAGCATGGGAAAAAGTACAGAAACCTATGAAAATAAGAAAACGTTGATTTTTGAACAGGGCTAATGCCTCACCCAAACAGTTTTGAATCCATCCTCCCGAGGTGGAGAGTCGGAAAACGTAAATAAAATGTCCACCGAGTTTGAGATTGAGTCCGAGGATGCCACGGAAGATGTTCCTGTCGAATTACGTCATACCATTTGTGCTTTTTCTGACTATGATCATGACATCCGTGATAACAACACAGATGATATATAAATTTCTGACCAAGAACAATTCTCTTTCTAAGGAACCCTGTCATTATTCATCCCTCTGGAAAAGTTTGTTTTGCCGCGCGAGTAACCACTCGACACGGTTCCCCTTTTCAGCCGACAGTCCACCTTGTCACCGAGTAAATCGGTACTAGAGCCAACCTGCTTTTAGACCAGACTCTTAGGATTAGCCATAATTCAGACGTCTCGATTTTATGTATTAATAAAGGTAATAAAGCTAAAGGGTTAGAAACAAATCAATGTATAGAAGCTTATTTGGCCCACGAAGAACTGGACAAAGATCTTGAAGTCGAAGTACGCGAAACTTCAAATTCGGCTGACCTCTTTGCAGAAGAATTGTGCGATAAATATAAAGCCGTGCTGAATGAAATTCTGAAGGCAATTTCTAATGATTCACTTCTTCATGAAAGTCCTCGACTCCGGCAAAGACTTCTAGATTTTTTATAGGACAACAGGGATGTGGTTTCCCTGAAGGGGCGATACATTTGAACGAACCAACTTGGTTCCACTCCAAATCAAGTTAGAACCCGATGCCAAGACTACTATGTCCCACCTTACAGAATACCTCAACCGCAACAAACCTTTAGCGAACAACACATTCAAGACATGCTTGAGCGAAACTTCAGTCGACCCTCTATCAGCCTTTGGAAGACACCAATGATTTTAGTTACTAAATAGTATAACACCTACCGACCCTGCACTGATTATCGTAAACTAAGTAAGTGCGATAACTATTCCAGATAGGCTCCATATTCCTAACATCCAGGAAGTGATTCAAAATACTGGAGGTTCGCAATACTTTATTAGTACAGTAGACTCGGGTGGGTTTGGTAACAGTATGACTAAGATAGAAAGAATTCATTAAGTTTAAAAATTTATGAGAGATTGCTTCAGATTGCAAATTGATGTTGAAGTCACCCGCAACTATGGCATTCGATTTATGGACATGCAATTTTTCTAAACCCTATCTTACGAGAAGAACAAAAACTTATGAACACATTGTATATTTTCTATTACTTTACCAACGGTGCTCATACTTTATAATAACAATAAAAACAGCATGTTAACAATTTTAATAATAGGATTTTATTATATATATATATATATGTTAAACACAGACCGTGCATGGAACAAGGAACTCTTCTGGGAAAATTAAATCCACTATAGTCCGAATAAGTAATGGTAAATGACAAATACCATAGTTTTTTCCTTTTTCATGATTTTAGCCCGACGTGGGCAACGGGTCTCTCGCAAAGAGATCCCATAAATATAGCTTCCCTCACCAGCTATCTGCAAAGCAGACAGGATCCAGCTTTGGGACGTGGATCTAGGGTTTAAAGCAAGCCTAGATCCCTACACTCAGAACCTCTATATAAGTAAAAGACTCGTTGCATTCACGTCGTGTTGAATAAATCAAAGAAAAAGGGGGTAACTATTGTATTTTTAGCCAAAAAAACCAAAACTTAAACCTCAACCGGGACATTGAGCGTCCACTTTTCAAGGCACGAAACACGTCCGTTTAGTATACACAAACTCAGAATGGTTCCCTGAGAACATTATATGTTAAACAGACCGTGCATGGAACAAGGAACTCTTCTGGGAAAATTAAATCCACTATAGTCCGAATAAGTAATGGTAAATGACAAATACCATAGTTTTTTCCAGAAGAGTTCCTTGTTCCATGCACGGTCTGTGTTTAACATATAATGTTCTCAGGGAACCATTCTGAGTTTGTGTATACTAAACGGACGTGTTTCGTGCCTTGAAAAGTGGACGCTCAATGTCCCGGTTGAGGTTTAAGTTTTGGTTTTTTTGGCTAAAAATACAATAGTTACCCCCTTTTTCTTTGATTTATTCAACACGACGTGAATGCAACGAGTCTTTTACTTATATAGAGGTTCTGTGTGTAGGGATCTAGGCTTGCTTTAAACCCTAGATCCACGTCCCAAAGGGATCCTGTCTGCTTTGCAGATAGCTGGTGAGGGAAGCTATATTTATGAGATCTCTTTGCGAGAGACCCGTTGCCCACGTCGGGCTAAAATCATGAAAAAGGAAAAAAACTATGGTATTTGTCATTTACCATTACTTATTCGGACTATAGTGGATTTAATTTTCCCAGAAGAGTTCCTTGTTCCATGCACGGTCTGTGTTTAACATATAATGTTCTCAGGGAACCATTCTGAGTTTGTATATATATATATATATATATATATATATATATATATATATATATATTGTAGCTGACTTGCACTCAGAAAATGTTACATATTTAGAATCATAATTTTTCTCTTTTATTTTAGTGAGATTTGTGTTAATTAATGCAGCAGTATTTAGTGCAGTCTGAAAGTTAAAACAAAATAACTTTGAAAATAAATCTTCGCGATTTTAAATGAAAGTCTTTTGAAAATACGTTCGAGATAGTTATAGAAAATCCACGATGATTTTCAGTAACAGAGAGAGACAGTTTGCCATTCGCCTATTAGCAAACAGAGCTTCTAGCCTCAGGTAAGATTGCATCTCCCAGTCTGAGATTCAATTTCCTTGCAGTTGCCCCTTGGAAAAAGAAGAATGTCAGTGTTGTTTATAAGAGATAAAAGATAATGTTAGTTTTCCATATACAGTATATGATGCAAGTCCACAAGGAAAAAAAAAGGTTGCATCATTCATTCATTTCACGTGTTTAATTATGAAATTCCTCCCATATATACACATATATATATATATATAATATATATACACACACACACACATACATACATACATATATATATATATATATATATATATATAAAGAGTCCCTACTTTTACTTGCCCGTTATTTTATGATGGTTGTATATTTTATTATTGGGGTTTCTTATTCAGAAAGGTAAAAGATTGGGATTTTTATTCCGCATATACCTATACATTTCTAATCTTAATAACTAAGAATTAGGAAAAGACGATACCGCTACCAATACTTTTTGTAGGGTTACATAAAAGACAGGATCTATTCTACCAAGTCCATGACACTTGAAAACTTAAAGACCAAAGTCTATGAGGTAATCAACAACATCCGAGCTGAGCTATTTCTAAAAATTATGCCAAACATTTAGAAACTGTGTTAGAAAGAAATGGCAATTACAGTGAATGTGTTGTTTAATTAAAGTTTATAAAGTTCACTGGTTTACGTACTTTTTGCGTTTGTCTTTGTGTCTAGATTCTTTTTTTATTTAGAAATAGGGTCATTTTTGGGGCACACTTGGTATATATACTCTGGACAAATTATTAGAATCACCAGTCAAATGTTACTTCTAAATTTTTAGGGCAATATACTGTATTTACTTATTTATTTATTCATTTATTTATTTATTTATTTATTTATATCCAAGATATGAATCGGTAAAAATAAAACAAATTGTCTTATAAGAACTTTTATTTAATAATTATACTGCAGTTTTAGTACTTCGTTATTTGTCCTTTAGTTTCAGTTTAGGTATAATTTTGATACAGTTAACGCGTCGAAATCAGTTCTATTTTGTTTGTTTTTACTTTCTCATATATTTTCCTAACTATTATTTCCCATAAATTTTCCATTGAGTTTATATCTGGGGAATTACCACCACTGAAGCAACAGGATCAGATTCTCAACAAGAGTTTCAGTACTTCAGTTTCAGTACTTAACGAAATTTTGAAACTGGAGTGTAATTATTAGATGAAGGTTCTTAAAACAAAACTTGTATACTTTTTATTGACTCAATTTTTAATGAATTAATTACCCTAAAAGTATAAAAAAGTAACTTTTGACTGGTGATTTTAACGATTTGGCTGGAGTTCATATATATATATATATCGTAAAGAACGACGCTTGTATAGGAGATATTCCGCGCAAGACGAGAGAGAGAGAACGAAACAAATGAAAAAATGAGGTAACCACCCGGGAATCGAACCCGGGATCTTCCGATATATATATATATATATATATATATATATATATATATATATATATACTAAAATATTAAAATGGTTTTATTTTGTTGGAGTTGAACTGAATTGTTTTCTCTGTTTTCTTCTCGGATCTTCGTTGTTAATCGTTAATGATCGATGTCAATTAGTTGGCTCCTAAGTTCTTAAGTTCTGGCACCTTTCCTAACAGTCTGGTTTTTCTTCCAGGTTAGGACATTTCCGTGTCCCTAAGGTCTTAAAATTCTTTTTTCAACCCAAATATAAATTTTAAGCGTCGGATCAATCGATAGAATGTTTCATAATGGCTATATTCCATAACAATAATGAAGAATCGTCGCTAAAATTGCGAGTAAATAGAAGACAAATCTATATTAAAGCAATATTAATAGACAAGTCGAGGTGAAGATATTCTTATAACGAGTTGCCACTCCTCAAAATTTTCGAGGTTTAATGTTTTTGTGATTTCGATTTATATAATGTATGTTTAAAGAGTAAAGGGGATGACATTAAAATGGGGGATCTTAGGATACTATTTAATTATGAACATCTTTCTTGGAAAGAACCCAAAATAATGATAATAATTTTACCTAACATTATTGAGTTTTCTACTATTATTACGTATATAACAATACAGCAGTTTACTCTTTTCAAAACAAAATAGAGGAAAAAATTTTTAAATACCCATTAACTAAATTAAATAGACTAATAATAATAATAATTGAATCCAATTAAATCAAATTAAATAGCATCTATGATGAGAGTTTTGGAGTTTTTTGAATATTATCTGCTAATCTTCAAAGTAATTTCCAATTTAGTATCTCGACTTATCTTCAACGAAAAGAAAAGACTCCAAAATAAACACACAACATAAGAATAAATAAAACAGAAAATTAATTGAAGCATTTCATCCAATGACTGAAAAATTATTATTAATAATTAAATTAGTAAATGAGAATAAAAATTAAATTAAAATAATCAATCAATTAATGGTGTACCTAAATTCCTTTTTTAAATAATTCAAAGTTGTTGAAGAGTATATATCAAATGTAAAATAGTGAAGTCAATTTATAAAAAATGTAAAATATTAAGGTTAATTTATTAAATTGATTAAATTTACTGTAAGTCATTCTAAAATTAATAAATATAAATAAATAAAATAAATTCTTGAGTTCAAATATCATTTGACTATCGTAATTTTGTTGAAATCATTGCAATGTTAATACATATATATATATATATATTATATATATATTATATATATAATATATATATAACCCCTGACGAGGTGTAGCTTTGAATACACGAAAGGCCTTGGAATCGTTCTTCTTTTACCTTGTGGGTTTGCAGTATATATATATAAATTTAGGCCGTTTCGAAAAATCGAAATTTATGATGGCTCAACGCACACATACTACAAAAGTAATATGTCATGAATAAAGACTTCATACAAAATATTAAGACAAGAGCTTATTGTTATCCCACCCCTCAATGCATATCTATTTTACCCCTCATGAGAAAATTTTCATTTTTCTGGCAAATATATTTATTTATTTTGTGATGTCCTCTTAAATTTGGTATATAAAATTCATAAATAAAATTGGAAGATAAGTAGGTCATTTTCAGGAATGGTCCAGTAACCCCCCTATATTCTTTAGAGAGAATTCTAGAAAATTCTTCCTTCATGATAACTATTCTAGAATTTCCATTTTTTCCCTTTATGGATTATATGATGTTTCATTTGCTTTTTCATCTATAATTACTGATATTTTCACAAGTTTACTGTTCTAGAAAGGTTACTTCATGTTACTTTACAACTTTCTTACAGTAATCAAGTCATAATATAATTTAGGTGAGTGATTATTGATTATATTATATTATTATTAAGACTAACAGGTGGTAAAACTTTTTCCCTCAGAATTATGGCAAAAACCAGAAACAAGTGTGAAGTCTGGTTGGTCGGACAAGTGCTGGAAGAGGGTTTTTCTGAGAAGCAGCTTCCAACTAACAGTGATGTCCTTAAACGTCTTTTTATCACATTAAGGTGGGAAAGCAAAATGTCTCTGTAGCTTGCGCAACTGTAGCCAACGAAGTTATTGCTATGTGGGAAAAAGCCTCCTTAATTACTTCCCACAAACCTTATATTGTCTCAAAGCTTAAAAGGCTTTACAATAAGCATGAAGGGCTGTCAAGAACCGAACTCGACGAACTCCTACCCAAGAGAAGAATGAAGCAGAATTTGTCACCAGCTTAAAGAAGCTTTTCGATGTAGCTCATTCAGAAGTGGAAACAGAAATAAAATTGCAGGAGGATAAAGATTTTCTTAAGGATCAAAGGAACGATCGGAAAATGATTATGGGTCCAGAAGACAAGGAGTTTTCAAGAAAGGCAAAAGCACGACAGATAAGCATGGAAAGAATGGAAAAACTTCGCAGGAAATCAAAGGAAGAAATGAGGCAATTGACAAAGGTTGTGGATCTCAACCAATGTGAAAATTCCGGTTCAGGAGGAAGTGAAGAATCATCTGGTGATGAATTGTTCTACAGAGCACTCTCATCATCATCTTCAAAAAAGGAGAAGCTTGAACCAGGTGTAATTGTTAGGGATAAAAAGTTCTTGGCTGCTCTGGACCGCACTGGAACATCTGCAAGAGCTGCTATGCACATTGTGGCACCTGCCCTTTCAGCTGCTGGAGTGGAAATTGAAGAGATCACACTTTCATCATCCTCTATCTACAGGTCTCGGCGATCAACACGGATGCAGATGGGAGAAGACATTAAAGCAGTTTCCAACCAAATACCCCTTTAATAATTCATTTTGATGGAAAGCTTCTTCCATCCATGCATGGGGTAAGATTGATGTAATGCCCATTGTTGTGACTGGTGCAGGCGAATTAGAAAAATTACTGTCTATTCCAAAGCTTATTTCTGGAACGGAGAAGAAATGGGGAGAGCAGTTTTAGATGTCTTGAAGCAATGGCCACAAGTAAATGAGTGGGTAGCAGGCCTTTGTTTTGATACTACTGCAAGCAATACAGGTATCCATGCTGGGGCTTGTACCATCATCCAAAAGGCCCTTCAGAGATCACTCCTTTTTCTGGCATGTTGCCACCATATCCACGAGCTTCTTATCACTGCAGTTTTTGACATGTTTTTCTCTTCTTCGGGTCCACAAATTCCCTTATTCAATCGATTCAGAGATTGTTGGGATAACATTGATCAGCAGAATTACAAGCCCTATGAACCCAATGATCTCACCTCAGAATCTTTAGATCATTGGATCTTGAAGCACAGAGACAAGCTTATTTCTTTCATCAACTCCAAACTTCAAGAGGGCCACACTCGAGGTGACTACAGGAATACTTAGAACTTGCACTTATCTTCCTTGGTTGTCCAATGCCTAAAACAAATAAAGGCTCTGATAGCAGATTCCACTACCCAGGAGCTTACAGCAGAGCTAGATGGATGGAAAGGGCATCTATTCCTTAAAAATTTACTTATTTAGGAACCAATTCCTTCTCACCCTCATGAAAAACAAGCTCTGATACGAATAAACGCCTTTTCAGTGACAGTTATCTTCAAGCTTGGCATACATCTCCAGTTGGAATTGATGCTCCAGCAAATGATTTGGCCCTCCTCAAGATGCTACATATCTACAAGATCCAGGTTGATAAGGAAGTGGGTGCTGCAGCCCTCAAAAAACTTCAGAACCATGGTTGGTACTTGAGTGAGGATCTTGTAGGATTTGGCTTTTTCTCAAACCTCGTGACTGAAGATGATAAGGTTCTAATGCTCCACAACCTTCACCACGCGCCTCCTCGAAAAGTGAGGGCAAGAAAGGTGGACCCCCGAATGTTGCAAAACCCCAATGACTTAAAGATTACCAGTTTTGTCACAACTCAAACACAAGACTTCTTCAAGTGTTTGAAAATAGAAATTCCCAAGAAACTTGAAGACATTGAGGAGCACAGTAATCGGGTCATGGCAGTCAAAGTAATCAACGACTGTGCTGAACGAGGAGTCAAACTGGCTACAGAGTTTAATGAGAAGCTCACAAAGAGTGAGGAAGAGAGACAACTGGCCTTTCAATCATTGAAAATCAAGAAAGGAGGTCCCTCAGCCACTGAAATCCCTATATTCTTAATCAATATATGTCTTAAATAGAATTTAAGTCGCTTTGTTTTAAAACATATTTTCGTTCAGTCTTATATTTGCTCTAATTATCCATTAATGTAAAGAAGTGCCATCTGAGGGGTGCCTTTTTATCATTCAAATAAAATGATATTTTGTCTATTTGTTTTTCTTCCTTTATATAAAAAATAAAAGTGTGTGCGTTTATCAAAATTCAATTTGAAAAATTACCATATAATCGTGAAACGGTCTAAATTATTATATATATATATCGGTGAACCA
Organism: Bathynomus jamesi; assembly: GCA_023014485.1. Classification (NCBI taxonomy): domain Eukaryota; kingdom Metazoa; phylum Arthropoda; class Malacostraca; order Isopoda; family Cirolanidae; genus Bathynomus; species Bathynomus jamesi. The sequence continues at coordinate 1,116,650 of JAJOZX010000239.1, forward strand.
AAAGTAGGTGGACAGTAGGTTGAATACGGTTTGTGTTGTATTATATTATAACTATGGTGTTCATTATAACTATGGTGTTTGTGTTTTATTATATTAAATATTATAACTAAATTTATTTAAATTTTATTTTGTATTATAGTATACAAAAAAATTAAATATGTATTCTCAAAATAAACGTTATCATTTACTGTCCACCTACATTTGTTCACCCTATATATATATATATTAATGCATTCTGAACCCTTCAACTAATTAAAGTTATTTAAAACTTAAATATGTGAAATATTTAAAGCTAAAAAAAAATATCAAAATAGAATTGAGTGGAAATAGAACGAAAGAGTAATAAAGGGTAAAAAGTTGTAACACATTTTATCTATTTCCAATCTGATTTAAATACTGAATTCTTTTATTATTAATAATAATTAATAATAATGGTGATAATAATAATAATAATAATAATAATAATGATAATTATTATTATTAAATCCTTTATTATTACTATTATTAAATATATAAACACATGCAGTCATAAGACTAATGAAGTTTTCCATCGGATGTATTGAAAGATAAATTCATTAAGAGTAATGAAGTTCCACCAATAAAATAACTCCTTAAAATGATCTTCCCAATTAAGTTCATCGCTTTAACTTCAGTGTCTAATAAATGATGTTGCTTTCCCGGTTGAGGACATTTGTATTTAGCTCTGTTATTTATAAATTTATATTTATATGAATAACATATTCGTATTCATATTTCTATATTAGTTCTTTAGATTACAAAATAAATTTTAATAAATTTCAAAGTTCGATTTATATTTTTCCATTAGCGGATTTCCACGGATCACTATTGAAGTTTTATTCGGGTCACTTGATGTCAGTCTCTCGGTTGTCTGATTAACTTATGCAGCGCATTCTACCCTTCTTCGTTCATTCCATAAGTACATGACATTCTCGATACATGCCGATACGCAAATGGAACACACAAATGGAAAAGTACCTCTACATCCAAAAAATTTGTCAGATCATTACATAAACCTGTAAAACAGAAACTAACAGCCAGTTGAGAATCAAAACATATAAAAATAATTTCTATTATCTATTATCTTATGTTTTGATATTATTATTTTGTTATTATTATTATTATTATTATTATTATTATTACGATCGAAAATTCCCACTCCTACCCTCATTGAAACTATCACTGCAAGAAATTTTAGAGCAGGGGTAGGGAATCTTCATTGTGTTGCGGGCAAATTTCAACAAGAATATTCTCTACCAGGCAAATTGCAGCTTTAAAATTAGTTTGGGACATAATTAAGATGTAAATACTGTATGACTTTAAATAATCAAACTGTCCGCGGTAATTAAAAACTGGGCCGCGGGCAACATTATGCCCCCAGGCGGCAAGTTCCCCACCCCTGTTTTAGTGTTTAAAATATTAGAGCTCAGAAACCAAACTTTAACTTGGAATCAATATTCTGATTAATTTATAAATAACTTGTAAAGAGGCTTTATGAGTAGTATAATTAGGAAATAAATGTAGGCTTATGAAATAATAATAATAATAATAATATCGGATGTCAATAGGCTTATCCGCAAACGAATTATTTAAAAAATAATGAACAATAAATATTTACTTACATTTCAATATAATAACCTATAATATAATTATATTGACGTGTATTAAATCATATTTTCATGCATTTATTCCTATAGATTCCTATTATTCCAATATATTCCTAATATTCCAATTAATAATATTTACCATTAATAAGTGGCTTCTTGTAAACGCTTGAAAACATTAGTTAATTTCTTCAATCTGTTTACGCACTCGGAGGAGGTTTCGAACCTTCACAATGTCATTATGCAATAAAATTTGCTTAAATTTTTTATCCTTTTACATTTTATGAGGTTTCGAACCTTGTTCATTGTTATTATGTAATAAAAATTTACCAAGACTCCTATCCTGTTTATAGAACTTTTAATAATGCGTTATAATTCTAAGTAAAACTTATTAAAAATTTGGAAATCCCAATTATTACTTACTATTGACTATTATTATTAACGTATTATTAATTTATCCAAACGATTTCTTATAAACAATTACGATACTAAATTCTTATAACCTGAGAGGTAAGGTGTGCTGTACTGACTCTGCAGTTTCTTAACCCCTACTCATTTGCCATCTCTGTACAGAGGTCTTGTCCGCCCCTGCATAAAGTACGCTTCTCATGTGTGTGGTGGCTCAACCCACACAGCTCTCCTTGAAGGGTGGAATTGAAGGCTTTTCGTTTCATCAATTCCCCTCCTCTTACTGCCTGTCTTCAATGTCTCTCTCTTCGCTGCAATGTTGCCTCACTCTCTCTTTACTATCGCTATTATAACGGACACTGCTCTTCTGAACTCTCTAACTGCATGCCTCCTCCTTTAAGGAAAACACCTAGTACCCGACTTTCGACGCATTCTCATTCCTTTTCTGTCCAACTCTCTAACCCAAGGGTTAATCGTATTTTCAATCTTTCATTTACTCAACCAGTCAACTCTGGAGCAATCTTCCTCAATCTATCTTTCCCCCTGTCTATGACTTTCAATTCTTCAAACGCAGAGTGTCCAGGCATCTCGAAAACCTTGGACCTCGATTCTGGCTCTCTTTTTCCTCTCTGGAAAGTTTGCAGTTTCGCCCTTGGCCCATCTTACTTGCTTAAAAAAAATTACTACGAAAACTCCAAATTCAAACCGTGTAACCATAATTTTGAATTTTTTGGTTTGTTTTATTGATTTAAATTCTTTTCTAATAATAAGTTACACGAAGTAAAAATAACTGAAAGTGGATTCATGAATGCCTTTAAACTTTTGTATATTTAAAGAATTAGAATCGCGTAAATGTGCGAATTTTTATATTTTTAATAATATTTATATTTAAAAAAAACGTAAGTTTACTATAAGTATAATATAAATAATAGTAGGGAATATTAATATAAACATACCGGCTTCCCTTGAACAGTTTCGTATATTTCGTTACTGAGATTTCCAACTCAAACCATGTAATAATTTTTTCTACGCTGAATTTTTGCCACCTGCTATAATATAAATGAATAAATGAATTTATGAATAGATTTGTAATTCTGTATATCTGAGGAAGGAATTTATAATTTATATGAATGATTGAATTTGAATAACAACACTCTAATATGTAAATATAGCGTGATTAATAACAGAAAATTTTATTAATAAAAATTGGTCTTCCTTTAAGCAGTTTCGCATAGTTCTGCGCTTCACTCTTTTGCCATTAAAATTATGTTATTTTCGCATAGTTTCTCACATTTAGTACTACAAACATTTTCATTGTTGGTTAAGTATTGTGATTTCCTCATTCCCATCTACCCCTTCCTGACTAGATATGTACCAGGGAGAATTCTCTCTTCGATTACCAATATCTGAATCGAAGAAACTTACTAAATTATAATTATCTTTACTCATTCATAATTCATTAAAGGATTATCGTTAAAAAGATTTACGACTCAGATTTCCGCAATCATCTATATAATAAGAGGTCAGTTGATCATTATTACACAGAATTTATGATAGACTACGAAATATTTTAATTTTAAAATGTTTATACCCAAATTCCGTAAGTGCTATGCGTTTGTACGAATATATTAACTTATAACAATTTATATTAACAATTTATATTAACAATTCTGGATTCAAATTCGCTTTCTTTTCTTCTGTTTTTTGTGAAAAATAAAGAAATTAGAAAAATGAAAATTATGCAAACGTTAAAACTCTTACACTCGCTTTTCATATGTAATTCCCTAGTCTTAAGGCTCTGTTCAGTATGAAAATTACTTCCCTTGAGCACTATTTGAACTATTTGAACACTATCCTGGTACACCTCAGGATCAACGCAACGCAAAATAGGATTAAAATAGTTTTCAACAACACATAGAAAACGTGAAAAGACGCCAATCAACCATTCAAAAATTGTGTTAAACGCAACTGATACTTCGTATCCTTCGCAGGACATCAAATTACGTTCTGAAATAATCTCTTTATTTACCTTAATCTCATCTGTGGACTTATTCTCTAAGTCATTCTCAAAACAAAAAATATCTTTAAAAACATTCGGACATCTTTCTCCGTCTCATTCACGGGAAAATCATTACCGCAAGTAAACGTTTTAAACGCATTCGAAACTTTGTTCTTCTCAACATTATGTACAATATTTTGTTCCGTCTCATTCAAGGAAAAGTTACCATCACAAATATTATTTATTTCAAGCACATCTAACGCTGTTTGCTTCTTATTACAAACTAAGTCATCGATCCTGTTCATCATTTCTAGGCTATCATTTATGTCTGTTTCAATGTCTTTAATTTATTTACTTCGTGTAATTATATCTCATTTTTAGCCTCTAATTCTTAGCAAATTTATTATATTAATTATTTTCATTACTAGTGCACACACACACACACACACACACACACACACACACACACTATGGAATCGTAAACCTTTATATCAGAATTAACATAGCATATAGGATTCTCCTTAATTTCGTACATTTCCCAAATCACATAATTAACATGTGAAATATATATAGGCCTATATCATATTCATCATTCAAATTATTCATTACATACGCAGCATTTATAGCTTTGTTATATAAATTCTCGACATTGCCTAATTCAAATTCGTGATATATTAGAGACACAGATATAACTGGTTTTGTGCATTTCTCTGAGAAAACCAATTCATCCAAAAATATCCTATTCAGCGCTGTAAATTTTATCAATTTTCTCTTGAGTGATTTCACATTTTCCATCAATATCTCTATCATTTCTATCATATCAAATGTTCTGTCATTGTATTTATTAATGTATCTAGCGTGTAAAAAATTTCTATCTCTATAAAGTTTATGATATTGACTCTTATATCTTGTTTCATTGATAACTCTTTCATTGCGTTCGTAATAGAATCGTTGATCAAAAATTTATTATTTCTCTCAAACTTGTTTTCTCTTATGTATTTTCTTGCACCACATTTAACATTATACTGAGCATTACTCCTCTTCCTCGATTTGCTTCTATTATAATCATAATGTTTGTAATACATCCGGAATTTGTTTACAGGGAAACATTTTATTCCGAAACTCTTTTAATCTATACTATAATAAGAGAGCTGTCCGTCCGTCTGTCTGTCTGTCCGTCCGTCACAGTTTCAGAAATTGTGAGAAAAAATTGTGAGAAAAAAATTCAGAAATTGTATTACGGGCGGCAATGTGAAGCTCAAGATTTTCATGACTGTGTTCTTTTCTGTAGTTTAGCAATGGGGGAAGGGTGAGGGTGGGGGGAAGGGTGGGAGTGTGGGGAAGGGTTGGGGTGGGCGGAAGGGTGGGGGTGGGGTAATGGGGGATGGGTGTGGTAATGGGGAGGGGTGGGGGTAATGGGGGAGGGGGTTAGCACCCAAGTTGTATGAATGGGGGTGATGAGGTTTTGGGAGATACCAATGATTCAGAAATGTTGACACAATGTGAAGCTCAAAATTTTCACGGCTGGGTTCTTTTTTTGTAGTTTAGCCTGTCTAACCGTCAGCGAAGTGACGGGAACTGTACTAGTCTTCTATATTATAATAAGAGAGCTGTCCGTCTGTCTGTCTGTCCGTCTGTCCGTCACACTTTCAGAAATTGTTAGAAAAAATTGTGAGAAAAAAATTCAGAAATTGTAAAAAAAAATTCAGAAATTGTATTACGGGCGGCAATGTGAAGCTCAAGATTTTCATGACTGTTCTTTTCTGTAGTTTAGCAATGGGGGAGGGGTGGGGGTGGGGGTAATGGGGGAGGGGTGGGGTAATGGGGAGGGGTGGGGGTAATGGGGGAGGGGGTTAGCCCCCAAGTTGCATGAATGGGGGTGAGGAGGTTTTGGGAGATACCAGATTCAGAAATGTTGACACAATGTGAAGCTCAAAATTTTCACGGCTGGGTTCTTTTTTTGTAGTTTAGCCTGTCTAACCGTCAGTGAAGCGGCGGGAACTGTACTAGTCTACGTATATTATAATAAGAGAGCTGTCCGTCTGTCCGTCCGTCCGTCACAGTTTCAGAAATTGTGAGAAAAAATTGTGAGAAAAAAATTCAGAAATTGTATTACGGGCGGCAATGTGAAGCTCAAGATTTTCATGACTGTGTTCTTTTCTGTAGTTTAGCAATGGGGGAAGGGTGGGGTGGGGTAATGGGGGATGGGTGGGGTAATGGGGATGGGTGGGGGTAATGGGGGGGGGTTAGCCCCCAAGTTGCATGAATGGGGGTGAGGAGGTTTTGGGAGATACCAGATTCAGAAATGTTGACACAATGTGAAGCTCAAAATTTTCACGGCTGCGTCCTTTTTTTGTAGTTTAGCCTGTCTAACCGTCAGCTAAGCGACGGGAACTGTACTAGTTATTCATTAAAATGAAGGAAGATTTACATTCATAAATAAACATTTTGAAAGAATAAAAACAAACTTTAAAACTTGCAATGGTAATTTCACGGAAACTAATGATTAAAAACCTCCTTAGTAGACTAAAAAATACAATTAATATTCGTTATTATTATGATGGACTTTCTATTCAATATTTCTTCAATTATTTGTCTTCAATAGAGCCTTTACTTTGGGTTAATTTTTACTGTATACACGTACAGAGGGTTGACAAAAATAAATAGACACCACGATGATTGTCCTCAAAAACAAATGGCGAAGCTCGTCAATGTAGTGCCAGAACGTGTGTCAACTTTGTACAACGCAAAGGGGACAGCAACACGATTCTAAATATACTGTATCAATTGAATAAATGTGCTATATTTATTAACTTTCATTATCAAATCAAAAACTAGGGACAATCCGAATATGTCTATTTATTTTTGTCAACCCTCTGTATATCCAGGCATAGTACTCAAACATTCTCGTTGAGTAGATTACTGCTTACTTTATATGAAAGATATTGTAGCAGATGACAACCAAACGAATATGCAGCCAATCTCGTAGTCACTGTTGTTCCCAGTCTCAAGTCTCGGACGTTCTGAATGTATCTTCAGCGAAGAAAATAGTCTAGTAGTCGGACGTTGTCTCCTCTAATCTCGTTGTCGAACGATGTCTTCTCCAATCTCAACCGCAGTGGATGTAGTGTAAACGTGTTGTCGAAAGTATCATTTGTACCTTCTCAAACTGTTTCTTCAGCAGGTCTTCTTTCAATCAATTTTTCTTCAATCTTCATTCAATCTTCAAAAGGGTGATAACGGTAGAATTCCTACCTTTTAAAAAAATTTTAAAACAAAAAGGATGGCGCCTCCAGAATTCACAAGCGTATTACCGTTTACAAATACAGGGTGATTACATTTTTTTTAGCACTTATATGGGTTTTTATTTTTTATTTTCAACTTATTTGTAAACATTTTTTGTGATGCAAACAGTACTTCATATTGTCTCTACTTGCTGTCCACGGATATCTTTGCATATATGAAAGCGGTCAAACGTTGCTTCCAGAGCCCTAAGGCACATCTCTGGTGGTACTGATTGGATGACATCTGTAATTCTTTCCCATATAAGTGTTAAAAATTTTTCAAACCATAGATGATGACGGGAGCAGGCTTTGTAACAGTATGCTTATAATAAAATTAATTCATTAACTTGAAAAATTGTTGACAAGCTGGCGAAGCACTTTCTTCATTTTACAAATTGATACCGAACTCCCCTGCAACTACGGTATTTAATTTACTAAAGTTACATATGCGTTAGGTTATCTAAATGAATTAAGAAATTATTTACACTAGAATTTGATAAGTTATATACTGCATGAAGGGAATAAATGTTATTCTCTTCTTTTATTTTAATAAGGTTTTAGTATCAGTATAGATAAAGAAAATATAGTATTTCACTGGATTCATAACTCTCGTTTAGATAAACAGAAGCACCGCAGTAGTATGGACGCAAACTGGGAGAGTGCAGAGATGTTGCAGAGTGTTGCAATGGTGCAAAGGGGGTGGGGGTATGCTGAAAAGGGGGAAGGTGGTATGTTGCATAGGGGGAGGGGGTATGCAATGAAGGGGTGGGGGTATGCAATGAAGGGGTGGGGGTATGCACTGAAGAGGGAGAGGGTATGCATTGAAGAGGGGGGAGAGGGGAGGGAGCTTCAGGGGAGAAGGAAGGATGACCTCCCCCCAAAGGGGTTGCCTTAACCTAAGAGAGGAAGAGAAAGGAGAGACGGAGGAGGGCTTTGGGGAGAAGGTGGGATGTCCGTACCCCCCCAAAGAGAAACCTAACCTAAGTCTTAACCTTACAAGGTAGGAGAGATCTTTATTCTGCCAAAGTTCGCATCATTCTGAAGGTCCCGAAGCCAAGCAGGTTTTATATAGAGGAAGGTTGAGTTGCCAGATACCATTTTTTATTTTAAATGTTCAGGTATACATTATTAGGGCGAGTTGCTAAATACCGCCATTTATTTTAATTCACACGAGTTGTCAAAACAAATGAACTTTCTCCTTAAAGAGAATTAATTATTAAAACAATATTAATATTAATAAAAGAAATACATTTAAACTGAAATAAATAAAACACCATTACATCATTCTGTTTATTAATTATTGTAAATATATTGAAAATAAATAGAATTTGTCTTCTACTGCAGAAAATAAAAAATAATATAAGAAATACGAAACGTATAACCACCAAAATAATAGTTCAGGCGAAATACACACACACACAAACACAATTGTATTTAACCAACTTTCTCCTTACTTTCTCCTTAAAATTATTGAGAACTAATTATTAAAACGAAACCCATTATTAACAATAAAAGACAAATGGCTTAGCAAAAGAAATCATTCCATTAACATATTCTCTAACAATAATATTCAGTTTTCCTTCATTAAAACCTTAGAATGTATACTCTGTCTATTTACTTTTGTCATTCCTTATATATATATATATATATATATATATATATATATATATATATATATATATATATATATATATATATACATATAATATATATATATACATATATATATATATATATATATATATATATATATACATATATATATATACACATATATATATATATATTATTCACTTGCCAGGAGATTTGATAACCGGCAAAATAATAATAATAATAATAATAATAATAATAATAATAATAGGCGCCCTAACGGTAATGCCTGAAAGTTGTACTGTGTATAATAATAATAATCTTACTAATAATAAATTTTCTATCAGTCATGGCGGATAACTTGTTGAAAATAGTCTCATATAATGTAAGGTCAGTGAGGAATTCAACTGTAGATGTTCATAAAATCTGCGACAGTGCAGATTTGGTACTCCTGCAGGAGCACTGGCTACCTAAGCAAGAGCTAAAATTCCTCTCTACCATCCATGATGACTTTATGTACCATGCGTCATCAGCAGTAGACTTGTCAGATGAAATAATGTACGGTAGGCCTTTTGGTGGTGTTGCTTTCTTATTAAGGAAAAATTTGTCAAAACATATAAGATTTTTAACAAGCGATAACGTAAGGTTGTTAGGCATTGAATTACAAGTGAACAATGATTGCATATTAATTGTAAACTGCTATTTACCATACAACAACGGCAGTAATCTAGATGAATACATTGATTTGCTGTACAAAATTAAGTCATTATCAGATAACCCCAAATATTCTCACTGTATAATAATGGGGGACTTTAACGCACATGTGAACTCGGAATTCTTTGGAGAATTGGGTAACATGTGCGAGTCGGCCAATTTAAGTATAAGTGATGTAGATATATTAGGGGTAGCCAGTGGTAATTTTACATACGTTAGCGATATGAGTGGTACACCAGGTGGATTGATCATTGTCTCACTAGTAATAATCTAAAGGATCGAATTGTTAGAGTTCATATTTTGCATGATTTCCTTCTTTCTGATCATAGACCATTAGAAATATTAATTAACGTACCAATTTATGCGCAACACGACTTAACAAGAACTCAATAGGTAAGAATAATCGCGTCGACTGGTCCAATGTAATATGCAGCAGAGAATAGAATACAAAGAGAGAACATGTCACCTCTTTAATAATTTAGAAATTTGCACCTTGCCTGTAATAATCTTGCTCAAATGATTCTCACTGTAAACTCATAGATAGGTATTATAGTAAGATATCCCTGTTAAGAGAAGCAGGAAGTCCCTTAATTAATATTACAACTATCATACTAAGGTTATTCCTGGATAGAATGATTTTATTGCCCCCCTGAAGAGGGAATCGAAAGACGCCTATGATTTGTGATGCTTTCATGGTAGACCAGATTAGGACCAGTATACATAAATATGTGTAGAAGTAGGGGTCAGTATAAGGCGGCCATAAGGCGATGTAAACAGGAAGAAGGTCTATTCGAGCATCAAAAGCCTGTGAAGCTCGCATAAATAACGATAATAACAAATTTTGGAAAGTTATTAAGAATCAAACGGGTGTCAAAAATGTTCTCCCTCGACAATCGATGGGGTGTCGGGGGAGGATGAAATTGCAAAGCTGGAAAAACCACTACTCTAACATTCTAATAGTGTGAGTAGGGATAATCTTAAGATAGATTGCAGCGAAACGATTGTGGGAGGGACAAAGGGAAAATATTTTGATATAATTTTTGAAGTAAAGAGGTTAATTAAAGAGTTAAAGACTGGTTCTGCGTCAGGGGTAGATGACTTATCGAATGAGCACTTAAAATATGCAAATGACGTAGTATGTCTGCATATATCATTGCTCCTATCAGCCATGCTTGCTCATAGCTATATCCCTGCAGAGTTCATAAGGGTATATATATTTTGCCCCTGGTCAAAAATAAATGCGGAGACATTCCCTACAGTAATAATTACAGACCTATTGCTGTGCTTCCTGCTTCTCGAAACTACTAGAAAAACTCTTGTTACTCCGATTAAATGATTTCCTATGGACATCTCCTAATCAGTTTGGCTTTAAAAGGTCCCACTCAACTGACCTGTGTATCTATGTACTTAAAGAAACAATATCTAAATACATTGACAGTAATTCAACCATTTATAGCTGTTTCCTTCGTATAAGTAAGGGCAGTAAGGCGTACGATAGGCGAACCACAATATTTTATTTGCAAAACTAGAAGACAGGAAGGTTCCCATGTACATATTAAATTTATTGAAATTTTGATAGTCCCACCACTCTTTCACTGTTAGGTGGGGCAATGTACTATCCGAGTGTTTTGGCTCCTCTTGCGGGGTGAGACAAGGCTCCTTGCTCTCACCTATGCTGTTTAATGTGTATATTGACGGATTAATTGCTTCACTTAATGAGGCAACAGTAGGATGTTGTATAGATAACACAAGGATAAATAACTTAGTTTATGCCGATGATATGGTGTTAATAAGTCCATCTGTTAAAGGTCTGGATCGGCACGAAATATCTGCGAAGTGTATTCGCAGAAACATGATATTCTTTTAATGTTACAAAAAACGAAGGTTATGCAATTTGATCCTAAAAGCTGTAATCAGCCAGCTGATATAAGGCTTAATGAATGGTGAAGTAATTGAGGAAGTACAAGAGTTTAAGTATTGGGTCAAACTATTACCAGCTCCTTGAGTGATGACTCGGATATAAGAAAACAATCTCGAAGCCTGTGTGCTAAAGCGATATGACCATAAGGAACTTTCGATTCTGTACAAGTGAAGCTAAAGAACCACTCTTTCGTACTTCTGCAGTAATATATACGGTCAGCAACTCTTGGTGAATTATAAAAAAGGTTCTGCAGAACCCTAAATTTGCTGTACAACATGTCTTTTAGACTCTTACATAAATTACCCCGAGATGCTCAGCTTAGCAAATGTTGCTACCCGCAATGTCCCGAGCTTCCCGGAGGTAACAAGATGTGCTCAACACAGTCTAATGCAAAGAATTAAAAAATGAACCAACCTGATCATCCAAGCTATCCATGAGTCCTGCCATTTATCCTCTAAGCTATGGACTTCCTGGTACGAAAACGTCTGTCTGTAGCTCCACTTAACTTCGACAGTGCAGTATTATTTCTAATCAATTGTATATATTTCTATCCTTAGTATATGAACTGTCATTGCATTAATAATATTTGTGATATGGACTATGGTCTGCCAATAAAACTTTCATTTTCATTTTCATTTTCATATATATATATATACACAAAGATGTCTTTAGAATTTCGTAAATTTTTTTCGTTCATTTTATTAAAGAGGAATTCCTTTATTCGTTTGTTTTCAAGCTAATTTCATTATTCTCATACAATAACGTTTATTTCCACATTGTGTTAGATTGGGAGGAATTGGAGGCAGGTACTTAAAAGGTTCAACCATATTTAGCCTGAAGCTTTTTTGAAGGACTCAAAGCTAACTGCAAAGTTCCATTTGGTCTACTTCCAACCTTTCTCTCGAGAAAACCTCGCTTGATTCCAAATGTTAAATCTGACATTCTTATTACTACTGAAGTTAAAAACATGATTTCATATTATTTTAGAGAGAGAGAGAAAGTCAGGACACACACACACACACAAAAAAAAATATATATATATATATGTTAAACACAGACCGTGCATGGAACAAGGAACTCTTCTGGGAAAATTAAATCCACTATAGTCCGAATAAGTAATGGTAAATGACAAATACCATAGTTTTTCTTTTTCATGATGTTAGCCCGACGTGGGCAACGGGTCTCTCGCAAAGAGATCCCATAAATATAGCTTCCCTCACCAGCTATCTGCAAAGCAGACAGGATCCAGCTTTGGGACATGGATCTAGGGTTTAAAGCAAGCCTAGACCCCCTACATTCAGAACCTCTATATAAGTAAAAGACTCGTTGCATTCACGTCGGATTGAATAAATCAAAGAAAAAGGGGGTAACTATTGTATTTTTAGCCAAAAAAACCAAAACTTAAACCTCAACCGGGACATTGAGCGTCCACTTTTCAAGGCACGTAACACGTCCGTTTAATATACACAAACTCAGAATGGTTCCCTGAGAAAATTATATGTTAAACACAGACCGTGCATGGAACAAGGAACTCTTCTGGGAAAATTAAATCCACTATAGTCCGAATAAGTAATGGTAAATGACAAATACCATAGTTTTTCTTTTTCATGTTAGCCCGACGTGAGCAACGGGTCTCTCGCAAAGAGATCCCATAAATATAGCTTCCCTCACCAGCTATCTGCAAAGCAGACAGGATCCAGCTTTGCAGATAGCTGGTGAGGGAGGCTATATTTATGGGATCTCTTTGCGAGAGATCCGTTGCCCACGTCGGGCTAACATCATGAAAAAAAAAAACTATGGTATTTGTCATTTACCATTACTTATTCGGACTATAGTGGATTTAATTTTCCCAGAAGAGTTCCTTGTTCCATGCACGGTCTGTGTTTAACATATAATTTTCTCAGGGAACCATTCTGAGTTTGTATATATATATATATATATATATATATATATATATATATATATATTATATATATATAGGGTGGTGCAAATTACAGTAGTAACAATAATAGCTAACTCAGCTTTCCTTTTCACCGAATTGTTCATCTTGACGAGGGTCAAACCTTTCACTCCGCCTTAGACCTAGTTTAACGTGGAAACCGAATACATTAATCCGGGCGGGGAGAAATTACAATGTCATCGCCCCGATCTCTCAACAGCACCCGCCGGCTAATCCACTAGGATACCTAGGGTACCCATTTATCAACCAACCCAAACAGACATTCATGAACTAAATACAAATTAATCACACAGCCACGCGAGAATTGGTAAGTCAACCCGAATACATTAATCCGGGCGGGGAGAAATTACAATGTCATCACCCGATCTCTCAACAGCACCCGCCGTCTAATCCACTAGGATACCTAGGGTACCCATTTATCAACCAACCGAAGCAGACATTCACTTTCATGAGTTATTTATTCACACATCTACGCGAGAAGTAAAAATCCACAAGTCAGGAATCTTGGGAAACCTGAGTTTAGTATGGGTGCAAAACATAGTACTGCACAATAATCTTCTAGATACTGAGCTGTGCCACTCTGATGAATATATTCCTATAACGAACTGCATCCGAAAAAATGAGGCTCAATTTAGTATGGCCGCAATGAATATATTCCTATAACAACTTACGCCCGAAAAATTGAGACTCAATTAGTAGGGTCGCAAAATAATAAAATATTGTTGTGAGGGTTATTGCAAAAGTGGAGGGTTGGGGAAAACCGAGTTTGGGTGCAAATATTGCGTGGTAGAGACAGCAAGGGGTAATACGAACATTAAATCTACGGAGAGGATATAAAGCCACCGTTAGTCGCCCAAAGCCTGGACCCGTTATATCGGTGTTACGATTGGTACACAAACTTATCATAGCCCCGCCCAGTTACAGTAACAACCAATCATTACTCTGTACTGAACGGACGCATTCCTGAGCTCTCTGATATTGCATCTGCTTTTGCATATTGCTGAAAATTTTACTTTTGGAAAGTTTTGAATTTTATATACTTGCGTTTATATTCACGTTGTTGTAGTTAAGTAATTGAATATTAGTGGTTTTTATCGATTTGGAAGTTTTCATAGGTGCCGGCTTAATTTAACTTAAACTTGTGACGGTTTAAACTAATTTTTAATTGCGCGATGCCGTCGCAGAAAGCGTCGTTTGTTAGGTGTAGGGTAAACCGGTGGTATTCGGAATTTAAAGATTATAACGGCGGTCGTATGGCGATTACCGAGAGATCAGTTTGTTTCTTTTGCGAGTTAATAGTTTGCGAGAAATAGTTGACATAAAACGCAGTGTACATGAGGTAACAGAGACTTGCAACGCTTAATGAGGGCAGGGGTAGGACTACGGTTGACGGAAGCCGAACCAATACTAGCGTTGAAGACGTTAGTAATTTGAAGGGTGAGGTGCGTAACCTAGTGTCTACTTTAGGTAGCTTGTCGGGAAGGTTGGATAGAGTTGAGGAAGGGGTTAAGGTTAGTCCGAAAGTAGTAGATGGGGATGGATTTAGAGAAGTTAAGGGTGGAGCTAGGCCGCGGACGTTAGGTGATAGGAATCCCCCCCCCTATCGAGGTTTCGAACCCTTTCGCCCATTTGGAAAGGGATGTGAATGAGGGGGAAACTATTTTAATTGGGGACTCTTTAGTGCGCCACATGGACAAAGAGTTCGTTGAAAGGCATCCAGCCAAGAGGAGGAAGGTCTGTCTCCCAGGGGCCAGGGTTGACAGAGTTAGAGACGAAGTGGATAGGATTGACGTTGCCTCCCGTCACTCGATGTTGGTGACGATGGTAGGAGGCAACGACTCGTATAGGCCCGATACGAGAGTGCCTGACCTTTTGGAGAGATATAGGGGGTTAATTAGGTCCCTGAAGGCGAGGTCAGATAGGTCTTTAGTTCTAGGTATTACCCCTAGGCACGGGTTGGGTCTTAGGATTACGTCAAAAACAATATTTTTGAATAATAAATTAGAAGAGATTTGTGCTGAGGAAAATGTCCCCTTCGTAAAGCTGTGGTCCGAATTCAGTGATCCCAGCCTTTTTATAAAAGATGGGGTGCATTTTAATGAAATAGGTAATGCTAGGCTAGGTAGGTTAATAGACGAAAACGTGCGAAAGCTGTATAGGTCGAAGCCTTCTTTAAACGTTGTGGGTCCGGGAACGCGGGCCCGACGTGAAAAATAGTTTAAAACGAGGGCCCGTGGTAAAAAATAACTTAAACGTCTTTTATTGTAACGCGCGTAGTATTAGAAATAAATTAAATGAATTTAAGGCGATAATTTATTCCGGCAACTACGATATAGTTGCTATCACTGAAACTTGGTTAAATACCGTGACACGGGACTTGTTGGGGGAACTTGATATACCGGGTTTTAAACTCTTTACTAATGATAGGTTACATAGGTTTGGTGGCGGCGTTTTGCTGTACATTCGTAATTCCCTTAGGGCTATCGAGTTTAAGTTAGATTTTCCGGCAGCAATTAATGCGATATGTGTTGAAGTTAGGGCGTGTAGTATTAGTTTTAATTTTGTTGTTTATAGACCTCCCGTTCAACCCCTCGATACAGGTACTAGATTTTACTCACTTCTTTGGTAATTTTATCGACAATCGGAATAGTATAATTGTCGGAGACTTTAACTGCCCTAATGTTAATTACGAGAATTTTACTGGTAATGAGGAGGGTTTGAGATTGATTGAGTTTATGGAAGATAACTTTTTACGACAGATAGTTACCGAACCAACGCGCGGTGACAATATTTTAGATTTGGTGATGACGAACGGCGAGAATATAGTCGAAGGTTTAGAAGTAGGCGAGAGTTTAGGATGTAGTGATCATCAAATTCTTAGGTTTAAGTTATCGATAGAAAACACTAAGGATAGTAACGTAATAAAATTCCCTGATTTTGATAGTTTTGCGGATAGGATGAGAGTAGTGGACTGGGCTAACTTATTTATGGGTAATAACACAAATTTGCATTGGGTAGCGTTTAAAGAAAGTTTTAGGAATATTGAAATGGAGTTTATTCCTCGTAGGCCCAAGCGCGCTAGAAATCATGGTAGGCCGAAGTGGTGGACTAGGGAAATAGGCGAGTTCATAAACGAGCGTAATAGAGCGTATATACTTAATAAGCGCAATGGCACGGCAGCTAACTTTAATGGATATATCGAGCTTATACGTCAGGTTAAAAGATCAGTTAGGAATGCTAAGCGTAATTTAGAGATACTTATAGCTGCGGATAGTAAACATAATCCAAAAAAGTTTTTTGAATACGTTAATAATCGTAAGCCGATAAAAGAAAACATAGGCCCTCTAGTGGATGTTAATGGCGCTTTGGCTTCTGACGCTCAGGCGATGGCGGGTATTTTCAATAACTTTTTTACAACAGTTTTTACCGTAGAAGACGTAAATAATGTCCCCGACGTGGACGATATCGTTCCATTTAGTAGCGAGACCATTTTGGATGAAATAACTGTTTACGAGGGTGAGATTGCGCATTATATCGATAGGCTAAAAGTTAGCAAGGCTCCAGGCCCTGACGCTTTTTATCCCAGACATTTGAAAGATTTGAAAGACGTTATCGTAGGCCCCTTAACGAAGATTTTAATCAGTCACTCGAAACGGGCATTATTCTGAAGACTTCAAATTAGCTAACGTCACGCCTATTTTTAAAAAGGCGACCGCGCAGTAGCTAGCAATTATAGGCCCATTAGCTTAACGTCAATTGTCGGTAAACTTTTGGAATCCGTAGTTAGGGATCGTATCATCGATCACTTAGAAAGTAGAGATTTGATTAATAGTAGTCAGCATGGGTTTCGACGCCATAGGTCTTGTTTAACTAATTTGTTAGAATTTTATAACGAAATAGTGCGCGAATACGATAGGCATAGAGCGGCTGACGTTATTTATTTAGATTTTAAAAAGGCGTTCGATACAGTTCCGCATAGGAGATTAATTGCGAAGGTCAAAGCGCACCGTATACGCGGTCAGGTAGCTAACTGGTTAGAAGAATGGCTTCGTGCTAGGAGGCAGAGGGTGGTAGTTAATGGTAGTGAATTGGGATTGTTGGATCTATGTAGCGGTGTCCCACATGGTTCAGTGTTAGGCCCATTGCTATTCGTAATTTACATTAACGACATAGATGTAGGATTGACTAGTAATGTGTCAAAATTCGCGGACGATACTAAAATAGGCGGTAAGGTTGTTAACGAGGACGATAGAAATAGGCTCCAAGACGATGTAAATAGGACTATGGAGTGGACGGATAAGTGGCAGATGCAATTTATCGTAGACAAATGTAAAGTTTTGCATGTAGGTTCTCGTAACAATAATTACACGTACACGATGGATGATAGGGAGTTGGCGAGCGTTGACGAGGAAGTAGATTTAGGCGTACGCGTATCTAAGGATTTAAAGGTTAGGAACCAGTGCCTGGAGTCTTGCGCAAAAGCTAATAGGATGTTAGGCTTCATAGCGCGTAATTTCTAATTTAAATCGAAAGATATTATATTGCCCCTTTACAAGTACCTAGTCAGGCCTCATTTAGAATATGCCGTTCAGTTTTGGTGCCCGTACTTGCGTGAGGATATTGATAGGTTAGAAAGGGTTCAGCGTCGTGCCACGAAACTAATTCCGTCATTGCGCAACAAGCCTTATGAAGATAGGATTAAAGGGTTAGACCTGTATTCACTCGAAACTAGGAGATTAAAGGGGGAGCTTATTGAAGTTTTCAAAATCGTTAATAACATCGATAACGTAAATTTTGACAAATTGTTCACTTTTGATAATAGTAATACTCGTAATAACGGATTTAAGTTGCGTGGCAGACGTTTCATTACTAATATCGCTAAAAACTTCTTTACGTTTAAAGTAATTGATAAATGGAATAATCTTCCCGCGTCCGTCGTGAACTCTACTAGCGTTAATGTGTTTAAGAACCGTCTTGACAGACATTTTAAAAATATTAACGTTGTTTAAAATAAAAAAAGCAATTAGCAACAGGAACTCTGGGGGTGGTGGTCGAGGATGAGTCTGTTGACGATTAATACCAGCTTGTAACATGCCAGCGTGTGATGCCAGCAATAAAATTATTAAAAAAAAAAAAAATTAGACAAACACGAACGTAGATGTAGCTCGTAGCGTAAACTAACCCACTTTTTGTTTAACTTTATGTACTTTTTTTTTCCTTATACTCTCCTTACTTTGCATGTCTGTAACTCTCTTTCCTTGCATGTTTGTAGTTTGCATGGTATGACAGTGAGTTAAGACTGTGTTTGCATGGTTTGTAAGCGTTCTTATTTTACTTCTTTTCATCTTTCACCCCTTTCCTATTCTCTCCGACTATTTTTCTGACTTGTCGGCAGTGGCCGGCGGATGATGATGGTGAGTCTTTTTTCTTTTTCTGATTGAATGTTAACCCACGAGTGATAGGTGTTCCTCCTTACTTAACCCCTTATTTTATTCTCTTCTCTTAACTCCCTACCCTTTCCTTTCTCTCGGGCTAACCTTAGAGTGGATCTTAGGGTCTTTGTTAGCTTTAGCTTCTGTAGATCTGTAGATCTGTAGACTCTTAATCTTTTGGGGCGGAGTTTGGTGATCGTGCATATAAAAGGAAATATTTCCAGCTGGGAGTAACAGTAGTTATTTTTACCAGTGAATAAACATTCCCTCTGCCAGTGAGTAAACATTCCCTCCGCCATGAATCAAGAAATTTATAGTTTACCGGATTTATATCAAGATGGTGACATTGCAGCATTGTCTACAATTAATCTTTTTAACGCGATTGAGCGGGATGGATTATTTCCAACGCAAACCGTTGATGACGCTCCTTACGATCCGACGCAAGGGACCACCATAGAAATGTAAGTGTCTATAACTTTATTTTTTGGAGTCAATTATTCACAAACTGTCAGAAAGAGGATTATTTCATATATATGGGGGGATGTAGTATCTCGTCAAATACTTCATTTAGGTAATCGCATTTATAGATTAGTCTGCAGTTATATCCTGTTTTGATTCAATGAATTTTTTATAGCAACCTTTTGCATGTTTTTTTATAAATGTTATTCGGAATTACCTCTTAAATGAACTTCTCTGAGCGGTTCAAAGATATCTTCACATTGTAATATCTTACTATATGTATACTCTGTATATGTTTTTATTAAAAAAGATTCAGTATAAACATTATTCTTTCTCCTTTAAGGTCCGATGAGGATTTGTCACGTGTTATACAATCTTTTGAAGAACCCCGTGTCATGGACCTGAATACGGAGGATTTACCGAGCAGTCAGCCCAATGAATGTCACATCATTAACGAAATAATGTAAGTGGTTTTTTTTTGTATGATCTTTTTTGGGGGAAGAAGACAATGTATTTTCATCAATTTATTAAATGAAAGAAATCATATTTTTAGTAAAACAACCATCTTAAAATACAGAATATACAAACTAACGTTACACGAACAAAACATCATACTATACAACGAGTACGCACAATTGGAAAACAGCTTTTTATCTGTCTGCATACCATTTCATCGTTTCGTTGAGTGTGACACGAGTCGAATAATTTTTAAAAATTTATAAATTCTTTACCACGTGACATATGCATGAGAAATGAAATGCAGTACATTCCACAAGTATTACTAAAATATCCTTGTAATCGGAATGGGTTCCATACAACTTCGGGGATATGTATCTGATCGAGAAATTTTACAATAACGGTCACTCCAGGGTTGAGTACCGAGTGAATCAAAATAGTACAGGCGGTGCCTATTTTAAAAATAGATTGCAAACCAATGAATCCCTTCATTACCAATGACATCTGTGTTCACAATAAGACTACCGCATTCTCGCGTAGTTAACAAATTCAATGTTTCATTCTTCGCAAACACGCCGATAAATTTGGAACGTGTGATTCGTTCACTATTCATTACTCTCTGAAGTGTATTAGCATCCATTTTAAAAGTCAGTGATAACGCCCCTAAATCTATCTACTTCTATTACGGCTTGCGACTCGAGGTATACTAGTACACTCAGTGGCGGTCCTAGCTTAAAGACGCCCTGGGCGAACCTCACCTTCAGCGCCCCCCCCCTGTTCGCCAACACACACACATTCGAATCCCCCCAAAATAAAGGACAGACATAACTCTTTCACAAAATAACTTTTTATTGGACTAATTGTTGGAACTTCAGAACCAAAACAAAGACTCAAATTTCTGAATTTTACAAATCCTTCATCACGTAAATAGAATAACTCACTTAAGAGAATGTAATTATGATACTATGAATAGGAAAAATACAAATTAAATTGCACAACTGCCATAAATAAACTCGAGAATCAAATTTCTAAATTGTACAAATGCTCTATCACATAAATAGAATAAGACACTTAAGAGAGGGTAATTATTATGCTACACTTTGAACAAGAAACAAAATAAATTGCACCACAGCACAACTGCCATCTAAAGCCTGACTCTTCTTACCTTCCTTGATGCAAAGTCATGAATTAAATCATCATATGAAATCTGCTCAGCAATTGTATGATTTATACTGATGATGGCCAGACCGGTAAGGCGTTCCTGTGACATAGTTGACCTCAGGTAGGATTTGATGAGCTTCAGCTTTGAAAAGCTCCACTCTGCTTCAGCAACAGTGACTGGAAGAGTAAGACCAATTCTGAGAGCAGTCCACAAATTTGGATATATTTCAGAGAGCTCCCTTTCATGGATAAATGTCAGCAGTTCAAGCAAGGATATGGTCTTTGATGGCAAGTCAGGCAAGTTCTTCAGCTCCTGTGCAAGCTCTCTGCCATCCAAGTCAGATTGTCCCTTATAGTGTAGTGTAGTACTAAGGTTCACACATTGTTCTGTCAGCTCCTCAAATGTGAGATTTTGGAAATGTGTCAGCACTCCAAACTTCTCTCCCACAATTTCCAACGTGGAAAATCTTTCCTGAATGGCTGATGTTGCAGCATCAACCACTGCATTGAAAAATGTCACCTCCAGCTTCTTCAAAGCATCAATCAAGGGCTCATCAGATGCTTCATAGGAGAAGTGCCGCTTTGTGGACCTCAGCCGTTTTTGTTTTAACACAGCCTCCACATTCATTTGTTCACAGATATCTGTGGCTGCCATTTGTGCAGCCACAAAACCTGTTGCCCTGTAATTGCGGAGACCTCTCTCTGTTTTTTTTAGGAGATTTACTGCAACATCAACGTGCATGCTAGGAGACTGCATCTGCTTGCTCACATGCTGAAATTGGCACAACAGGTCATGCCACACCACTGAACAAATGGCGAAGCGGTATGACCCAACCTCCTCTGACAGAGATTGAGCGTCGACCTTTATTACAGAGTCTTTGGTGTGGTCCCTCACCTCGATCAGTGCATCTCTCACTGCAGCTGCCTGATATCTCAGGGGCTCCACACTCTTGATCTTGCTTTCCCACCTTGTATCAGACCACATCTTCAATGTGATGTTCACATGTTTTTTCAAAATGGCCCATCGTTGTGTGGAGGCTGAAAACAAGTTGTAAAGCTTCTGCAAGATGCCAAAGTAACTTGTGGCATCAATAGATCCCTTAGCAGCATCGGCCACAAGCAAATTCAGAGAATGAGCCCCACATGGAACAAACAGAGCTCTGGGATTAATTTCTAGGAGCCTGGATTGAACACCCTTGTTTTTTCCCCTCATGTTGGCCCCGTTGTCGTATGATTGTCCTCTACAGTCCATGAAAGGAACTTTTAGCTCCTCCAGTCTCTTCAGAATCAGAGATGCCAAATGTTGACCAGTGGACTCCTCTGCCTCCAAAAACCCCATGAAATGTTCCTTTATATGGGGCTTCCCCTCCAGTGACACAACCCGAATCACAACTGACAACTGTTCAGTGTGGCTGATATCTGGAGTGCAATCTAGAATTATTGAAAAAAACTTTGATTGTTTGATGTCGCTCACCATTGCTGAAATGGTCTTGCTGCTCGACAAATCAATGAGTTCGTTTTGTATGTGGTGGCCGAGGTAGCTGGTGTGACTGGAGGTCCCTTTTTGGACACGGTTAATGTGCTCTTGCATTATAGGATCAAATTGTGCCATCAGTTCAACTTCTTTCAGAAAATTGCCATTTGATGGTGAGAACAATTTTTCTGTATGTCCCCTTAGTGCCAAATTCCTAACTGCCAGAGAATGCACAATAGCAGTGAGACGTGTCAGCACCGCTCTCCATCTCAACTTCTCAGCCTCCAGAAGTGCCATCTCCTGCTTGTCAATGGTCTCCCCTTTCTCATCCTCACTGCCAGTTCTTTCCAGATTTTCATAGAATTTAGGTGTTCTGAACTGTTGTCATGTGATGTGAGCAATGAGCTTGCATGCTTCCAGTCCGAGAGTCCCAAACTTGTTAAATTTATTTTCCTCTTGGAAAATAATGTACAACAGAAACAGAAAAGGCTGTTGTTTTTTAAGAAATAGACCAACCAACTTCTGGTTATATTTTCCCCACTAACCAATGACTTCCTGAAGTATTGATGGTGGAAACTTCTTCCGTCACTGTCGTTTCTAGGGAATACAAAGTCAGATGGTACTTGACTTGGTCCCCTGGAAACCAGTTGTGTCCGAATTCTCTCAGTCAGAACTGAAGGCCAGTTAGCAGGGTCGGTGGACAGAGACTCATCCTCAGGAGGCGATTCTGCTCCAGGCATTTCTAATAGAAAGAACAAGAGCATTACTCATTAGTATACACACCTAAGTTAGATAACACATTATTCACAGCACTTTGTTATGGTGGTGGTGTTATGGAATTATGGTGGTGAAACACCACACATACCCAGTAACCCAGACCCAGTGATAATAACATTATAATTTATAACTGTTTGCAAAATGCTTTGCAGGGATGCACACACATACACATACACACACACGCACACACTCACAGACATATGTGCACACAAACTCACCTGAAGAGTCCTGCCGGGGAGAAGTAGAAGCAAATGGGTCTTCATCCTCAGGATCAGACTGCATTTGTGGAGACATATGTGAGGCTGAGGAGGTAGATGGCTCCTCAGCCTCAATAATGGCAGAAGTAGACGGCTTCTCATCCTGGCTAGTGGCAGAGGGTGTTCCAAAATATTTCATAAGTGCCCCTGCAAATAGTAAAATAGAACATAACAGACCAATGCATGAATAGGCTAGTACAATTAATTTAACATGTTATTAAGCACAATTTATTAAACTTTTAGAATAGGAAACAAATGAATAATACAACCTCCTTGGTTAATGGCTAATTATATACATAATAGTACACTTCAAATGACTCAGAAAGCTATATCACAAAATAGCAGTGCAATATAGCAGTGAAGAGTAGATGACATAGCTCTATACCTTTATCTTTTGCTCGTTTCCCCTCTTCTTTCCTCTTTTTTCTAAACTGAGCACCTGATAGCTTTGACCTCTTCTTATCCATTTGCGGTTATTTGACAGACCTTAGTGGCTTAGTGTGAAGATTCGTTCTGTAATAAATAATATACATTTCACTATTTAACCAAACCCAGAAAAATAACATTACATATGTTAAAGTATGGGCCTTTATTCCCAATAATATTAATCTGGAAGCATTTTGCATTGTTTAGGTCTTTTATGGGAAGGTTTATAGAAAATGCAATAGATGGTTTTTTATTAATAAAAATATATTTATTGATCTTTATTATTTTATTTTATTTTTTATTTTTATTTATTTCTTTATTTATTTATTCTTATTTTTATTTTTATTTTTTTTGCAGGCGCTCATGCCGCCCCTCCACAAATGCCGCCCTGTGAGGCTGCCCATATTGCCCATATGAGGAACCGCCACTGAGTACACTAATAGGCGCGTCTATAGGCTTGGCGAATTCCAACCTCACTAAGATGTTTCCGCTCTGTTGTGGACTTAAATGCGTATTTACGCTAGCAGATAAGTCAGGTGTAATGTCAAATGGATAAAGGTTAAATTGATCAATGAATTCTTTCTGCGTTACCCCATTACCGAGCTCATCACAATCACCTGCAATATGGGCAAGATTACTATAGGCTCTCGCGCAAAGCAGTAACACAGCGTCTGATGAATAGTCCGTATTCAATGTTCCTCCCAACGCAATGCCATTAACGTATAGAGTTATATTTTTAAGTCCGAAATTCTCGAATTTAAAGGCATTCTTTTTATATTTTCCATTCACCGAAGCATGGTTCTGCATTCCGATTAATATCCTTTTAGGAAGATTTTCCATGGAGATGTTTTCTATCTGTCTCGATGCCAACCCTGCAGGCACCGTATATAGTTTGATTTGTACTCTGTTAATAGGGTATTTCACGGTAGCGTTTAGTAAATTTTTCTTAATTTCTAGTTGTTTTGGTGAACTTAATTTCACTCGCCGTACGCGGAGGTATGTCTTCATAATGTGAACCACAACGGGTTTTGCTCCCTCTTCTTGATCAGCATCCAGATTTAAGCAGATCTCAGGACTCTTGCGGGTGAGCTTTATTTTCATATCCACCCCATTCACAAGCAACTTCTCCTGGAATGTGAAATCTGTATGCAGACGTCAAAAACACTCGTATATCTTCTTTTTAGAATTTTTAAATTTGTCCTTTATACTACTTTCGTCTTTAGTTTGATAATATCCTCGGCACTTAAAAAGGTAGCCTTCGCTTCTTTGGAAAAGTTGAGGACATTTTCCAGATAGGCTCGTAGGTGATAGTACCCCGTGCCTGCCGATATGTTGACCTGATTTAAATATACGTCACACTGGTTGAATATGGAGTGCAGAAAGTTTGTTGCAGGGTGTATAGCATATTTGTCATCGCAGTCCGTTCCATCAGAATGGGCTATACGTAGCTTAGCGTACATGTGAACACAGCTTGGATCAAAAAAGTAAGGGCCTGAGCTGGGTATCACGAATTCTATAGGAGCACTAGAGGAACTAATTGTGTTTAAGGGGTTAATTGTAATAAAGTCACTGTGTTCAATAGAAACTTGAGTTGGGGGCATCTCAAAGAGGGATAGCTCCGATTTACAGCATTGTGAACTACACGGGTTTGATGAAGCGTGCCATGACGAGTTAGAAATAGTGCCTCCTCTCTCGACAAGTAGTAAACAAACTATGGTTCATGAGATTAAGGTCCTTAGCTTATATCAGTCAAAAAAATGGTCACCCATAGGTTTCATTCGCTTAGAACACTTCTTTTTTGATATCCTTTTATGTTTAATGCCACTTGGTGGTGGTAATTCCTTCTTCCGATCAGCCCTCTTCTTCCCACCACCACGCATTTTTCTCTTTGCATATTTGATGATTTCGTCCCGTGTACGTTTTAAATGTTTTTTTTTAGAGTTTCTTTAGGTTTAGCCCCAGCCAATATGTCTTCTGCAGTGTTAAGACCTGATTGTAGCGCTTTCCTTCCGAGGTATCTGGCACCCCTCTTCAGCAAAGGAACAGCCGTACGTAGTATGGTTGAAAAAATGGATCCAAGTCCACTACCACGCTGGTATCTCACCCCTCGATAGACGGTAAAAGGCTTTCTGTCCATTATAACTCTGTGCGTCGAAAGTGCAGCTTCACTGTTAAGCTCCCGTCACCGAATGGGAAATTTTTACCCTCAATCGTTCTTATATATATTGAGATATTGGTTATTAGATTAGTTGTGACATTCACATAATGGGGTCTGTCATATGTAATCCTCAAACTCCTTCCTCTATGGTTGGGAACGTGAGCTATGCGCAGCAGGCGTGCCTGGGTATCCCCAACAAACTGGTGCTCCACTATATTGCTGTAAATATAGCACATGTCTGGGGACTGAGAGCTTTCATCCACTTTTTCCATCTTCAATTGATACACTAAGCTGGTCAAGTCATGCTGTGCCTCGTGAAAGGTGTCTCTTTGGAAGGTTGATTAATATCGCCCCTAGGTTATAATTTTGAACACTCTTCCGTCTTTAATATTTCTGTTAATCTTTGATTTTGGGATTAGAGTATGTGCAGGGTTTCCTTTGTTTAAGATTTCGTATAATAAATCATTCGTAAGATTTGAGTTTTTTAAACTTACGTTTAAGTCTCTCACAACATCCTCAGCCGAACCATAACGGCCCGGCCCTAGTGTTACTTCTGTACTGTAAAACCGTGCAACCTTAGTCCGAGCGATACGTATAGTTTCATCCCGAGTTAACCCGGCTTTTGCACACTCATTTCAGTCTCTAAGAATCGTAAAACGGTATCTTTATAATCAATATTTAAAAAGAGGGTGTCCAGCTGAATTTCACATAATCCAACCTCATACGAATCACGACCCAATTCAATGGGTCCGTGGAGCTCTGTTACAAAGTTGGCTACTGTGTTGTTAGGGTGTACAGACAGGGACGAGGAGGACGGGAGTGTGACGTAGAAATGGTTAGGAGCCATGTTGCATACTATTTAAGCTTCATTATTGCAGCAGCTTTTATATAAGTGTTGAAGCTTTCTGGGTACCCTAGCCATTTCACCAGGTACATGTTTCTCTTTCCTAAACCTTTGCTTCCTAAAATTTTCTCACTTTTAGACACATTTTTTCCTACATTAAATGCCACTTTCAGCAACTCCTCGCGGTAAAAGCCTCCTGAGATTTCTTCCCCATTCAAATCTTCAACGTAATACATCATTATTTCACCTTTAGGTCTCATAGCCCTAACTTTAAAAATCTCACGTGTCCATCCTTGCTCAAAACCCTTCGCGAATTTATTTCCCAAACGCAACAGCCTTACATAACACTGGCCAACAAAATGAAACTTTTTTTTCTCATCACAAACATGATCACATTTTTCTTA
Organism: Bathynomus jamesi; assembly: GCA_023014485.1. Lineage (NCBI taxonomy): Eukaryota > Metazoa > Arthropoda > Malacostraca > Isopoda > Cirolanidae > Bathynomus > Bathynomus jamesi. The sequence goes on from JAJOZX010000239.1 coordinate 1,143,996, forward strand.
ATGCATTTTTCGCGCTGATTCCGAATCTTGTTTTATTTGTTTTCTAGCACGTATAGTTATATAGATACACTGGTTTTGATATTTTTAAGTTTTTTATATTGCTATAAGAAAATTTATGGATGTATAGATCACACTTAGGAATGCTAAACAACAAATACATCATATACCTTATTCAATGTACTTATAAATAAAGAATATATACATTATTTTATTAAAAGCGCTGTGAGTGTGATTTCCTTTTGTAAATTTGGCCTGGATTGTCACGATACAGCATCCAACAATGGTCCGCCATCATGCTTTCATTCCAATATCCTTGGTAGCGCTTCTCCATCATCTGAATATCTTGATGGAAGCGCTCTCCTTGCTCGTCACTCACTGCACCAAGGTTTTCAGGAAAGAAATCTAAGTGGGAATGCAGGAAGTGAATTTTTAACGACATTCGACACTCCATTTCTTTGAAGGCATCAAGGAAGTTCTTGACTCCATCCTTATACGCAGGTGACTTGTTGCTTCCAAGAAAGTTTTCACATATCCATTTGAACGCCAGCCAAGCCTTCAATTCCAGCGGACTTAGGACTTTTTCAAATTCAGTTTCATTCAAAACCTCCCTTATTTGTGGCCCAACAAAAATTCCTTCCTTCAATTTTGCTCCAGTAACCTTCGGAAATTTCCTTGAAAGGTATTGGAACCCTTCAGAATTGACTTTACCCATTGCTTTAACAAAATTCTTCATTAAACCAAGTTTAATGTGAAGAGGTGGCAGATAGATCTTTTGGGGATCCACTAAAGGGACAGACTGGACATTGCTTATCCCTGGGACATATGTATACCTAAGTGGCCAGTCACTTTTGGTGTAATGTTCTATAGTGGCTAAGGTGGAGTGAAAATATCATTTTTGGATTTTTAATTTACTTGAGTGTGGAAAAGTTGCCAATGGGCTTTACAAACAAGCATGTGAAATTATAATACAATTGAAGCATTGTTTGATTGACCACCAGCGATTTTAATATATGGCATATTTCATGTTTTAACGATCGCTTTGCCCATCAGGAGTCATCCAAGATGCTGGTCTTTCATCCATGTTTATGCAAATAATTAACAGCTTAGTTTGCTGTAGACTGTGTTATTGCATACTTGAGGTTGACATTTAAGATTACAACATGTGTGGAATGTAAATTAATGGCAATTACAGAGGGTGGCCAAATTATTAGAGCTGATGTGAGTAAGTGAGATAAGAAAGAGTTTAGTTAACCATACATTGATTTAATGCTAGTTTCAGTGATGGTAGTGATTTGGTGCGATAACATATGCAGTCCGTGAGTCAGAGGGGATGGGAGATTGGGAGTGGGGGGAGAGTGAGTAATATGCAAAGCGCGGCTGCTCCGCCAAGCTCAGTGCACATGTGGCAGTGAGAATTGAAGGTTATTTGTGCTGTTATCATCATTTTTTCGTGAAACTTGATATTAAAAGTAAGTTAATTACATATTGATATCTGTTTATAGGTGTTTGACAAGTGAGTGTGACAGTATTAATTTGATATTTCTTTTTCTTGCAGAAATTCTTTAATAGTCTTACATTGCTTACAATTTATAATAATTGTTTTTTTTTTTTCAGAATGGAAATTATTACGAGGGAGAAGGCGGCATGTGTGATTTTTGGCGCGCCACGCGAGATACCCAAATGTTCTTCCCACCTACGCTGATGTTATGAAGGCTTACATCCATACAAGACAACAGCTGACAACGAAGAATAACAAATATCCACCGTTCGCCGAAGTATCAAAAAAGTTTGCGTTGATGTTGAACTTGTTTGGGAGAAAGCGTCTCTTCCGACCGTGACGCACGGACGAGTGATTGAAACGCTCAGACCGTACAACGAGAAATACAAGAAAATCTTGAAACCATACAAGGCTCGGAAGGACAACGACAATTACAAGCAACAACTTGAACAGTTCAGAGAAGACGCAGATAAACTCTTCGACATTAGCAAATGCAAATGTGTAGATTTCGTCATGAGCTGTAAGTGCGAAAGAGCGGACAAAGTACCACTCAAAGAAAGAAAGTTTCTAGAGGACCAGAGAGGAGCCAGAAAGATGATTATAGGAGGCATCGATTTGGTGGAAACAACAAAGCTACAGAAGAAAATATCCAGGAAAGTCTGTGAATCGAGAAGACACAGCATTCACCAAGAACAATCGAAGCAGCAATGCAATTCTGGAAGCTACAACGAGGAAGACAAGGACGACGACACCGACAACAGCGACGAAGAATACACCCTATCTAAGTCACACTGTAAACCTGATCTATCGACACTGGAGAGTAAACGTCAAAGAATGACGATGACTGTACGATTACCATGTTTGGCTAAAGCGTGCGATAGAACGGGCGTCTCAGATCGAGCAGCAGCCGTTATTGCCTCATCCGTGCTACAAGACATTGGAATTGTGTCTACAAATGACACCTCCAAAGTCATTGATCGTAGTAAAATTCGCCGAGAAAGAAGTAGAACTCGTCAAGAACTGACAAAACTAGACAGCAGTATGACAGACTTGCCTGGATTGTACTTCGACGGTCGAAAGGATAGAACGATGAAAAATGTACGAGACGCCGCAGGACATGGCCACCGGGACAGAGATACAGAAGAGCACGTCAGCATTATTTGTGAACCAGGTTCATCGTACTTTGGCCACGTGACGCCGTCAAGTGGATCAAGCAAGGCGATTTCCAAAGTAATCTTTGAATGCTTGGCTGCGCGAAGTGTGGATCTCGACAGTGTGAAAGTCGTCGGATGCGACGGAACCGCTGTCAACACTGGACATAATGGCGGAGTTATTCGGCAGCTTGAGGAATTACTACAAAAACCGCTGCAATGGCTCGTGTGCTTATTACATGCTAACGAGCTCCCCCTGCGACACCTGTTTCAGCATTTAGATGGAGCAACTACAGGACCTAAGTGCTTCTCAGGACCGATAGGGAAATCTCTCACAGCATGCACGGAACTCCATATAACATCGTATGAACCTATATCTCCATTACAGCCACTGCCGCATGTTGACGTGAAGGACCTGAGCACTGACCAGCAGTACCTGTGGCAGATGTGTCAAGCTGTCAGTGAAGGACACTGTCCCTGTGATCTAGCATTGCGAAAACCGGGACCATTGAACCACTCGCGATGGTTGACAACTGCCAACAGAATCATCCGCCTCTATGTTGGCCTCGATGCACCATCCAACAACATCAAAAAACTCTTGTCACATTCATCATCCGGGTCTACGCCCCAACATGGTTCGCCATCAAGACGCAGCCATCATGCAAAGATGGAGCCAAACATCTGCACGGGATGATGGTGAGAACACGGTACCTCAGCTCCTCTCTAAAGAAAGTCGTCGACCCGGTGATTCGGCGAAACGGCTTCTGCGGACACCCCGAGAACGTGCTATTAGCCATGATCACAGATGAGCGACCACATATAAGGGAACTCGGACTCAGAAGAATCATGAAGGCAAGATCACATGTGTCTGCAAACAAAATCCGCAGGTTTCGAGTGCCACCGCTCAACCTCGACGCGACCGAATACCAGGACATGGTCGATTGGCAGACTTTGACCGTGACGGAGCCTCCTGTTACGATGGATATGACGGACAACGAATTGAACGACATGATCTCTGCTCAAATTTCACCAAGTGTCCTCTTCCCTCGCTTCCCTTGTCACACACAGGCGGTGGAAAGATGCGTGAACCTAGTTACCGAAGCTTCAGCCGCTGTGTGTGGCGAGACGTCCCGCCATGGATTTATTCGGGCTCGCGTCGCTTCTCGGCAGCTTATGCCGAAACTTGAGTCTAAACGTGACTATCAATTCTGAATTAACCATGCATGCATAACTCAGACTCTATCGTTAGCATAATAGTGTGCCAAAATAACTAAAAATATATAGTCTGATGTTTACTCGTATTTTAGGTATTTTTGTGTAAAATCGTATATTATTGTAAACTTATAACGTCTGGTGGTCGATCAAAAGATTGTCTGATTTTAATAAACTTTTTTGCATATTGTTCTATTAGTCCATTGGCAACTTTTAAAACCTCAAGTAAGTTAAAATTCACAAAAAAAAATTTTTGGGCCATTTTCACTCCACCCTAATAGTGGCACGACTGTCCCACAGGCAAAGGAAACAACAAAATTTTGTGAATCCTGACTGCATACCCATAAGCATTCCTATAACTTTTAGATCTCCACAAACATTCCATTGATGACGGTCGTATTTGATTGCCTTAAGTAGTATATCCATATTGTCATATGTCTCTTTTAGATGGACGGAATGGGCAATGGGGATGGATGGCATTATATTACCATTATGCAAAAGAACTGCTTTCAGGCTTCTCTGCGACGAATCAATAAAGAGGCGCCACTCAGATGCCACATACGTCTGAGATATGGCTGTAAATAGTCCATTAATGTCATGGCAATAACAGAGAGGACCGTCTACTGAAAAGAATGCTGTTAATTCAAAATTCCGCTTTCGGTAGTAACTAATACGAACATTGTTCTCAAGTAAATTGTTCTCCTTTAGTCTTGAGGCGAGAAGCTCTGATTTCTCTTTAGACAGCGATAAGTCTCTAACAAGATCATTCAACTGTCCTTGGGTTAACTTTTTAGGCTCTAATGTCTACCTTCAAAAGTGTACTCTGGTTCTGTAGATGGTCCGGAAACGCCAGTTGCACCTTCATCACTTTCCATGTAATCTATGATAGAATCTAGCCTATCACTTGGGGGAATTGGAATGGGCAATGTTTCATCATGTTTACTGATCTACGTGCTGAATCCAAGTTTGGATATACAATCTGGTGTTTGTTCTTGGCAGAAAACCCCATTAAGTTCACACTACAAAAATAACAGTCTTCATGATGATCTCTCGGCTCCCTCCATAATGGATATGGCAAATGGCATTGAAGCTTTCTTTTTGTTAAGCCAATCACGTAATCCATTTGAACAGCCAGAACAGATTTGATGTGGCGCCCATGGTTTATCTTGGTCACCTAGATGGCAACCAAAGTATAGCTTGTATATTTTCTTAATGTCGGTTGTAATACTTCGTCGCTGTGTTTTAGTTGTCAACTGGCCGCATACGAAACAGAACTTGTCTGGGTCATCCTTACATTGTCGAGGCATGTTGACTGACCTGAGCAAACTATAAATTCAAAAAAATGTACACCAACTTGACACAACAAGTTCTTGGACTGGACTGATCTTTTGACACACAAAGCACGGCGTTGTTGCCTGAATCACAATGCTGCTAGACGTAAAAGCTCACACCTGAAATACATAAGATGTATAATTAAGATAATTGAAATAAATAAGGTGAATAAACTAAAAAAACACAATAAAATAAACACAATCAAATGTTGAAATAATAGTATTTTGCCTATTTAAAATGGTTAAATCTGTGTAGTTATATATATGCCTTCATCTTGAAAACTATACGTGCTAGAAAACATCTGAATGCAGTTTTGGAATCAGCGTGAAAAATGCTATCCAGCCACCACAAATTTTACTCTGATGAAAAATCTTTGTTGACCAGTGTAATCATTGATTGTGAAACGCGAAGAGTGTGGTGGTGGTGTTCCATCTCTTCTCACCTCTGGGTGCGTACCTCTTTCTAAAACTTCGTTAGGTGTTGTCCCAATCGTGCGATGGTGTGAGCGGTTGTAGGATGAGGCCAATGATTCCAGAATATCTAGAAATCTGTACGTGTTTTTATGTGTAAAATAGCGGTGCATGCGTTCCTTTATGGTACGTTGAACTCTTTCAGCTAAAGAAGCCTTATGTATAGAATTGGTAGTGTAATAGCTGATATTAAACTCTGTCAACATGTTCTGAAAAGCACGGCCTATAAATTCCTTCCCCATATCCGTACAAAAATAGCCAGGAACCCTGTTTTCTTTTAACATCAGCGTTTTGGTGGCTTTAGCACTGTTTCAGGTGATTTATTTTTCAGAGGAATTAGCCACAGATATCTAGAGAATACATCTATTATGAGTAGAATGTAGCGGTAACCATCGTTATACACAGAATATCTTTGCATGTCTGTTAAATCCTCTTGTCAAATAGAATCAATCGAGGCAGCTGTTGTCTTGGCTGTTTTAGACCTTTTTCTCACAGGCTTATGAAGTGTATAAACGTCCTGCTCCCGCAAAAATCTCTGAACATCTTTTTTCCCTACTCCGTAAACACTTCTGTACAATCTATCTACGCCTCGGTAGGAGTCTGGGTTAGAAATGTCATAATGTCTTCTTAATATGTTAGCCATTTGTGTATTTTAGAGGCACGTGGGTAGGGTTGACCGTTGTTCAACCTCTTCTTTCACCTCTTCAAAGATGTTACCGCCGGGGGTGATGGCGTCTTCAATTGTCACGTGCGTCGCATGTTCCAGGTCTTTTAACCTGTTCAGATTTCGTATCAAAGTTTTAGGGACATTTATTTGTTGTAGTCTTGCTTTAATATGCTTCCATCCTGATGGTGAGGGCCTATCCCACTTTCTCATCAGATCATGGACGATATCTACGATATTCGATCCCTGTACCTTTACTCCTTCCACAATGATCTTGCCTGTATCGGTCCATTGTATGGCGGGGTCCTCATTCAATAGATTATAGACTTAAACCTTTATTCCTCAATGTATGTGGGAGGGTGCTTATTAATACATGCTCGATGTTCTGAGTGGTTGACCCCTTAATCTTTGGTTGGTGAGCTGTATCGTCGGGTACAGGTCTTATGTCACCATGTCCATCGTTCCCTGTGCTGTGCCTAATAACCACGGGAATCTCTGTCGGGTTCTTATAATTTTCGTACTCGCGAAGAAATTTCTGCAGAGCTTCTTGGTATAAGATTCTTTTCTCATCAAGTGTTTTTTCACTGTTTAATAGGGCTAGCAATTCGCTTTCCATTCTTTTAAGTCTGCTTTTACGGGGATCTAGATCCGTGTCTGGATTCCTTTGCAGCGAACCGTACACCTCGTGTGGAATCACTACCACTTTCTTCATTATATTAATCTAGTCAGTAGAGGACCCAAAACTGAAAATAAGATGGGGAGGAATGACCCTCCTCTTTGTACAATAATTCGTTTTTTCTTCCCTACAGTTTGACTTTTACGAGCGAGTGCACGTATTATGTTCTTGTAACGGCGTAGGCGAGCCTTCTGAGGTGGTTTCATTGATACACTGCAATTTATAACGTTAAGACAGATTTCACAGATGCATTTTAAAAAGTCGGAGTCGATATTTTTAATAAACATCTGTTGCATTGTCCGGGGCAGTCGATGATAAATTTTTATTAATTCACTGTATTTCTTTAGCCTCTTTGTCATTCTGGAATATACACCGTTTCAGGCTCGTTTGAAAATATATTCGTTCTTAGAAGCACCCTAAACGTGTTTCGCGAAGCAAATATCCGTAACGCGTACTTGTAGCTTTATAAACTTCCAAAAACTCCTTACGTTGATTCGGGAACATTTGATTGGCTAATACCCCAATTTGTGATGCATCTCTACGTTGCGTGAATAAGACTAGATATTGTGTATTTAGCGACACATCGCGCATGTATCTATTTTTGAAAAATAGATTCTGATTGATGAAGAACACACTTATGTTAAGATGGTGGGAGAATACTGTAAATGTCTCAGCAAACGTTTTATCCATCTCCAGCATGAGATCTTCAATTACAATGACTGTATGTTCATTTCCCTTTAACGAATTAACATCAAATACGCCTTTGTAGAACAAAATATCATCTTGGTACTCGTTGAACACTGATTGATACGTCGAATAGCACCATATAACTTTATGCACAAATTTTGAGAACATCTCTCCCTTTTCTTTAATGATTTTTAAACATAAACACAGTTTTATCACATCCTGTAGGTCCACATATAGTACATGTGGATGGGTTCGTGAACCTGAATTTTTCTATAGAAGCCATTTCTAACACGTCACACTCCTAAGTGGGTTATTTACAAAATATAATAAATATTTAAGTGACGACCCTTATACTCTACAGTCTTGCTTTTCGCTTCTCCCACAAAACCGTAAATGACGATGAAGTACAACACAAGCTTTGCTGTGTCTATTGTTAACTTATTTATTACACGTATTTGTGAATATATATACCTTGAATATAATCTTTGATGTGTCTATTGTTAACTTATTTATTACACGTATTTGTAAATATATATACACCTTGAATATTTCGTTTATTAAATAAATCGTGTTTCAATTAGCGTTTCAATTTCTCCTGTGTGTGTGTGTGTGTGTGTGTGTACACAGGAGAAAGTTCTAAGCTCCACCCCATGTAAGACCAGCAACGTGAGTCATGCTACTACCTGGGCTTCCCTGCGTGCTCAGTTGATCACAGTAAGCCCTGGACATCAGACGTGTATTCTCCCGCGTAGACAGAAAATAGTAATGGCTACCTTTAATATTGCTTGTTCAACGTTTATGAAATGGTATTCTGCAAAGTGTCAAGATGTGGTGGATACTGAAAAACTCCCTATTCCACCCTCCTTTGATGTTTTTAAGGCTACATTGAATCGTGCGAAGGAGCAAGATGTACAAATACTCTATGGCTATTCTGGTGAGAGCATTGTAGGATTTCGTGGGACAAGTGATGTGTTGAACTATGTTGTAGGACTAAACTTTATAAAAGCTTACATATACCGAGAAGTAAAAGAAACAACACGTGCAGAAGAGAAACAACGGTTATGGATAGTGAGTCTTGTTGATGAGTGGTAGGACAAACGTTATTATGTCATATTGCATCATACCGAGTACTCGTACCCTGCGACTGAAAATGTAAATCTCGTCATCATGGAGAATCTTAGTATTTTTATCATTATATTAATATATATCATGACAAAGTTTGTAGTGAGGTTGTGGCTAATGCCCTGTGTGAGTTTTTAACAGACTTTAGAGATGAGTATCGCTTGTTAAACAAAAAAGAAAAGTATGGGCATATGTTCCTCTCAAATAGTGCGCCGGAATGTGAAGATGTTTAGTTTGTGGAAATGGCGAGTGGTAAAACATTAAAACAGTTATAAAATGTGTTTAGTTCGTGAAAATTACCCTGAAAGAAAATGCCTGGTGCGTATTCGGGGAAGTGGGAGTGATGAAACATTAAAACCGAAATTAATTCTTGTGTCAGAAAATTTCTCAAAACACCTGCCCAATATAATGGGATACAACGATTCATGTTGGATCAGCGCCGTACACGTTTCATTAGATTATGGTGTGACTCACTTCTCCCGTGAGGAGTTATCTCAGTTATCTCAGAGCTTGAGCCGAGTGGACGTGCGCTCCTCGAATACGATGGAACTTCCTTTGAGCAGCATTTTCAACGCCGTGTACGATGTGTCCGTGACGAAGTCATTGCGCGTGTTCAGGCGTAAATCTGGTATCGTTAACTATGTATTGAAAACGGATTGTAGACAAGCAAACAAACGGAATGTTGTTTATTTAAGTGTCGAGGAGATGAATAGAATCTTCGTGATAGTTGAGAAGTGGAGTGAAGATCGTTATAAAATTCGTACAGGTGTAGGTACAAGAAGAGAGCAGATTAGTGACACCCCGTCATACGCCGTTGTATGTACGTTGTGTGTAAATAACGATCGGCCATACATTGATATACGGTTGATGTGGAAGAATGCTTCTGATAATAACGCTCTTGTCCCTACGCGAAACCGTTTCATCCCCGACAGAATGTTTGAAATCGTCGGATTCCGCAAGCTGAAGCCTATATTAGACGCGCGTGTTACGGATATGCTTTATTTTGATACGGTTCTTGAATACGCATACACCGCTCTGCTCAATGGGTTCACCGAGTGTAGGGTTGAACAAGGTGAGAATGGTCTAGAGCTGGACGTTTATTTAAAAAGTTTAGACTCTTTGAAATATCATTAACTTTGGTACAAAGCACTTGATCGGTGCAGGGCTGAGCTCACCTACTCCGTTCACCCTGAAGAACTATTTCTTTTTATAACGAGCAGCTGTCGTAACGACTTAGAAGATTATTTCAACTGTCGCTATGCAGTGTGAAGAAGAGTTCACGACTGAAAAGCTCGGGTCGGTAGAAATAAACCCTCGATTGGAAAGGCGTGTTTATAAACTTGTATTTGACGTTGTGGCTAACGATGAACTCTTTGTGCGTGCTTTTGATTGTATTCTAGACGTATATATTTAACATAATTGTGTGTGTGTATATATATATATATTTCGCCTGTACTGCTATAATGATGGCTATACGTTTTGTATTTCTTATTTTTATTTTGTGCGGTAGAAGATAAAGTGTATGTATTTATTTATTTAACATAATTGTGTGTGTGTGTGTGTGTGTGTGTTTCTCCTGTACTGATGGTTATATTATTTCTTATTTTTTATTTTTTATTTTTTGATCATTCCAATGTATTTTTTATTTTCTATATGTTTCCATAATATCATTGTGTATATATATTTCTCCTGTACTGTTATATTGTCGGTTATATTTTTTGATTATATGCATATTCCTCGTTCATGTTATACTATTATTATTTTTAATTTTTTTATCATTCCAATGTATATTTATTTTCTATATATTTACAATATTAATTGTGTATATAATATATATATATATATATATATATATATATATTTCTCCTGTACTGTTATATTGACGGTTATATTTTTTGATTATATGCATATTCCTCTTTATGTTTCTTATACTATTATTTTTAATTGATCATTCCAATGTATATTTATTTTCTATATATTTACAATATTTGATAAACAGAATGATGTAATGTTGTTTTATTTAATTCTTTTGGTTGTAAACAATTATACAAATGGCTAGTTACGCCTTCTAAACCTACTGTTAAGAATGAATTAAATAAATGGCACAATCTGGCAACTTAACCTAATAATGCATACCTGAACAATTAAAAACACTATTTGGCAACTCGTGTGAAATAAAATAAATGGTGGTATCTAGCAACTCACCCTAATAAGGTATACCTGAACAATTAAAATAAAAGTGGTATTTGACAACTCAACCTGTACAAGCCATTTACGCCTTCTAAGCCAACTGGCGGATTAAGCCAACTGGCTCATTAGGGGCCTATAAGAGGACGGCGGGTCGGCTGAAGGGTTAATATGCACTTGGCTCCTGCCAGGTGAACACCTCTCTCCCTTTCTCTCCTTCTCCTGTCTTTCTCTTGGGGGATAACGCCGTCTCCAAGTTTCATGACCCCTTGTTACACCTGCAGCATTCCCCCATCCCCCTTCACTGCATACCCCCCCACCCCTTCATTGCAAACTCCCTCCCCCTTTGCAACACACCCCTACCCCTTTGCCACATTGACCATTATCTCTGCAACGTCTCTGCACTCTCCCATTTTGCGTCCATACTACTCACCGCCACGACCTGATCATTCCTTGTAAAATGATATTCATTGTTTATTTTATATATTATACAAACTTTTTATATCTTTGTTTAACAAAGTTCAGTGAGAACTATAACACTAAATTCAACCTCAGACATTTGTACATATAGAGCTGAAATTATTTCAGTTTTGATGGAATTAGCGTTTCATTTCATTTACCAATTAAACAATTAAACAAATGACTGAAAATTTTCTACGATTTTGAACGTGACCTAACATAACGCCCATCAATTTTTTGTTAACATAAATTTTGCGTCTTTAATTTTCTTTAGTTTTGTTACGATGGATATTTTCCAAAAGAAATGTATGTAATTTTTCTCTGATTAGGTGCATGCGAGAAGAAAATTTGCGCAAGCGTAGTGAATGCATACGTGTAAAAAAACAAACCAGAAATAAAATGCTCTGAATAAGCCTTTTTCTAAGTTATTTTTCTCAGTCTTAAATGCCATAAGCTTTAATAAATATTTTTATATAAAATGAAAAGTCAACAATTTTCAGACAAGAATTTAAATGTAAAATTTGTGACATTTTTTATTTCTGACTTCCAGACTTATACGGAGCTTAATAAATACTTATTTAACGTATGCCTGAATGCCTGTTGCGGTTTGTGTTATTGTGCAATGTGCATGTATTAATTACATGAAGGAAATTAAATGCGTGTAATTGTGTTTTTGGTAATCATTTACAGATTTAAATTTAACCATCTATGGCCGACTGCTGCGAAATGTTACAATTTCATAGAAACACATTTATAACATGACCCTACAAAATCCGTCCATCGAGAATTGTTTGTTTTATTTTCAAATAAAAGGCACCCAGTAGCTCAGTGGTTACCGTAGCGGACTCTGAACGGTGAAGTTCTGGTTCACTCACAGACGCTGGCCAACCACTTATCCTTTTTTTGCTCTGGCTCAGGTGACCCTTGGGGTACACTCATTACCGGAAATAAATTTCCTGGATGTTAACTTTATATTTACAAGTGAATATATTTTTATTTTCTTTGATATAAAGCTTTTAAATGCAAATAGAAGATTTTTCACTTACAAAAAGTTTGTTTAATAAAGTTGTAATATAGAGCAAAACTATAAATGGCCACGATGTTGAAGCGTATTGTTAATTCGTAATGGCGCAACGAGAAGATTCTTTACATGGCGTGAAAGATCTCAGTAACAACGGTTCGAACTTGGTAAGGGTAAGGAAAATGTATGTCTTTATTTCTTTATATACAATGTGCAGAACTGAATTAATTGAATTTAATGAATTAATTTAGAGTAAATAAAGAAACTGTAGCATAAAAATAAAATATCGGAATTCAGTTAGACTCCATGGGGTAAATTTGAACAAGCCTAAATCCAAAATTAACTCAATGAATATTTAATTTAAATTTCAAATTTTTTTGACAAAGAAAAGAAAAATTAACTCCACATATTAATGAAATTCCGCCAATCTGTATAGAACTCGTATGGAAAGTTGTACTTCACAAAAGTGCTGTTGCTGAGGGAATGATTTTCTACGAAGCGATAGAAATGTGAATGTCTATGCAAAAAGTTAGTACATAATCATATTTTATAGGTAAGGTGAGCTACGTATACCTTGGTTAACCTTGGTTTAGCTTCCGTCCGAATTGTTCATTCTGACGAAGGTCAAGCTTGTCACTCCACCTTAGACCTACAGTTTAACGTGAAATCCGAACCACGCCCCACCATGGGCGGTCAGAAATTACAAAGTCCTCGCCAGGACTCGATCTCACGACCTCTCGATCAGCAGCCCAGCGTCTTAACCACTAGGCTACCCAGGGTATTCATTTATCTACCAAGCAATTTTTTTATTGTGTGGAATGATGAATAGCTGCGTTTTGCTGCGCGCCGCCTGCCGTCACCGGGTGTGGATCCCAGGGCCGATAGATTCGTAATCAGCGATGCTAACCACTACACCACCGAGGCATATACTTAGAGTAAGCAATGAAAAATTTTAAGTACCACCAAGTTATTAATTTGTTAATAATAGATGTCAAACACAGTTGTAAATGAGTCAAAGTGATTGTTTCCAGGATATTTTTCCAGTAAATATTTGGTAAAATCTAGCCATACAATAAAACTGCTTCTAGGATTGTCACTAGAAGTTATTAGATATTCTTTCAAGTAGCTGTAGGACTTGCACAAGCTGAATGCTGCAGAGGAGTCAACGTTTATTTCTAGAAATCCACCCATGGATTGGATGCACGACAAAGGATTTACACTTTTCGGAGCTCACATGATGGAGGAGATATGTTAAGTTTGACGTTTTTACTTGCATCATTATGACTCACCAAGCAGATGTTGTATTCGATGTAAGTTTTACAGTCAGTTTCGACCCACTGAAATAAGCTATATGCACAGCTCTTTTAGCAACCTTAAGTTCTTGAAGCTCGGTTTTCCTTCTTTCAGTGTTTCTTGGGAGAAATTTATGGAAATATATGAAATTTCCATTTATGGTAACCTCATGTAGTGAATACTCTTATTTTAGTTTCAAGATAAATGTTAATTTTACTGTCTTGAATTTCGGAATAGCTATAAATTCATTTTAAATTAGTTACCCATCATAATTCAATTGTAAACCACATTAATACTAATTTTATGTATACTGTATTATTTTATTGTATGTAAACATAATTAATTATATATCACAATTGTCAGTTAATTATTTATATTCAAATAATTATTTTAATCTAATACCATGTCTATTTTGCAAATAAAGAATAGAAATCCAAGGGTTATATTTTCCATCCTTGGTACTGTCGCAGTTTCGCCTAACGGACTCAATACAGCTAGTGAGATAATCACTGGTTGGCACTTAACCAGCGGCAGTGCTTATGGCTACATCATCCAGGTTAACATATACCGGATAGATGCGCTACGGTCCCAAGCCGTAGCTTGCCTAGGCTCGACGACGACGAAAACCAACAATTGGTGACCCCGGAGTTGGATTCCCCCCTTTTACCCGAACGACTAGGACTAGACTGTAACGTCGTTCGTGCCCATCACCCCCTTCACCCGAGCGACTAGGACCAGACTGTAACGTCGCTCGTGCCCTCTGCCCCTAACCCCTGCCCGTGCGCTCTGTGCCTGCGCTCGTCTCAACCTCCACTCCTTCGTTGGTAACTTGTCGTCTTGCTTGTACGTCAGCAAGCATAGGAGAAGATGCCTGACGACGCTGGTGCCATCTCCCACTTGAGCGTAAAGCTCCCCGTCTTCTGGCCGGGTGATCCATTTATTTGGTTCCACCAAGTGGAATCACAATTCAACTTGGGAAGGATCACCGCTAGCAGGACAAAATACGATCATGTTTTGTCCTCTCTACCAGCGAGCATCATCTCTGAAGTCCGTGACGTCATCGTGTCTACTTCCACGAGTGAGGACCCATACAACGATCTGAAGTCTGCCATCCTGTGTCGCACCACTGTCTCCGAGCGTGAGAAACTACATCAGTTAATCTCAAAAGAAGAACTTGGAGACCGTAAGCCCACTCAAATGCTGAGGGCTATGCAGTGCGCTCTAGGCGAACGCGCACAAACCTTCGATAAGGACATCTTTAGACAGTTGTTCTTGCAGAAACTTCCTCCATCAGCTCAGCGTGTCTTGGCCACTATGGATCCTGCTACTCCAGTTGATAAACTAGCAGAAACTGCCGACAAAGTAGTGGAGATTGACACAGCTCCGGTCAACAACGTGAAACACAATCGGAACTGGAGTTGAAAGTGGAAGAGTTAAGTCAACAACTCAACCACGTTTGTTCTCTGCTACAAAATCAACGGCAAAGAAGCCATTCTCGGTCAAGATTTACGAAGAGGCATCGTTCGAGTTCCGGGAAGATCTGCTTCTACCACTCTAAATTTGGAAAGAAGGCTAGGAAGTGCATCTCCCCTTGCAATTTTTCGTCGGAAAACCCCAGCAGCGAGTCCTAATGGCGTCTAGTACTCGCACTGCCAACCTGTTATTCATAAAGGACAGGAACTCTGGTGTCAATTTCTTGGTCGATACCGGAGCGTCAGTCAGTGTATTCCCTCAAAAATCTGGTCATACGCACTCGGAATCTCCGCCTTATACGCTGCTAACGGTTCACGCATACCCACGTACGGTACTCAGTCGCGTGAACTAAACTTGGGCCTTCACCGATCCTTCAAGTGGATTTTCATCTGTGCTCAAGTGCAGCATCCCATAATCGGCGCTGACTTCCTCCAGCATTTCAAACTCCTGGTGGATCTTGACAAGCGACGCTTATGCGACCAGGCCACACTGCTTTCTGTTCTTGCCAAACAGGTTGCCCTTCCGGACGCCTCGAACTCTGCACTTTCCCTCGTTCCCCCTAATTCCATGTACCAGTGCCTTTTCCAGCGATATCCAGGAATTCTTCAACCGATGCAGATGGGTGATACCATTAAGCACACCATTACCCATCACATTACAACAAAAGGTCCCCCTGTGTTTGCAAAACCCAGACGTCTTGCCCGGACAAACTGAAAGCTGCCAAATCGGAATTCCAGCTTATGATAGATCTTGGGATAATAAGACCTTCCAAAAGCAGTTGGTCCTCTCCCCTACACCTGGTCCAGAAGAAGTCAGGAGACTGGAGACCATGTGGGGATTACCGGTTTTGAATTCGACAACCATCCCGGACCGATATCCGGTACCAAATGTCCAAGACTTTACTTCTCTTCTCCACGGCAAATCTATCTTCAGTAAAATAGACCTCGTTAAGGCTTTCCACCACATTCCCGTAGAGCCTTCGGATATTCCCAAGACTGCAGTTTGTACACCATTTGGGTTATTCGAATTTGTGAAGATGCCGTTCGGGCTACGGAATGCTGCGCAAACCTTTCAGAGGTTTATAGATGAGGTCACCAGAGGCTTAGACTTTGTTTATGCCTACATCGATGATTTGCTTGTGGCCAGCTCAACGGAAGAGGAACATAAGGAACATCTTTCACTCCTCTTTCAACGCTTAGAACAATACGGTGTTACTATTAATGCATCTAAGTGTGTGTTTTCACAGCCAACCTTGGAATTTCTTGGTCACACGATTTCGCAGCACGGAATTACCCCCTTCAGGACAAGTGTGGAGTGATAAAAATTACCCTATGCCAAATAATCAGCGTGAGTTACGTCGGTTTCTAGGTTTGGTAAATTATTACCACAAGTTCATTAAAAACTGTGCCAGTGTTCTTGCTCCTCTACACGCTATGATCACACACAAACGCAAGGTAACGAAATTGGTATGGTGTAGCGATAGTTTACAGGCGTTCGACAATGCCAAAAATGCTATCAATAGTGCATTGTCTCTGTCATTTCCTATCAGTGATGCCCCCCTAACTCTGACGGTCGATGCATCAGATGTTGCGATCGGTGGGGTGTTGGAACAAACCATTAACGGTCAACAAGCACCCATCGCGTTTTACTCGAAAAAGCTGCAGCCAGCCCAAACGCGTTATAGTGCTTTCGGACGTGAACTTCTTGCTATTTACTTAAACGTGAAGCATTTTCAACATTTCCTTGAAGGCCGAGAGTTTTGTGTTTTTACCGACCACAAACCTTTGGTCACTGTCTTCAATAAAAACAGCTGTAACCACTCTCCCAGAGTCATCAGGCAACTCGATTATATCTCGCAATTTACCACAGATATCCGCCACATCAAAGGTGTCTTGAACACTCCAGCGGATGCATTTTCAAGAATAGAGATTACTTCTGTTACCCTCAGCTCTACACTGTGGAATGCTATTGCACAGGATCAAGATAAGGATACGGAACTACAAGACCTGCTCAGAGAAGACTCCACTCACTCACTTTCCCTCAAGAAAATGAGTATGCCAGGATTGTCTGTGCCCCTCTATTGCGACGTATCAACAGCTGCTATTCGCCCTTATGTCCCTCCATGTCACAGACAAGCAGTCTTCACGGATCTTCATAAGCCCTCCCATCCTGGTATCCGTGCTTCGCAACACCTGGTTACCTCTCGCTTTGTTTGGCCCTCGATGCGGAAGGATGTCAAACATTGGACCAAAACGTGCCTTGCCTGCCAGCGTGCCAAAGTCCAAAGGCACACCAGGTCCCCCTTTGACGCATTTCCGCCCCATCCCAGCGATTTGAGGTAATACATGTAGACATTGTTGGCCCTCTTCCAGTGATTCAAGGCCAACGTTATCTGCTGACCTGTCTCGACCGCTTTTCCAGATGGCCTGAAGCCATCCCACTTCCTGATATCCAAGCGGACACTGTTGCAAGAGCCTTTCTTCATGGATGGGTATCAAGATTTGGATTGCCGACAAAAGTCATCACTGACCAAGGTCGCCAATTTGAGTCTTCGCTTTGGAAGAAGTTTACCAGCTTGTTGGGTACAGTACATGCGCATACCTGTGCGTATCATCCGCAAGCTAACGGCCTCGTCGAACGCTTCCATCGCCAGCTGAAGTCATCCCTTATGTGTCACGAAGACTCCCATTGGATGGATAAGCTTCCACTCGTGTTGCTTGGTATTCGCTCTGCATTTAAGAGTGATCTGAAGACTACAGCGGCTGAACTAGTCTATGGAACAACACTGCGGCTACCAGGTGGCTACTTCACTGCAGGGGATAAGTCATGTGATCCTACGGAATTCGCTCAAACACTTTCCTCTCACATGCAGTCCCTTCAGCCTGTTCCCCTCGATTGACTAGCCAACAGAACATCTTTGTTTCCCCAGCCCTCCAGTCTTGCACCCACGTTTTCGTTCGTGTACCTGTCCCAAAACGGCCTCTCCAATGTCCATATGACGGGCCCTATGAAGTTCTCCGACGTACGCGCAAATCATTTCTCATCCAGCGCGGTTCCAAGGTCGACAAGGTTTCTATCGATCGTCTTAAGCCTGCGTTTTTGGAATCAACCTTAAGCGAGGTACATGTAGCTACCAAAAAGGTCCAGGGGAAATCTGTGTCGTTCGGAACTCTTTGAACTTCCTCTCTGGTGGGGGAGTGTGTAGTGAATACTTATTTTAGTTTCAAGATAAATGTTAATTTTACCGTCTTGAATTTCGGAATAGCTATAAATTCATTTTAAATTAGTTACCCATCATAATTCAATTGTAAACCACATTAATACTAATTTTATGTATACTGTATTATTTTATTGTATGTAAACATAATTAAGTATATATCACAATTGTCAGTTAATTATTTATATTCAAATAATTATTTTAATCTAATACCATGTCCATTTTGCAAATAAAGAATAGAAATCCAAGGGTTATATTTTCCATCCTTGGTACTGTCGCAGTTTCGCCTAACGGACTCAATACGGCTAGTGAGATAATCACTGGTTGGCACTTAACCAGCGGCAGTGCTTATGGCTACATCATCCAGGTTAACATATACCGGATAGATGCGCTACGGTCCCAAGCCGTAGCTTGCCTAGGCCCTACGACGACGACGACGAAAACCAACACTCATATCCGTTAATAAGTTTGGGTCTATGGTGAAAACGTTGGGCACTCGCTGAGTTGTGCCTAATTGAGTTTAAACGACAAGCAGATTCGAATTTATAGTTTTGAATGTTGTCTTTTTAAAAAATATTTTCTAGTTTTTTAGTATCTTTTTGAGATTCATGTTCACTTTCAGTAATTCCTATAATTATTAATTTGTTAACTCCGCATATCGCCTAGACTACAGTAGTATGTGCATACTTTCCTAGGGTGGGAGAAGAGGGAGAGGGGTGAGGGAAAAGAGAGGGTAACGACTGGAAATTGAAAAAGTGGGTGAGAGGAAAAGAGGGAGAAGAGAAAGGAGACGAGGGGAAAAGAAGAAAAGAGCAAAATTTTAAGCGCAGCTGTGTAAACAATATGATTCATAATTCTAAATAAAGAGTTAATAAAAGTCAAGGACGATGAGAGAAGGGTTAGAAGGGAATAAAAATAAATAATTATATAATATATATATGGTGGTGCGGGATAATGAGTGGGAGACGGTTCTGATAAAAGGAGATAAAGGAAAAATAAATATAAAATATAAAATAAAATTAATATTTTGTGTACACACACATATATATATATATCAAATGGTGCGGGAATAAGGTGAATGGGGGAGTGGAGTGGAGGAAAGGATAAGTAATGAGGTCACTGGATGAGGGGGGGATAAGTTAAAGGCTGCTGATAAGGGAATAAATAAAAATGGATATATATATATATATAAATGAGTGTGTGAAGTCATACTATAGATTCTAGCGACCACTAAAACAAAAAACAAACATTTTAAAGTTAATAAATATAAATATGTACTATAGGGACCATCAGCAGCACGATGACACATCAATAATATAAATATAGACTTTAACGGCTACCAAATTAAAAAACAAAAATTTCAAAGTTAGTATGTCCGTCGGTGGTGTAGTGGTCAGCGTCGCTGACTACGAATCCATCGGCCCCGGGATCCAGACACGGTGACGGCAGGCAGCGCACAGCAAAACCCAGCTGTTCAGCCTTCCACATAATAAAGAAAGTGGTTGGTAGATAAATGGGTACCATGGGTAGCCTAGTGGTTAAGACGCTGGGCCGTGGTTCGGATTCCAGGTTAAACTGTAGGTCTAAGGTGGAGTGACAAGCTCGACCTTTGTCAGAATGAACAATTCGGGTGGAAGCTAAACTAAAATTAACCAAGGTTACCAAGTAAATATAAATATGCATTTTAGAGACTAACACCAGCACGATGACATATCAATATTGTAAATATAGACTTTAACGGCCACTAAAATATCAAAAAATTCAAAGTTATTAAATATAATAAAATCATATATATATAAGTGGAATGATGGGATGATCAGAGTGAAGGGGTGGGGGAGTCTGATAAGGGAAAATAAAAGTAGACGTGGCCATAATTATACACGTGTATATATATATATATATGTATATATATATATATATATATATATATATATATATATGTGTGTGTGTGTGGTGTAGTGGTTAGCGTCGCTGACTACGAATCCATCGGCCCCTGGTTCGAGACCCGACGGCAGTCGGCGCGCAGCAAAACCCAGCTGTTCATTCTTCCACACAATAAAAAAAGTGGTTGGTAGATAAATGGGTACCTTAGGTGACGCTGGGCTGCTGATGGGGCGTGGTTCGGATTCCACGTTAAACTGTAGGTCTAAGATGGAGTGAAAAGCTTGACCTTCGTCAGAATGAACAATTCGGGCGGAAGCTAACCAAAGGTGTGTGTATATATATATATATATATATATATATATATATATATATATATATATATATATACACACACACAAACCTCGATTAAGGGCCATACATAGAGGGAAGAGGAAAAGGCGGTAGAAGTAATAAAAGAAAATCGAAAATACTTCTATAACGATGCGAAAACGAAAATAAAAACGCGCAACAACCAACGAAAACAACGAAATAAAAAAAAAATTATCGAGCCCTTGGGGAAAGGAAATTATGAACTAACCGACAATCTAAAAGAAATATCTGAAACATTGAGAGCCCAGTATGAATCAGTCTTCAGTACCCGAGAAAGTGACAAAGTGATACCTGACATAGATGCATTCCTTGAGGAGGAATTGCAAAATTGCAAGGAGATTGTATGACAGGGTTTAATTTTACCCCAGAAGACAGGGCGAGGTATAGGACAAATGAAGTCACATTCAGATGCAGGTCCGGACAAATGGAACGCATTATTGATTAAAAACTGTAAAAAGTGAAGTAACTACACCCTTATACTGGATATGGAGAAGATCCCTTGACACTGGGGAAATACCGAACAACTTGAAAAGAGCAAACATTTTCCCTGTATATAAAGGAGATAGATCTCAAGCAAAGAACTATAGATCAGGGTCATTGACGCCACCTTACCAAAGTATTTGAAAGAATAGTTGGAGGAAAAAATCTATGACTTCTTGGAAACACTGGAAGGATTCAGCGAAAATCAGCACGGATTCCGGTCAGGAAGATCATGCCTATCACAACTTCTAGAGCATTATAACAATATCCTGGACGCACTTGAAGGCAATGAACTCTACGATGTCATATACACGGATTTTGCTAAATCGTTCAACAAATGTGATCATGGTATAATAGCACATAAATTGAAACATATGGGAAAATCAGACAAAGTGGGAAAATGGATCTACAACTTCCTCAAAGAACGTCTATAGGGCAAAATTCATGGTATATTATCATCAGAATCGGAAGTACTCATCTCAGTACCACAAGGAACAGTATTGATCCCACTCCTATTACTTATTTGCAGACGATACAAAGATCAGCAGAAAAATCCGCGATGCAAAAGAGGTGGAGGCCTTGCAGAGGGACACGAACCGAATATACACATAGTTAGAAGACAACAACATGACATTTAAGACCGAGAAATTTCAGTGCTTGAGATATCGTCGAAACGAGGAACTTAGACTGCATTTTATGCCCCAGATAGAGAGGAAAGTTAGAGAAGCACGAAAGCGATAGATTTTGGGGTTATAATGACCGAGGATGTGAAATGCGAGACATAAAATAAGATAGCGATAAACAAAATAAAAAGAGTCGCGGGACAAGTACTAAGAACTTTTAAAAGAATGGACAAGAAAGTAATGATTCCCCTGCTGAAAACACTGATCATACCAAAACTTGAATGCTGCTCAGTCTTGACGTCCCCATATAAAAAGGAAGAAATCAATAAACTAGAAGAAATTCAGACATTTCACAGCCAAAATTGATGGCTGCAAAGAACTCAACTACTGGAAAAGACTACGTAAACTAAATCTGTACTCCCTGCTAAGAAAAAGAGAGACCAACGCACAGAACTACTACGAGGTTACGAGGTACGAGGTATATATATCTCCTTCTGATTTTTAAACTCCACACATTTCATACGACTTAATCTATCTCGCATACATCATTTTCTCCATATATTATACACATGAAAGGGGTATTAAAATAATTTATTTATTTTTCAATCAGATTAATGTTAACTTGGCACTGTATATATATATATATATATATATATATATATATATATATATACACTGCACACTTTAATTCAGTTCTTTTACTTCTGTCTGTATTACCTCGTATCTCCTGCTCGGCAACTGATCAAACTTACTGTATGTTCACATATGATCTCTCTCTCACACACACACACACACACACACACACACACACACACACACACACACACACACGGTGTTCACGATTCATGAAGGGACTGAATAGTTTTACTTTTTAATAATTATTTCCCTATACAACTGACAATAACCACTTTTTACCTAAATATAAAATGTACATTTTGGGATTTAAAAAAAAAAACCCAGCGTATTTGGTTCGTACGTTGAAACAGAGATTTTTAGTACCTGTTTGAACAATTCATAAGATGCACCTCAGCTTTCTGATTCATGATTAAACATTTTATACCCAATTTCACTTAAAATCAGTGAAAACCGGATGTAGGCAGAAGTGGTTCGATTTTAGAATTACTTCTTGAGATCCTCACGGACGTTCCAAATACTGTCTGACAGTCCCGCAATACCTATCAAATCCTAGTGCCAGACCTAGATAAATCAATTATAAATCTATGAGTTCTTAATAATCTCCTAAAATATTATTATTATAGGCAACATACACTTTTCTCATACTATTTTAGTTGTCAGAGATTCAAATTAACCAAGTTTTGCCTTGGATATTACTATGGAATTTTTTGAAATGGGATTTAAGTATTATAAAAACTAAATGCTAATTAGGACTTATGATGACCTAACTAGCTTGCGCGCGCAACGGTTGTACTTTCGCTACAAATAGAAGACACTAGCAAAAGATCGGCGCTACGCGCCGATTTTGCTAGATCTGCGGTGCTTGGACCTTCGACCCAAACCGAATTGTGGGCCTACGGCGTATTTTATTTTGAACATCAATAGCTCTTTATCTGGATATCGTTCCCATTCGTCTCACCTTGGGCCTCAGTAATTGGGGTGCCTGTGGCCCTCCAATTACTGGCGAACAAATTATTCGGTCAATAAAACTACAGAAAAGAACGCAGCCATGAAAATCTAAAACTTCACAAATCTTGATACGATGAACTCGGATGTGATGCTCAAGATTTTCATGACTGCGTTCTTTTCTATAGTTTTATTGACCAAATAATTGAACCGACAGTAATTGGGGGGTCGCAGGCCCCTAATTACTGGGGGTTCAATTATTTGGTCAATAAAACTATAGTCATGAAAATCTTAAGCTTCACAAATATTGACACAATGTGAAGCTCAAGATTTTCATTGCTGCGTTCTTTTCTATAGTTTTATCGCGGTGCTGGGGGCCCTCGGGCCCAGTAATTGGTAGTAGTGGTGGGGGAGGTTGGTCACACATATATTTTCGTTCATTACTCATCACCCCCATCCACCATACGAAGTTTGGTCGAATTCGGTTCAGAAACGTAAAAGTTTTTTCTGCGGACAGAGAGGCAGACACATTTTTGCTAAATTATAATAGTAATGATGCCGATTAGGTTAATTAAATGGCCGGTTAGGTCAACTGAATGCCCGATTAGATTAATTGAATGCCAGGGTACGTTAATTGAATGCCCGGTTAGGTTAATTGTACACCCTTGACGATTGGTTAGGTTAAGTCATGATATTTTCATTAAAGCCAACGAAAATATCACGACTTAACCTACCAATCGTCAAGGGCGTACAGATGACCTAACCTGGCATTCAATGAACTTAACCGGGTACTCAATAACTTTACCATAGGTTTCGTAATGATCTTGATGACGTCATTTAATGTTTTAAAATTAATTATTTAATTGCTATTTTCTTACTTATAGCGACAGGCATAATGATATTAGGATACCTAATAGAAATTTTGTAATATTTAAAAGGGGAGAAAATAAATAATTTTCTAAAAATTATCTTCAACTATAAAAGCGCATCTAATCAGATAACTTAATTAACGTATTTCTATGGCAACTAAAAAATAGAATGATAAATCAATATCCTGTCAAATTGTTTGTGTATACGTAAAATTATTTGTACAAAAGCCACAGTAATAAAACGCACAAAAGTCACGGTAAATAATTTCGAGTGTGGCTCGTTTAACTTTAAACTCGTGTTTATTTAAATTGCCCGTTTTAATTATGTAATTTTTTGTATTGAATTGATAAAGAAATCTTTTGTGAATCGAAAAATGTTAAAATTATAACAAATATCAAAATATTTTGTATAAAAATCATTGAATTTTAAAAATATCAAAATATTTTGTAGAAAAATCATTGAATTTTAAAAATGCATGTTTGTTTTTAGTTTTTTGCCAAAAAGTTCTTTATGAATTTTAAAAATATATACTTTTTTAAATTGAATCGATAAATAAATCTTTTGTGAATCGAATGATATTAAATGTTTAGTAAATATTGACTTATTTTGTGCCAAAATTATGATTAAAAATGAAAAATTAAAAAAATGCGTGTACAGGCATGGGAAGAACTGTACCCCTAAAAGGGGGGAAGGAATTATGTTAGGGAATTTTTTTTTTAGCTTGGGCACTGCACAATAAAAAGACGCATCGAATGGTGAAAACCGCATTGTTCTACACCAATTGTAGCGACCTGTAGGTGTGCGCAAATAACTGTTATATATATAATATATATATATATATATATAATATATATATATACTATATATATACAGTATATATATATATATAAGGCTTCATTTCTGAAATAGTATATTAGATAGTTTCATTAAAAATATTAGCCTATTTTCAAGATTTTTACTGTTCTTTAAGTTCACGATTCTTTGTGAGTATGGACCCATCGTCGCTTAAATGTATATTTCTAAATCTTTGTCTTTGAAAGTTGCTGTAATATGCCCATTTCTCTGTATTATCTAAAATGGTTTTTCGCGAACGTTTAAATATAAATAATTTTCAAAAGGGTTTGTGTAATTGCTTTTCTGATTCTTATGAATCTTACAAAAATAAGTAGGAGGAGGAGAAGATTGTAAACACCAATCGACCAGGGAAGTACTCCGAGTTGGGGGACGTCAGGGGCAGAAGACAGGGAGTGCTGGAACTCCAGTTTTTTCTGTCACTCTCCTGTTTAGCTGATCTTTTACCGTGTCTCATTTACCCTGAGAGCAGTCCCTTTATTCTTCATTGCACTTACATGCATTTTACACACTACGCAATCTTTTCAAAATTTATAAAAAAAAATAGATAAATAATATGGCATCATGGGCTTTAGAGACTTTGATTTTGGCTCTCTTTTTCTTATAAAGGGGGCGGGGGGCGTTTTTGCGGGCACTCGCCCTTGTCCCCTCCTTCCTACATAAAAAAAGAAAGGTGAATAGTCTTCCTTAATTAACCTCACCTAACTTAAACTAACTGCATATCACCTGTGACCCATTCATTTGACAGAAGTATCAGTGAATTTTCAGAGTTTTAGTATGTATAGCTTAAGTATGGAGCTATTTTATATCTTTAAGGATCCCATATCTCTCTCTCTCTCTCTCTCTCTCTCTCTCTCTCTCTCTCTCTCTCTCTCTCTCTCTCATTTTTACATACAGTATATGTACAGTTAATTAGTATAATTTCTAAATATAATGGCTAAATATGCTCTCTTCCTCCAGCCGTTTTTTCTCTATCTGCAACTACTTCATTTTCATAATTCGTAACCAAGGATTCATAGTTTCGTTTATCGCACCGGAAGGAATACCACTTTTCATTGAACGTTTGAAGGTATGACGCTGGGTATTCACACATATCCCTTTCATGACAATGTTCTCATAAATACTGTTCCCCGTCTTTTCATTACTACCATAAAAAGGTTTTAAACAGTCTCCACTGGTTGGTTAATTGAACATCTAAAACTGGGTTCCATTATACCAGGCAAATGATTCGAGAATTTACTGATCTGAGCCATATGAATGCACAAGGGTTTCAAAGTTTTGTCATAGTCACTGTTAGGAATGCATACCAAACTTTTTTCACATGGTTCAGTGTCAAATAGAACCAGTATTACTGACACATACACACAATTTTGAAAGGTTCAAGTAAAATGGAAAAGTTCTTAACATGAATGTTGTCGTTAAATGATTTTAAGTTATATGCTACATCACGATGCATCAAGCTCAGGACTCGAGGTGAGGCGGTATGAAACGTTTACCTCAGCTTGAGAGTCTGACTGAGCAATGAATCATGGGTCTTACGATCGATCTGTCCTACTGATACTGTGTTGGCGACACGAACGCACTGGGTGAATCACGCAAGGAAATGTACCAACATGAAAAACGTAGTTTCGGGACGGGGAGAAAAAGAAAAATATATATGCACAAAATGACGTAACACATTAATTGGATTGAGAGTAAAGCAGTTAACACTATGGGGATCTATTTGAGAAATAGGCGTGCCATATTGTTCCATTTTCGAGGATAAAAGGTGCTCATAACCAAGTTCTTCTAAAAAGTTATACAAACCTTTAGCAATGATTTCACTAGTCACCTCATCGTGGTATACGTGGCTGTAGTGAGAAAGATATTTCAGATTGTCCATAATCACTAGATTGATATTTTCTAACATGGGTGTGCAATCGGTGAGAGGTAACACGATATAATAACTCTTTTGGTAACATTCGTGAACAAGTTTCATAATCCAGAGACTCTGCTTTTCTTCACTGAGCGTTGATTCCTTCACCTCACCTCCATCTTCAGACTTTATGGAATACCATTTTAGGAAGGTACTACACGCAAAATCAGATGCTGCCATCGTTGATTAAAAACTGGATTTAGTAATGTTTGTTTAATCACACACCGTGTAATTAAGGGTAAAACTCTTCAAACTATGTGTCCACGTCAACAAAGTTTTTGCGAGCAACTAACAAAATTAAACACAGCGAAAGATAATGTCCGGTTTTGTGGGCAGAGCTTATTCACCATGTCCAGACAGGAAAACCAAATCATGCACTATTATTGGAGAGTGCACCATGTAGTGGGTAGAGTCTATACCTCATGTCCAGGCGGGGATATATATATATATATATATATATATATATATATATATATATATATATATATATATATTGTTTTCGCTCGAAATGTTCATTCTGACAAAGGACAAGCTTGTCACTCCACCTTAGACCTACAGTTTAACGTGGAATTCAAACCAGCAGCCCAACGTCTTAACCATTACTGTGTGGAAGGATGAACAGCTGGGTTTTGCTACACGCCGCCTGTCGTCACCGGGTCTGGATCCCGGGGATGGTGGATTCGTAGTCAGCGACGCTAACCACTACACCACCGAGGTGCATATACACCGTATATATATATAACCGTGGTTATATATAATGTAATTTCCATAACAAAGATGTTTTGTAACTATAAAACAGACCAAAAAGTTCGCATCTGAAGATACGTGAAAATGATGTGGATATTGTTGGTATTTTAATAACTGTGGGTATTTTAAAAATTATTTCCTGCCATTCAGCACAACTATCTAAAGAGCTGCTATTTACCAAATCATATAGACAAAAGAGTATTTTGTAGGTCCATTCCACAAGCCTGTTTTATAATTTCCTTATTATAAGCTCGAGTTCTTGCATCACACACAAATCTTTAATTTCCAAACTGCCCTCCTTCGATTTCTATTCTTTTATTTGTGCCTTCACCTCTGATTTCCTTTCTGGCCGATCTATATTTGTGGTTGTAGAGTAGATGGTCCCTGCTCTTCTCCTAAAGCTACTAATAGGGTTATTTCTCACGGCTCTGTCCTGTCACCCACTCTTTTCCTTTTATTTATCAATGATCTATTAAATCGCACTTCCTGTCCTATCCATTCCTATGCCGATGATTCCACTCTTCACTTCTCCACCCGCTTTACAAAGCGTCCCTCTCAATAGGCACTCAATGCTTCGCATAAGACGGCTATGGTGTACCTGATCTCTGATCTTTCTACTATCTCTGATTGGGGTACAGAAAACTTTGTGACTTTCAATGCCTCAAAACTCAGTTTCTTCATCTATCTACTCATCACAATCTTCCACACGACTATACCTCTCCCTTCAACAATATGTAACTCAATCTTTCCTCTTCTCTTAACAATCTCGATGAGTTTTTTTCTCGTGATCTTTCCTGGAAAGATCACATATACTTTCTTTCCAAAACAGCTTCTAAGAGGTTAGGTGTGCTGTACCTGTATGCAGTTTCTTCACCCCTATTCAGTTGCTGTCTCTGTACAGGAGTCTTGTCCGCCTCTGTATGGAGTACGCTTCTCATGTGCGGGGTGGCTCAACCCACACATCTATACTCGTACTTGACCGACTGGAATCAAAGTCTTTTCGTCTCATCAATTCTCCCCCTGTCCCTGCCTACATTAAATTCCTCTCTCTTCACCGCAATGCTCTCTCACTCTCTCTTTACTATTGCTATTATAACAGTGTTTTCGTCTAAGCCATGACATTGAATTTACAAACATACGAGTCTGTCAGCACCTGTAGCACATTGAGTAACACACTTTCCCTATAAGCCCAGAAAAGACACTGAGCTCGGTGGTTCGACTCCTGACGGTGCTCGCTGATAATAATCCGGATGTTAACGCAATGGGCTGCATTAGTCTGGCCTGAGCGCTGTGCCAGTTTCAGGCCCTCCTGAATGATTATATGAGCTCAACTTATACGGTTGCCATCTAGTGTTTGAATTACGGGAATAGACGGATAAACGAACGGGCTTGGCTATAAATATTTACCATAACGAGAGGGTCTAAGAACTTCCAATTCACATTTCAAAATTTGTTCACTGAACTTCGTTTAATAAATTAAAAATTACTTATTTTTATGCAGGAAGGAGGGACAAGGGCCAATGGCATCATAGATAAAAAGAGAGCTAAAAATCAAGGTCCAGGAGGAGGCATGCAGTTAGAGAGTTCAGAAGAGTAGTGTCCGTTTAAAGTGTTAAACGCTATCAGAAAACCGAATGTTTACCGATTTTACGAATATCACCTGTATTAATCAATTATTGTATAAAGCGGACTGAAGCTTTGTTGGGGGTATCCACAAATGTTTATGAAGACAATAAAAATAAAATATGCAATTATAATGACTTTTAAACAGCAAATAGACGTATTAAAGAAGGAATTTAATTCTTGGACAGCTCATATATAGCCTAAATTGTAATACGGATGGAATAATGTGGACAGCATTAAATTCAAATTTCACCCCTCAATTCCAAGGTTAATTTAATAACGAGGTTATTAATCCCTTAATGTTAAAAGCGTTGAGGACTCCTGGAGAGTATTAAGTCTTCATTTACAGCACTAACAAGCTAATTTATTCACAGAGAAAACTCATTTTGAAACAACAAAACAAGTTCAGTTAATCACTTCTTGGTTGAGAAGAATAAAGCTGTGATTAAAATCTAATAATTATTTTAATTAGAGTTACCATCTGCATTTTATTAGCTTTATTTTCCCATTGTAAAATTTTGTGGTGAACGCTAAACATTTATACACAATAATATACATAATGAAAATACTCGAGGGTTATGTTCTAAACCTTAGAAATAGAATAAAAATACAATGGAACGAGAGAATACGTAGATTCTGTATTGTCCTGGCTGTGGTGGGACAGGGGACCATGAAAATGAAGATGGAAAATACACTCAGAAAGCGAACCCCAAAACTTTTAAACGTGCTGAAGAAAGAATACCAACCTGAATAATTTAAAGCACTAGCTGAACATGTTTTTGTGCTGCCACAAATCAGCCATGCGTAGCTGGCTGGCTACGAAGGCAGGAGGAGAGTGAAAACCAAATTTCCCTCCACCAAATTCCGGAAATGAGGCCGGATGCTGCAGAGGGATCTACCGCAGATCGGTTCTGAACTGTCGTTCGAAAACATCATAAGGTATATATATACACACACACACACACACACAATATATATATATTATATATATATATATAACACAGTGTGTGTATATATATATATATATATATATATATATATACTGTATATAATGATAAACAGAAAAACCCAAACATTTGTCATTCTTAGTTAATATACGAGTACCAACGGTTCGAAAGCAATTTTCCGAGATAAGCGTATCAGGGAGTGTTTCTTTATGAGGAAAATATGATTTAATGCCATGGGTGTTTGTGAATATAAAACGGAAATCAATCTGAGAATACAAAGAAGTAAGGGGAATGAGTAGATCACTTTGTAGTTTTGAGCTTGAGTAATTATAGAAAAGGAATTTAAAGTATTGAATGTCTTTGGAAACATTTGGGACATTGTGAGTTGGTTGGTAGATCTTATTAAGAAGATTTTTAACGGTGGTCTGAAAAAAGTATCCAGGGAAAAGAAGTCTGAAACAAGACAATTTCATGGTGAAAAGATAGATAGGAGGAGCATAAAAGAAAAGCAT
The DNA here is from genome assembly GCA_023014485.1 of Bathynomus jamesi. Lineage (NCBI taxonomy): Eukaryota > Metazoa > Arthropoda > Malacostraca > Isopoda > Cirolanidae > Bathynomus > Bathynomus jamesi. Next base: position 1,174,861 of record JAJOZX010000239.1, read on the forward strand.
GGAAAATTAGAATCTTCATACTGTTAATTTTATGTATATAATGAGCATATCGCTAAGGAAACTAGTACCTAGTCCTGTGTAAGTGGGCTTTCTATAGGCTGATGTGGTAAATGAAAATATCTTGCTTCAGACTTTTTTCTCCAACAATCTTTTTCCTGGACACCTTTTTCAGACCACCGTTAATTAAAAAATTTCTTGATAAGATCTATCAACCAACTCACAATATCCCAAATGTTTCCAAAGACATTCAATACTTTAAATTCCTTTCTATGATTACTCAAGCCCAAAACTACAAATTGATCTACTCATTCTCCTTATTTCTTTGTACCCTCAGATTGATTTCCGTTTTTATTTTTATATTCTAAACACCCATAGCATTAAATCATATTTTCCTCATAAAGAAAAACTCCCTGATACGCTCATCTCATCTGTCGTCTATCTTTTTAAGTGCGTTCACTGTTAGGCGAACTACATTGGCAGCACTTGCCGCCAATACAAACTCAGAATAGATGAGCATCGAGGCGTTTCTAGCCGTACCTCACGCTCTCTGAATAAGCCTCGAAATCACCTATAAGACATCACTGCCTCATTACAGATCACCCCATTGATCCCTCCTCTTTCTAAATAATAAACACTAACAACAACAACAACCAACTAACTGACCTCCACATTTTAGAATCGTTACACATTCGAAAAGCGGATCTTTTCCGTTTGGGGGCTAGCAGCGAATTTTAATGAAAATCGGTGCACTAATGTAGTTTTGGTCACTGATTTCAAAAATAACTTTCTTTTTTGGAGAAATGAAAAACAAACATGCTAGAGCACTTTAAATAATTAATGTACTTTTAACGAAAATATCATGACTTAACCTAACCAATCGTCAAGGGCGTACAGTTGACCTAACCGGGCATTCAATTGACCTAACCTGGCATTCAATTGATCTAACCGGGCATTCAATTGACCCTACTGGGCATTAATTCTTGATTTTTTTCTGCTACTTTTACAGATCTGCCGGGATCCTTCAAAAAACGTATTCTTCGTAAAGTTGCACTTTTTACCTTTTGACCGACGCTTTTCGCAACGAAAGAACTGGGTATTTTTATCAAAGGAACACACTTTCCCACACTTAGAGCACTTTTTCATAAACAGTAGCAGTTTGTGACTGGCTAAATTTAACACAATCCTCTGTAACTAGTTTAAGCTAGTTAAAACAAATATTAATTATTTAAGGTGCTCTAACATGTTTGTTTTTCATTTCTCCAAAAAAACAAAAATTATTTTTGAAATCAGTGACCAAAACTACATTAGTATACTGATTTTCATTAAAATTCGCTGCTAGCCCCCAAACGGAAAAGACCCCGAAAAGCTAAACCCACCCTAAATGATTACAGTTCCACTTTCGACCTACCAATCACAGAATAACATCAATTTTATAATGCCGTAATTTTGTAATTTTTCAGTTTTTTTAATTTTTGAAATCTTTTAAAGTTTTTGTATTATGGCTTTGTGACAATATTTATTATTATGTGAAATACACAAGGATTTCTGAAGTAAGTTTTTATCATTAACTCCAGTGGCGTAACTAGGTATAGGCATTATACGCACAATGCACATGCAAATATTTTTTTGCGACCAGTTACCGAATAACACCTTTTCATTTATATTCTTTCATTGAAAATTTCTGCGTCTCGATTCTGGTCAACAAAGAATTTTTTACTGACAAAAAAAATACGTGACTTTACCTAATTTGTTTATAAATAAATAATCTTAATACACTTTCGCGTGACGTTTGATTTATTTTTAATTTTCAGACTTCAGCGCGTATAGTTTTTGAATGTCTGGCTACGCCCATGAACTCTATTTTAATGTTAATTTCTTCTACAAATATTTTACTTTAATATTTTGTACTACCTTTTACCTTTTTAACATTTTTATATTTTATACTTTTAATATTTTACTACTTTTTTACCTTTTTAATATATTTATAGAAGCACTGAAGATGGAAAATGGTTTCATGGTTTCCGAAACGTCTGATTATTAACTATAAAAATGTTGGGTTTTCCTGTTTATTCTTAAACTACGCTTCCGAAGGAGCAAACCTTTAAGTGACATTATATATATATATATATATATATATATATATATATATATATATATATATATATATATATATTACTTGAAGATTTACTTCTTGGAAATTTAAGTTTTTAGGATAATAATAAAACCAACAAAAAACAGTTCTATTTTTCAGCAGAGCTTTCACTTATCATCATTAGTGCATACATTAAACTACCTATTTTTAATTTTTACAGTTATAAATGAAATAAACATAAATGTTATAAAATTGACATTTTAAGTTATTTGAAGTTTGTGAATTAATATACTGTGAAAACATACCAGATTATTAGAAATTTTGTTGAAAATTCATTTTAAAATATGGAGAGGCATCTAATCCTTTAATTCTGAATTTCTTTTGAAAATATGAATTGTTTATGAAAGATTAATATTTTTCCCCTTTACAAATTCCTTTAAAGTTTTCATTCCTTATTGGGTAATTTCACCATAAGCAGGATTTCCTTATACCGGTGTTTATAAAGTCCCGATCTATTTCAGTGAAAACGTAGCAAAAAGGGTAAAATTCAATAACAATATAATAGAAGGCATACATTTAATGAATATTTAAGCATACATATGATTCGACATGAGCACCATCAGTATTTCTACAGAGTTCGAATCTGTCAGCAGCATTGCGGAACACATTTTGGAGCATGACAAGGGTTATTTTTGTAAGTGCTGTTACGATACGAGCACGTAAATCTTGCAGATCTGAAACTCTCGTTTGATAGACGTTTGATTTGATAAAGTCCCATGCAAAGAAATCCAAGGGCGTTAGGTCAGGAGATCGAGCCGTCCAGGGCCTGTTGCTTCCACATCCGATCCACCGATTTGGAAATCGTTCATTTAGGTACTCCCGAACAATGTTTTCGTAATGACAAGGTGTCCCATCTTGTTGAAAGACGACGGTGTTTAAACTGTCATCTGAATGAAGCTGAGACAATTACGTGCTCGTATCGTAACAGCAGTTACAAAAATAACCCGTCATGCTCCAAAATGTGTTCCGCAATGCTGCTGACAGATTCGAACTCTGTAGAGATACTGATGGTGCTCATGTAGAATCATATGCTTACGTATTCATTAAATGTATGCCCTCTATTATATTGTTATTTAATTTTACCCTTTTTGCTACGTTTTCATTGAAATAGATAAGGACTTTATAAACACCCTGTATTAGAGTAGAATGTGGAGGGTTACGAAGCAAATTTCCGGCGCGACTTCTGCGCCCTCTATGCTCATCAATTCTAGCTTGAAATTGGCGAATCACTTTTCTAATATATCATACCTTTGATAACCTTTGGTTTGCTTCCGCCCGAATTGTTCATTCTGACGAAGGTCAGGCTTTTCACTCCACTTTAGACCTAAAGTTTAACGTGGAATCCGAACCACGCCCCACCATCAGCCCAGCGTTTAAACCACTAGGCTATCCAGCGTACCCATTTATCTACCAACCACTTTCTTTATTGTGTGGAAAGATGAACAGCTGGCTTTTGGTGCGCGCCGCCTGCCGTTACCGGGTTTGGATCCCGGGGCCGATAGATTCGTAGTCAGCGACGCTAACCACTACACAACCGAGGCGCATCATAAAATGATCATTCATTCATAAGATAAATTGCATTCATCACGGGAATACTTGTAGAAAACTGATGAGCAAAAGTGGTCCCGAAGTCTCACTTTTACATGAGAAAAACAAGTAACCGATCACTGGTAAAAACGTATCTTAAGTCAATTTGTGGGTAGAATTGTTTCATTAGAATATAGAGGTTTTATTAGTATTTTATTTTGATATCCATAATATGGTATTTTTAAAATGAAATTTAAATTTTCGTACGGAATTTGACTAACTTTCTCGAGAACTTCTTATTTGTGCAACTTTAAAAATTCTTTCCATAAATTTCGTCAGAAAACCATTATCAAGTAAAACTTTTTTTAAAAAATTACAAGTACAACTCGCACCATGTTTACACTCGTGCGGGTGCAAACCCACATTCAGAAACAATAATTTTCACATACGCATACACACTAGGGTGGCCATTTAAAAAGGAGGACACTGCGTATGTGGCCGTACGTTAACATATATATATATATATATATATATATATATATATGTTAACGTACGGCCACATACGCAGTGTCCTCCTTTTTGGAAATTTGAAAATGGCCACCCTAAGGACAGAGTGCTCAAAAGGCGGACTGTCCGCCTAAAGCCGGACGTCTGGCCACCCTAATACACACTAACCTCGTGTACCCAAACACGTGAAAATTTGAGGTAGTAAGAAGTAGAACACAAAAGAGGATAGCGCGAAACACTAAGTTACGCAAACTTAATCTACATCATGCTTTTTTAAGGATTTTTTAATTTATTAAGTAGAAGTAGAATCGTTTCATTGAGGCGTCATTTACTCGTCTTTCCGCATTTGCTCTCTCCCTGCTCACCCGAAGTCCAACCCATAAATCAGAACTCAATTTGCATAAAACATCTATCTAATTTATTCTTAACCAGTTAACCTACGGCCTGCGGCGAAAGACTATTTCAAAGATTAACCAGTTAAACCTTCTACGCTTAAATTTAAATCCATTATTCCTGGTTACGGTCCCATTATCATTATCAAATCTATTTAATATTTTAAAACCTTCAATAAGTTGCCCTCTTCGCCTTCTATTTTCTAGTGAATACAAATCAAATTCTGCTAATCTTTGTTCATAGTTTTTATAACGAAGATTAGGTATAAGCTTGGTCGCGCTTCTCTTAATTTTTCCAAATGTTTATATATCTTTCTTTATATACGGAGACCAAACCTATACGGCGTACTGTAAATGTGGTCGAACTAAATTAAAACGGATCACTTGAAGATTAGAGCCCCCAGCCTTCTTTAGTTAGCCTTATAAGGCTAACTAACGAAAACATTACGACCTAACCTAACCAATCGTTAGGTGAACTGTACGCCCTTGACGATTGGTTAGGTTAGGTCGTGGTATTTTCGTTAGTTAGCCTTACAGTATAAAGCTAACTAAAGAAGGTTGGGGGGCCCTGATCTTCAGGTGATCCATTAAAACTTATACTAAATGAGAGTTAAAAAAAGAATCAACACTAATAACTGTAAACAAACTGGAAGAATGGACTGAGATAAGAAGCACGGGGTGAGACTATAAATACAGTATGTCTATCCAATCGATTTAATAGCCTCCTCAACATTAGTAGAAAATCAGGAATCAGTCAAAAATGTATGACAACATTGTGCATTCTCTTGTCAAAAAGAAATATTATAAATATTATAAATCCCTTACACGGAAAATACTTTTCCGACATAGAACATTTGACGAATTGCGTGTATTTATCATAAATTCAAGAAATAAATCAAAACACGAAAATGTAGAAGCGAAAATTTCATATATATATATACATACACATACACACACCTCGTAGCACTTCTGTGCGTTGGTCTCTCTTCACACGAAGGTGAAGCTGGTGGCCCCGCCTCTAGGCCCGGCTCGGTGGAGGAGCCAATTGTTCTCTTGCGCTCCCCACCGCACATAGCCAGATACACCTGGCTCATCTGGTACGATCCTGAGCCAGGCATCTAGTCTTCTTTTGAAGACTTCAACTTTGACTCCTGTCACGTTTCTGAGGTCCTTTGGAAGCTGGTTAAAAAGTCTTGGCCCCCTGACAACCAAACAGTTTTCCTTCAGAGTTGAGGAGGGCCTTTTTCGGGCCTTTAATTTGGGAACACTACACATTCTGCCTTTCCTATTTTCCAGTGTTGTTTGGATGGTAATTGGGTTTAGTTTGAGGTTTGATTACAATTTCTTGAACATTTTCCATGTATATATTACAGTGTATCTTTCTCTTCTTCCCAGGGAGAAGTTTAGTTTACGTGCGTATTTAGTTTACGTAGTCTTTCCCAGTAATTGAGTTCTTTGCAGCCATCGATGTTGACTGTAAAATGCCTCTGAATATCTTCTAGTTCAGGGGTGGGCAACCTTTTGTTCAATGTAGCCACAGGTGCCACAAGTGCGATGAATGAAAAGTAAAATTTGCCACACCATACATAAATTGAGAAACTAGGTTGATAAATCAAAATATAAAAAGAAAAACTGTTTAAAAAGTTTATTCAAAACATGTACAATCTTATGGCCAATTCGCCACTTGTGGCGATTGGCGACAGGGTTGCCCACCCCTGTTAAATCTAGTTTATTAATTCTAGTTTATTAAAATATATATATGTGTGTGTGTGTGTGTGTGTGTGTGTGTGTGTGTATATATAATGTACATGAAATTTCATTTCTACTTTTTCTTATTTTAATTTTATTTTCTTTCATCTTTGCTTTTAATTTTTCATTACTCTAACTTTTTCTTAACTAAAAACAGAGTTCGCCAGACAATTTTGCACATTTCTGGGGCAGTATCTGGCAAAACATTTTAAGATATTCTACGAAGAGATACAAACTTTCCTCTTCACGCGAAGGAAAAAAGGTTTAACTTTGTTTATTACCTTTAACTGACTTAAGAATTGTTTTGGTATTTCATTATTATATTATTTATATTAATTTTTAATTATTTCACTACCTTCTTATTTGCGAATAAAATTATTTTGCTTTCTACCCTTCATCGATGAATTTCAAATTGTCATGGAAATTTAACACTACACGGAAAACAAAGACTTCCCGTAAACTTCTATACATAGAAATATTATCTTCTGTTGTTTCAAATCACTCAAATAAGGGGTTTGGAAGACCATTTCATCTATTTAAAGAAGTTGTTTTCATTAAAAGAAGTTATTCTATCATCTGACAAGTAGCTTTAATACCCAAAACGAAGAAAAAACTTCCCCAAGAATGCAGCCTTAAAAAAAGATAATACAAGTTCTTAATTTGAAGGTTTTATTTTGAGTGTACGTGGTTCATGTCTTATTTATTATGAGATAAAAGCAGTGGGTTTTCTTCACTTGGCACAGTAAAAATGAAAGTTTAAACTTTTCTCACCATTTGGCAAAAGTTTAAACGTTTAGGCAAAGAGCAAGTTAAACGTCATATTTTAGATTTAATTCGGAAAAAACCGGTTTGGAAAATTGCTAAAAAATAAATAAATATATATATATATATTTATTTTAGCAATATATATATATATATATATATATATATATATATATATATATATATATATATATATATATTAACTTACTATAATTCTGCGTACAAATTAAATATAGTAATTCAACTTCGGCTTTTGTCTTTGCAAAATACTCGTAGAAGGACTGGATAATTCTCATGTCTGTTTCATTTTGCAAGGTGGTTAAAACTGAGAAAGTGTTATTAAATGGATGGTTGTTACTTTCGCAATGTTCACGGATTGAGGATTTGGCTGGTCTATTTAGTGGTAAAGAATTGAGACTACTAATGCCACGATGTTCATCGACCCATACCTTAAGTTGGTGGACGGAGCTGCCAACATATGTGACCTTACAACCACAATTGAAAGAGTAAACTAGGTTGGAGACAAGGGCATCGTGCAGTGGCGTATTAATGGGGGGCCACGGGGGGGGGCCATGCCCCAGGGCCCAGCTGTTTTAGGGGCCGATGTTTATAATGATATCAATAATAAATTTGGAATGCTCAACAATATCTATCTGTCATTGTTATGCATAGAAAAGAATATTTTGCAGAATTTAAATACTGAGCTTGTGATTGGAAAATTTAGTGATATGAAGCAGCTCAAAAAACTTTTGTATACTGGTGGCGGATGATTTTGTGACCAACTTTGGTAGATTAGTAGTGGACTTATAGTTGTGTAATTGGTTTGGTGTAATTGTAGCAGTTGGTATTTGTGTGAAACTTGCATTATTTGATTTAGAAATAAATGGTTTTATTAATTTACATGACGAAGATTTGTCTTGTTGAGGGACCCCAAAAATATTTTGGCCTCGGGGCCCAAAAATCCTTAATACGGCACTGTGTACATGTATTGTTAATAAAAAACTATACAAAAGGGCCCCATATTCTTCATTGCCCCGGGGCCCCGAGGTGTCTTAATCCGCCTCTGGGCATCGGGCAACCATTCCTTAAGTTAAAAAAGGAGCTAATACTGAAATTATTGATAAATATAAATTTAAAATAAATTTGTGGATAAAACTGGGCGAGCAAGGGATTCGGTTTTTTTTCGATCTTCCTTTGGCTGAAATAACCATAAAATGGGATCGATATATATATCCAGAGCTGGGCATTTGCGGCATATTTTGCGGTACTGCGGTACTTGCGGTACCACCGCACTACCACCCCGGGCCCCCATAACGCAGTACCGCAAAGGATCGCTGAAAGTACCGCAGTACCGCTACCGCATTCAAATTTCCGCGTACCGGTTTGGTACCGGTTTGGTAGTGCAGCAGTACCGCAGTACCGCAATATGCCGCAAGTGCCCAGCTCTGTATATATCTTTCGTCTTTTTGAACAGTGAGAACGTGGAGTTGGGGTTTGAAATGATCATTTAAATAGTTTTGAAAATTCGAATATGTTTCATAATCAAGTTCTTTGGGTAAGAATTGGAGTTAAAATAATCAATTAAAAAACGCATCTCAAAATGAAAAGGAAAATAATCGGAGCAAACTTTGAATGCGCGATGAATAACGGTTTTAATGGAATTAACCCTAAGGCCAAAAGGAACGACACTTAAAAAATGTGTACCTTGACCGGTGAAAGTTTTCTTACGATATCGGAAAGTTTTAAAATTATTATTGGTTCTATGAATATTGACGTCCAAGAAAGTTAACTGGGCATTTTGCTCCACTTCTTTGTAATCTGCTGTAGTTTTGCTTGATTTTGTCTAATTATTATTAAACTTAATTGAACCTTAGAATAGTGTTGTCGTTGTGATTTTATCCTTGTTCGTGTATTTTTTAAAGTATTTTAAAATTAAGTTAATTATGTACCTGTCTAACTAGTCTTTCACCAGATTTATATTGTTTTTACGGTTTTAGTGTTTTTAGCCACTGATGATGGTAGCTTGACTTCCGAAACGTCTGATATTAAATACTCATAATGTTGACGTGGGCGTTGATCATCCTTTATATATATATATATATATATATATGATCACCTGAAGATCCGTCACCCAAGCCTTTTGTAGTTAGCTTTATAAGGCTAACTAACGAAAATATCATGACCTAACCTAACCAATTAGGTGTAAGAGGCATGTATGTGTAGTGAGGAAATAGAGGGAGAAGTGTGTTTTTGTGAGCATGCTGCACTGCTCACAGGGTAGATGAGACAAGGAAAAAGATCAGCTAAAGAGGAGAGGAGTGACAGAAGAAACGGGAGTTTCAGCACTCCCTGTCTTCTGTCTAACGTTCCCCCGGCAGTACTTCCTTGATCGATTGGTGTTTACAATCTAGGTTAGGTTACCTAGGTTAAGTTAGGTTAAGGTGATTAAATATCACCATTTACAAGTGAAAATGTGAAAATGTCTTGGTTTCGTAGTTGATGTGCTTGCATGTATGTGTGTGTAGGCAACTAGACATAAGTGAGGTTGAGTGTGTGATAATTCGTGCACAGATATTCCCAAATTCTAAAACCGCAATGGTTTAATCTGTAAATAATCTTCACCTATCGTGTAACCATTTCACTAATACATTATAATTTGAAAGTGTATCTGTTTGCATATATATATATATATATATTATATCCCACAGCTCAACAAAAGTGTTGTGGGATATAGGGAGGCAGCATCTTGGGTTAGGGGATACTCTCTGTCCTTACACACCCCATTTAAAGAGATTCCTCTGCCGAGCGGTGCCCCCCATAGTACTGTGAGGTATTGAAAAACTCATGATCTTCACTTGCCCCACAAACACCTTGAAATGGGAGACCCAAAATGGGTGCACACACATTTCTACATTACTGTACAGTCTTTACAGCCACACTTACACTTTTCCTCCTAAGTATATATATTGTAATGTATATGGTTGTAAATTTTGACTTGGTCCGCAGTCGATATGGACCGTGACTTATTTTTCGTTGGCAAGGTACTAGTATTGACGGATACCGTAATGAAATTGACTGGATTCTTTGGATCTGATATATTTGCATGTCGGTTATAAATAGATATAGAATGTAACATATTTGTGGATAGTAGTCTATTATGACTTGATCCTCTGGATCCAGAGATTCTATCTTTAGTTTTAAATCGATAATTAATTAGTTTTAAATTGATAATTATTTAGTTTTGTAAAAATTGGTCGTTGCCAATGTACAGGCAGTTTTTGCATAAATTTCTTATGTTCTTGTGGTTCGGAACCCACGTAAAATTGTAGGTCCCCTCCGCCACCACGGAGGACATACACAATACACAATTACGAACACAGTTAGGTAGACCAGCCATGAGTGGATCCTAGGGTCTTTGTTGGTCTGAAACATTATAACATTATAACATATATATATATATATATATATATATGCACATATATATGCGCAGGGCCTATCAGAGGGGGGGGCTAGGAGGGTCATTTGGCCTGGCCGTCAAGCTTAAGGGGGGACTCAAATTTAGAAACTTTCAGGTTTGAATATAATGTTTTGCAGTGAAAGTAATCATTTGGTTTAGCTATGGGCCTCAAAAGCTGGAAGTGGCTCGGGCCTCTCTGGACGTCTGAGAGGGCCTGTATATGCGCCTCGGTGGTGTAGTGGTTAGCGTTGCTGACTACGAATCCATCGGCCCCGGGATCCACAGTCTAGGGTGTCCCGTTAAACCCAAAGTTGGTCGAGTACAGCATTAACCGATATAATATCGTGAAGTGGGTTACTAAGAATGCCGAAACAAGTTTTTAAAGTCATATCTAAGAAATTTATGCATCCCCAGCGGTTTACGTTTTACATCCCCGATTCAGACCAAAAAATTGGCATTTTTTGGCATTTTCTAGTAAAATATACTATTTTAATTAAAAGTAAACACATTTACCACTCTATATGCATTTCTGGTAAATTATACTAGCTTTATAAATGCCAATGCTAAATGTGGACCCCACAGGGCCCAATTTAGCCCCCTTATTTCATATTTTTAGCGATTTTTATTAACTAATCTAACTTTTTTTTAGGAATTTCTAAATCTAGGTACCATAATACCTATTTAAATTGATAAAATGGCTCTAAGCAAACCATTAACTAGAAGCAAAACAGAAATTCCCTTTCTAGGTCAATCTATAGCCTCCATAACGACTACAGCTGTTCCAACCAATAAGCAAGTACTCAAATATTTCCATCATATTAAAGCTTGCAATCCTCATTATAATCAGTCCCTTGTTAAAGGAAAACTTGTAAGTCATCAAGCTGGCATGGTAATAGACCATGTGTTCTCCTTTTGGAATAAATGCAATTTACCTACTAGTAGCAGACAATATGCCTTAAAAAACTTCTTAAGTTGCACCAGGAATGGTATGTTCTAACAAAACATAAATATAGAAAAACTGAAGAGCACCTACGTTTAGTAAACAAATTTTATGAAAAACTTGAAACAATATTTGATGTCGCTCACCCATTTCCTGAAAAAGTTCTTTCAGAAAAACTAGGGAAAGCTGAAGTTGAGGAAGATCTGAAGTTTTTAAAGATGCTGAGAAAGGGATATAAAGTTACACTGGGTTCAAGAGATAAGATTTCAGAGCAAAGAATAAAAAATAAAATAAAAAGACTAGCAACCAATGAACGTTTACGTCAGAAAGACCAAGAGAGAATAAGAAACCATCTAAAGTGAAAATAGAGAAATTAGAATGTGAGGGAAATAGTTCTAACGATTATGATTACTTCAATAAATGACTAAAAACAACTAAAGAACAAAAGCCTATCTACCTACCTAGAAATGTACTTAAAGAGTCTATTTATTGTAGCCAGTGCTATAGACAGAGGAAATGTATCTGTTAGAACAGCTACATTAATAATTTCTGCTTTAATTAGAACCGGCGGTCGAGACCTAAACGATTATGCAGTTTCAAAAACATCTACTCATACAGCAACACAAGAAAATAGGGTAAAAACTGAAAATGAAGTCAAAGAATTATTTCAAAATACCAATATAAAGTATCTTCTTGTCAATTGGGATTCAAAACAGATTTTAGGCTTAGAAAGGCTTGCTGTTGCTGCTACTGGATCTCCTGATATTGATCAAATTTTTGGGATACCTATTATTCAAAATGCTACTGGTGAACAAATGTCTGAAGCTACATTCAAGCTCCTTACAGATTGGCAGGTCACAGGAAAGGTGAGAGGTATGTCATTTGACACGACGGCCTCAAATACAGATATTAACAAAGGAGCTTGCATTTATATAGAAAGAAATCTGAATAGACCATTATTATATTTAGCATGCCGTCACCACATTGGCGAACTTACTGTAAAATCTGTTTGGCAATGCATCTTTGGGAAAAGCCCTGGTCCCGATTATCCCACATGTGAAGAATTTTCGAAAAGCTGGTCCAAAATAACATTATCCCAAACTAAAGAAATAAATATAACTGAGCCTTTGATGATGGATATTAAAGAAAGTGCAAATATAATTTATAATTCTTTATTAGAGAACAAAAATTATTTCAGAGATGATTACTTAGAATGTTTAGAATTAAACTGTTTATTGTTGGGGCACAAGCCTTCAAAGATACATCTTCGTAAACCAGGAGCATGCCATCGAGCTAGATTCATGGCACCTCAGCTGATTTCAAATAAACTTGTCTTATTTAGAGATCAGCTTAACTATGAACCAGAAGTAAAAGAATCATTTGGAAGATTTGTCAAGTTTACATCTTTAGTTTATGGCCCTTATTGGCTAAAGACCCCATTAGCTGCAGAAGCACCACTCAATGGCTTGCGATTTTATAAGCAATTAGTTAATGTCTGGCAGGAAGTAGATCCAGAAGTTTCTATTGCTGCAGTAGATGTATTCTTAAGACACAAGTGGTATTTAAGTCAAGAACTTGTAGTTTTATCTCTTTTTAGTAAAACTTTAGATGAGAATACAAAAGCAAGTATCGCAGCTCGTTTATTAGGAACTGAAGTTCCAGATGAAATTATTATAGGAAAGCCAGAAGTTCCAGAACTACACCCAGATATACATCTGGTGGATTTGATAGGACCTAATTCATGGAAAATCTTTAAAATCATGAATTTAGAAGTTGTTGGTTGTCAAAGCCAGTGGGAGAATGGTGCTCAGATCCAAACTATAATGAAATGGAAGAGTTTGTGAGTAATTTGAAGGTTGTCAATGATTGTGCTGAAAGGGCTATTAAGCTTATAACTGATCTGGCTCCTACAGTTAAACATGAAGCTCAGCTTCAAGCTAAAATTCAAACCACAGAATTTCATAGAAAAAATTTAAAAGAAATCAAGAAAAAGAATCTTTGTAATTACTAGGTAAATTATTAGTTTAAAAGGGGGATTAATGCAATTTTCTATTAAAAAAGGGGATTTATGCAATTTTTCATAAACAAATATTAAAAAAAAAATAAAAAAATAAAAAATACAAAAAAGTAAAAAGAAATTTAAAAACCTAAAAAAAAAAAAACTAGAAAAAAATATAAAAAAACTATATAAAAAACTCCAGAGATTCCAATCGACCTTGACGTGGTTCTGGGGCTTCTTACTAACAGATTGGAAAAAATGTGTATGTAATTTCTAGCTTTAATGGGTCTTTTAAAGGTCAAAATGCCAATTTTTTGGTCTGAATCGGGGGTGTAAAATGTAAACCCCTGGGGATGTATGAGTTTTTTAGATAGGACTTTAAAAACTTGTTTGGGCATTCTTAGTAGCCCACTTCATGATATTATATCGGTTAATGCTGTACCCGACCAACTTTGGGTTTAACGGGACACCCTAAATTCCAGACCCTGTGACGGCAGCAGGCGGCGCGCAGCAAAACCCAGCTGTTCATCCTTCTACACAATAAAGAAAGTGGTTGATAAATAAATGGGTATCCTGGGTAGCCTAGTGATTAAGACGCTGGGCTGCTGGTGGAGCGTGGTTCGGATTCCACGTTAAACTGTAGGTCTAAGGTGGAGTGAAAAGCTTGACCTTCGTCAGAATGAACAATTCGGGGGAAGCAAACCAAAGGTATATACTATATATATATATATATATATATATATATATGTGTTGTGTGTGTGTGTGTGTGTGTGTGTGTGTGTGTTCTATGTGCAGTATTTCATACTGAATATGTAGGTTATATGTTGTCATACAAATCTGTAATTTTTATTTAAAAATTTTTATTATTTTTATAAAATAACGTAATAAACACTTTCAATAATCGAGTAAATGTTAAAGCACTTGCTGAGAGAACAGTTCATTTGTATTCACAGTACGAGTTTCGATACTTCACATATCATCTTGCAGCTGTACAATGGAAAGTTTAAGATAAGAGTTTAAATACAGCTTAAATACAGGAAGAATTGGGGCTCAGGTAATTCGGAGTGGCTTGTTATATCCTTCTTATTAAATCTATAGTTTCCTGTTAATACGTTGAAGTTTGGAAGAGTGACAATTAAAGCAGACTCCACTATTAATCTCTTGATATAATTATTCGAATCAAAAACTATTTTGCTTTCATTCCAATTGTATAATTATTATATTGGAGGTGTTTAAAAACTATATTAGATTTATTAGCAAACCTAATATCTTTCTTGTTCTCCTTCAGCCACTTTTCCAAACTTGTACGCGTGTTTATTACATTATCTCACAACTACTGTACGGTTAGCACATGAGAACGCAATTCCCAAAGGAGTTTCTTCTATCAACAACTCGAGAAGATAATCTAAAGGAAATATGAAAACAGTCTTCTAAAGAATAGAAGAAAGAAACTGAAAATATTCCGAAAGAGGAGCAAAATCATTCTCAAAAGAGCCCTGCCGAAACGTCTGAAGAAGAAATACACTCCGTTCGCCAAAATCGAAGAATATGTCCAGGGTGTCCCAAAAGTCTGTTGCCCCGACGCATAGGTTTAGAATGCGTCGGGGCAACAGACTTTTTTGGCCACCCTGTACTATAAGATCGAGTAAATCAGCACAGGAGAGAAATTACAAAATTATTTCAACACAGCAGACAAGCTAAAAGGGAACTACATTACAGACGTCTGACACAATAGCTTCCAACTGATTTGTATTGCAAGTAAACTAATTGATATAAAAGTAAAAACAGTGTGCCAAAAGTTAAATAGTAAAGCTAACACAATATTTAAAAACAATACGTAGGTAAAAAAAGTCCAATGTTTGATAAGACTATGCATAATTTATCTGCATATGAGCTCTTTCCTGTTAAAAATTAGATCTGGTAAAATGGACTCTCGTTTCACACTGTCTCAAATTTAAATACTACTATAGTGTGTTAGAGCCACGCTTCTCAAACTAGGGGTCGCGTAAATATTATTGGGGGTCGCAGAAACATTTGAAAATATTATTTTTTTCATAAATATACAGTGTTAGTACCTATTGCTTTTATGACATTGAGTGAAGGGTCGCGAAAAATTTGTCTGATCCAAAGGGGTCGCAAGTGAAAAAAGTTTGAGAAGCCCTGTGTTAGAGAACATTGCAAATATCGTGAATGCGACCGAAAACGATAGAGAAAATTTTTTATTTTCAACAGGATATTTATAGATTTCTTTGTTCATTGGTGTGATTCATTATTACCCAATAGAATTTGAAATATTTGAATAAATAATATAATCATTAAACGATCAGATAAAGCTAGTCACACTGTAAAATTAAAGAAATTATTATATTAGTAAAATTAATAATTTATTATGAGTTGGAACCCACATATCAACACTTAAACTCGTGTCCCCATAAATTCTAAAAAAGCATTAATTCAACCGAAAGGTCAAAGATGCCCTTAAAAAAATCAAACTTACCCAGCCAATTCAGAGTTACTAGCTAAAGTGGGCCCTACGGGCCCATTTAGTTAGATCTGCTGTGATGGGGCCTTCGGTCTCAGTAATTAGGGGGCCTTGGCCCCCAATTACTGAGGAGTCAATTATTAGGTCAATAAAATTATAGAACAGAACGCAGCCATGAAAATCTTAAGCTTCACAAATTTTGATACGATAGGTTCGGATGTGAAACTTAAGATTTTCATTGCAGCGTTCTTTTCTACAGTTTTATTGACCGAATAATTGAATCCTCAGCAGGCACGTGCACAGGGGGGGGGCTTGGGGTTCTTGAGCCCCTGCCCTTTTTCTTCATATCAAAAGTGCCCTTTTAGTCAAAATTCATAAATATATTGATTCGACATAAATTTGAATTAATTAGTTATATTTTTATTTAGTTACTGCTACTTCAACAGATTTTCAAAACTGGAATTACTTTGATCTATGATTTTTTTATTAGAATAATAAACTTAACATACCGTTACTATTATTTTGTCAATCAGGGAGGGTGTCCCTAGTGGTAACACTGACTGCAGCTGTTCACTGTTGATTGCGTCTCTCGGGTATGTGGGTGTATTGTTTACTGTTTGTTTATTTTACGTTAACCTAAGCTAACTAGTGATTTCTCACTGATAATTATGGTAAGTTGCAATCCAAAGCAGTGTGACATTACTCCAAAAAATATTGTATGACATTACTCGTAAAGTTGGTAAAAACGTCCACGTCCCCTACTAGGCTAGGCCCATCAGTACACCAGTGTGTCAAACGATGGATTTTGGGTTTTACTACTGGCATGAATTTCATTAAATTAATAAATGATTTATTAAACAACATATCATAACCTTTTCATTTTTAATATGAAATTGATTTTTAAAAACAATACAATTTTCATTAAAAGTGAATAAAAATACCTAGATTATTTATTATAAAACGATGCAATTTTTCCGCAAGGACGACAATTACGGTAGATCCTTCTGCCCTTTATCCTGCTGATTGATACTTATAAAAGTTATAAGTAAAGTAACTATTTAGAAATTGCATGCTATTAAATATTGTGAATTTGGTTAACAAAAGCTTAATTAGGTCTACTGCCTAGATTAGATTAGATTAGGCCTAAGATAATAAAAGTGAAGGGAAATATATTTTTTAAGCAATTGAATAATAATTGAATAATAATTGTAAATACACTCCAATATTTCAATATCTTCATATCTTTTGAAAATCTTGCTATAAAAACATGCCTTTTTACAAAAAATTTTCATTTATTTTCTTTAATCAGCTTTATATACAAAAATAATGCATTGAATTTAATGGAATTTAAGAATATTTACCACATACAATTTTAAAATTTTTCTTTGTGTGTGTATACATATACTATATAGCCTATATGGCATTGCGGATTTCATTTTTAAAAATGTTAGGGGAGTGCCCTTTTTTCAACTGAGCCCCTGCCCTTCTGAAAGTCTGTGCACGTCACTGATCCTCAGTAATTGTTGGGTCAATTATTCGGTCAATAAAACTGTAGAAAAGAACGCAACAATGAAAATCTTAACGCGCTTAGAATAAAAAGTTGAAACAAAGCAAAACGCATTTTTTCTATGTTCAGAATCGCTTAATAGTATTCGTAAATACATGGTGACTACAGACAGATAGTACTGCCTTTTTATAGTATAGATAAGTTCTTCCTTATACAGTATGTACAGCATTCTAAAAACACAAAAATAATTACCCGCTGAGACCTATAATATAATCTGTGAATTCTCCTACTTATAAATTAGCTAAAAGGTTATCTTTATTATAGACTTCTTTACTGGAGAACTTTCGGACATCATATTCTCAGTTGTTATGATTTTGTTCATAAATTAAAAATATTAAATGCCACCAAGTTGTAAACTTTTATATCTCGATTTTTATTCATTACTCATTCATTATTCATTACCAGAATCTGACTTACCATCACGACTTACCATAACAACTTCATATATCTCGCTCAAGACTATTAAAAATTGTGAAAACAATTACTACAGAAGATGTTATGGCTTCTCTATCGGAAGCATTCTCTCACCTTCCTCTGTTGTTTATTTATGGAATAATTATACAATATCAGAACTGTTACCTAATAAAAGACCGTCTTAAGTTCAAGAGGTACAGTATGTTGATCTTTTTAATGTGGCCGGAACACCAAAATTTTATGAATTTTTCAAGAAACTTAACTTGCTTCATCCATCAGTTAAGTCCAAATTTAAATGGGAAAAAACCGTAACTCTTCCATTTCTTGAATTTTCCGTCTATCATAAACGAACACATTCAAATTTTACATAAATTTCTTTATAAAAAATCTAGTATCTCTTCAGTGTTCCCCAGAACTTATAAATTATATGATTCGCCATATTTAGATTCTGAAATAAAATGCATAGACGGTATCTTTACCGCCTGACGTTATTTATTACATTTATTAATTACGCCGACTAATTATGCAGCCACAAAATAATATTTCACATGTAATGAAAATAGGAATAATAATAGTGATAATTATAGTAACAATAATGATAATGCCGACAATAATAATGATAGAAGTCTTAATAATAATAGCAAATATATTGTTGTATCACATATTATCACTTAGAAAATGCTAACAAATTTCTCAAAAATACTAATTATGAAATATTAAATAAGAAATACTATTTTATAAATTATAAATACTAATTATAAAATACTTATTTATAAATAATAAATCCGTAAGGGTATAAAAGTTCCCTCGTAATAACAGAAAAACTATAGCGGACAAACTGGTACAAATTTGGAAAAGCAAATGAAGGAGCACAAAAATAATATTAGGTTTGCTAACGAATACATTGCCATTATTAAACGCATCCGACTTAATAATCATTTAATTAAATGGAATGAAAGCAAAATAGTTTATAATTCAAATAATTATATTACATTAAGAGATTAATTGTGACGTCTACTCTTCTAAACTTCAGCCTATTAAAAGGAAACTATAAATTTAATCCGGTTATTAATTAAGAAGATCATAACAAGCTATGCCTCAATTACCTAAACCCTAACCCTCACCGTATTTAAGGATTTCACTCGTCTTAAACTCTTCCATTGTAAAGCTGAAAGATGACACGTGAAGTATCTGTGAATACTATTGAAGTATTCTCTCAACAAATGCTTTTACCATTACTCACTTATATTACTTTAGTTTAATACCTAAACTTGCATAATATTAATTTAATTTTATATTAAATTTGCAAGTACTTCGCATGTTCTTACACTTACTAATATTTTTTTACAAATTCCAATACAGTTTTTAGATAATATTTATAATGATTAACTGATATTTATATTTTATTCTTTAATGAATGTATTCTCGTGTATTCATTCTTTTATGATTTTATCAATTTAATATGCTTTTATTACATTATTTTATGAACATCTCGTGTATATCTTCATATTGTAATTCCTTCTTACTACAGAAGAAACGATTTTTGTTCGTTTGATGCACTGGGATAATTTTTTGTGAGGTATAATACTTCGGTACCTCAGAACATTAAATTGTGTAAAAAAATCTAAAAACATCTTTAGAGAGCAAAACATTATAAATTTAATTCTTAATATGATGAATTGGAGATTAGATTTGATATTGAGAGAGAGACTAAAAAGTTAAAATTTCCAAACCTTGGTATGATTGAAAGTGTCGTTATTCTTGATTTACACAACCTTACATTTTATAGGTGCTTATTATATTTACTAGAGTGAGATTCTGAAAACTTTATAGACATTTCCAAAGGTAATAACACTCTTGATGGAAAATTATATATGTGCTATCCCATAGCACGTTTCCTTAATGTTCATGTTACTTGAAGTTATGTTACCTTTTTGAGAAACATAACTTGAGAATGTTTTCCAACACGTGTGAATGATTACTAGCGAGTCGATTTTATTTTCCTAGATGAGTTGTCAATTACATTTTAGAGTTATTCTCACTAAAAGAAAGCCTACGAATTTAAGAATCTGGATACTAAGCCGACCAAAGTCATTGTTTCAGAAAGTATGGATTAATTCCCTTTAGTTTACGGCTCTATAGTACATTGAATTGCTTTATTGATTGATTGATCTCGTGAATTACGATAGTCACACTTTTAACTATTGTACCCATCAAGATTATAACCACCATTTCAATTTTAGGAAGCTTGGGTTGGAGATGTTATCATCGTAATTGCACTACCATTACGGTGGCTAATTTGACGAGTTGTCTAGAGCAAAAACGCGATACCTTCTCGCAGACAAAGAAAAGGATAGATTGCACCAGATGCTTTGCAGTTCGCTGTAAATGAAGCAATGAAATTAATATAAAACTTAAAAGAACGTAACACTATTTGCATGGCAGCAGAATTTAACCGAATTGAATTGAGTAACCTTTATTGATAAAATACTTACAATTTTTGTTTTTGTTTTAACGAATAATTGCGAAATTAAAAAAGAAGACTAACACTTGGATCCATCGATTTATCTCTCTCAGTACACACACACACACACACACACACACACACAGAGGGTTGACAAAAGTAAATAGACACCTTCGGTTTAACCTTTGTTAACCTTGGTTTTGCTTCCGCCCGAATTGTTCATTCTGACGAAGGGCCAAGCTCGTTGCTTCACCTACGACCTATAGTTTAACATGGAATCCGAACCACACCCACCACGGGTGATAAGAAATTACTAAGTCCTCGCCCGGACTCGATCTCGCGACCTCCCGATCAGTAGCTCAGCTAGTTAACCACTAGGCTACTCAGGCAGGGAACCCATTTACCTACCAACCTATTTTTTTCTGGAAGGATGAATAGCTGGGTAAGCTGTACGCCGTCTGATTTCGTCGGAAATCGAACCCGGGGTCGGTGGATTTTTAGTCAGCAATGCTAACCACTACACCACCGAGAATTTTCCATAGTTTTTTTATTTGATAACATAAAACAATAAATAATAAGAGATATATTGGATCAATATATTTAGAATCGTGTTCCTTTCTCCTTTCCATTATGCAAAGCTGACACACGTTCTCGCATTCCATTGATGAGCTTTGCTATTCGTTCTTGAGGGTAATCATGGTGCTGTAAATTAACTTTGTCAACCCTCTGTATATATATATATATATATATATATATATTCAAGAGAAATCCAATGACAAGGAGGAATGTAAATGCCATGAAAAGTCTTCTTTAATGCAACGTTTCGAGCAATATGCTCATCTTCAGGCTAAATAATAATAATATGAAATTAAAATCCATAAAGTTGGAACACCTCTCCGTCCTATTTTAGCTTCGTATAACTTACCTACCTTTCAATTGGCAAAATTTGTTGTTCGTCTTTTGTCACCTTTTGCGAAAAATGCGTATACCATAAATAACTCTTATGAATTTCAAAAAGATCTTCTTAGTGAGAATTTCGGTTCAAAAAAGTTTTTTGTCAGTTTTGATGTAAAGTCGCTTTTCACGAACGTACCTGTATCAGAAACTATTGCCATTATTTTAGATAGGGTTTTTAGCTCTGTTGATAGTTTTCATGGTTTTTCATGGTCTTATTTTAAGGAACTTTTAGAACTGGTTTTTAAGCAATGTTATTTTACTTTCAATAATAAGGTTTACCAACAAATTGATGGTGTTGGGATGGGATCACCCGTCGGACCTTTATCAGCTGATTTTTTTATGACTCATTTAGAAAGTATAATTTTTAGACAATCTCCCACCCATTGTAAACCAATTTTTTACCGACGCTTCGTTGATGACTCGATAGCTGTCTTTGGTAATGCTGTACAAGCGCAACAATTTTTTAATTTCTTAAATTCTCTGCACCCCAATGTAACTTATACAATGGAAACTGAGGAAAATGGCTCCCTTCCCTTTTTAGATCTTTTAATTTCGAAAAAAGGGGATTCTATTACTACATCAGTTTACAGGAAACCCACTTTTACCGGTTTGGGCATGAATTTTTTAGTTTTACTGATTTTAACTATAAGATGTCGTGCATTAAAACACTCTTGTTCAGAAGATATAATTTGACTTCTAGTTTTACCTTACTTAACGATGAATTTAATAATTTAAGATTATATTTTACCAATAATAGTTTTCCTGTTCAATATGTAGATAAACTAATAAGATCTTTCTTAAATAATGTTTATAGCCCTCAACTTCCCTGTATTTCAGTGCCTAAAGATGTAAAATATTTCTTCGTACCTGAAATGGGTCCCATGAATAAAGAATTTAAACTTAAATTTACGAAGTTGTTAAAAAAAAATTTTTATCATACTGATTTTCACATTATATTTATTAATAAAACGTCTTTAGGTAGCTTTTTCTCAGCGAAGGATCGAACTCCTGATTCGTTGCGTAGCGGTGTTGTATATTTATTTACTTGCCCAAGGTGTCTCCTTGGTACTTACATTGGCAGCACCGTGCGCTCTCTCAGGGCTAGATTTTATTCGCATATGGGAATAAGTTGCCGAACAGGTAAAATTTTAAATAAAAAAGAAGCCTCTAGTATCCGGGAACATAGTATTAAATGTAAAACTGAT
This sequence comes from Bathynomus jamesi, assembly GCA_023014485.1. Taxonomy (NCBI): domain Eukaryota; kingdom Metazoa; phylum Arthropoda; class Malacostraca; order Isopoda; family Cirolanidae; genus Bathynomus; species Bathynomus jamesi. Next base: position 1,197,435 of record JAJOZX010000239.1, read on the forward strand.
GTCACTTTAGATAATTTTAAAATTCTCGGGTATAACTCTTGTTCCAACTCACTTAGAATTTTGGAATCTCTTTATATAAAAACATTGACCCCTTCTCTAAATGTTGATTCCTCAGCTGTCCCTTTAAATTTTTTATAATTCCCCCTTCCCAATTTATAACTCTCCAACCACCCAACCCATAGTATGTTCCATGTGTTTTGTTTTAAAATTACTTGTGCCTCGGAACCAGCAATGAAGGGTTAGTAGTGTTATTCCATTGTATTAATTTCAAATTTACTATATGTAATTTAAAAATAGCTTTTTAAATTTCTTGTAATTTTATATGTAAATTTTAATAACTTTGAATTTAACCTTCTTTTAGTCTTTTTAAAATTTTGTTTTTAAGAATTGGTCTTATAGAAACTGTTTTGTCTTGTTTTAATTGTTTATTGTTTTTAATTTCATATTATTATTATTTAGCCTGAAGATGAGCATATTGCTCGAAACGTTGCATTAAAGAAGACTTTTCATGGCATTTACATTCCTCCTTGTCATTGGATTTCTCTTGAATATTAAATTGAAGCTTTTTAGAAGCAACCCGCATGAATATATATATATATATATATATATATATAATGGTGTTCTAAAGTTACGTAGTAAACTTTTATATGAACGCAATATTTTAACAAATTATGCGGTATTTAACAATTTTTTATTTGAAATGCAGCAATAATAAGAAAAGCAACAATAATTGTTTATTTTAGATGTTCAAAGTGTCTCCCTTCAACTTGAACACAGTTCATAACGTCCGACTACTGATTGACAGACATTTAAAAGTTTAGTAGGTAATTTTAGAACACCATGTGTGTGTGTGTATATAGATATATATATATATATATATATATATATATATATATATACATATATATATATACACACACACATATAATATAATATAATAGGTTATACTAACAACAATTGCATTTTTAATCTAAAAGATATTTAGAAATGAAATAAAAATAGTGAAATAAGAGAACATGCAGATTCTGTACTGTCTTATCTGCGGTGGGGTAGAAAGTCCTGAAAACGAGAATGGAAAATATCCTTAGAATATAAAGCCCAAAATTCTTTAACGTGCTGCCGAAAGAAATGAGTGACCTCCAGTACACCAAACTGAATAATTTCAAGAACTAGCCGGATAGGTTCTTGTGCAGCCCCTGACCAACCATACGTGGCTGGTTATGAGAACATGAGCGCGGAAACCAATTCTTTCCTCTACCAAATCTCACAAATGAGGCGGGGTGGTGCAGAAGGGTTGACCGTCGTCCGAAACCATCATAAGGTATCATGATATATATATATATATATACATTGGCGTAGCCACGGGGGTTTTGGGGGGTTAGGACCCCCGAAGACCCTAGGAGTATAACAAAATAATAGCAAACATTTATTCACGGTTCATTACGATGACGCTCAATTACGCTTAAAATTAAGTTTGAATTACTTAATTAGAAACTTGACGAAGCGATAGACTGTAAATTCAGAGGTGCACATAGTTTGTATGCACGTGTTTTGCGCTTGACATTTACCGAGTGAACTTTGAAGATGATAGTTTGTATACCGCGTATAAGTACAGAGTACAGTAGAAACTACTTAGTTAACGTTGGAAACATTGTGTTAGCCCTTTTAAAGGCTAAGCATTATTCAACATCCACTGAGATATTCATGTCAGCACAGAAGATATACTCTCTCACTTAGCAGAAAAACACGTCGGCTCAGTTACCGCTTGGAGTAATTGTGCTCTATAAGATATACTGTTTGGATGTTTACAAATTGGTCGTTGTTTAAACGTATATATTTATGCTTAGATGTTTACAAATCTAGATTCTTACACTGCATCCGAGATGTGACGTCTCTGTACATATCATCATTGGTTTTGCATGCTTTTAATGAATGCGTAGGACACTGCAAAATAATAGGAATTGAAAATGGGATCAATACACAACAAAGTATTATTTGTCCAAGATACACGTATGTAGTCTTTTTTTAATCCATATGCTGATTTAAAATGAGCATATTTATCACCATAGTGTAGATATATTATTGAAAATTTGTTGAATAATATTTCATGTGTAACCCCCCCCCCCCATCAGAAATTTCTGGCTATGCTTTTGTATATATATATGTATAACAGTTAAAACAGTATGAAACAATTGTAATGATGAAATTATTTTGTATTTAATTGCTAATTCACTCTGAGTTTAAATGAAATTGGGTCTGACCTACTATTTTGCTGTGTAACTGTTCTCTGCATTTAAATGATGTTGTGACTTGTGGTTCGGATCCCTTATAAAGGTGTAGTTCCTTTCCTCTTTAACCTTATCGCCACTGACTTTCACTCAATAAATGTACGATATTGAAAATCATAAATTATTTATTACTTTTATATAATTGAAATGCAGGGCGAGGGAGACTTATGTCAAATTCAGTCGGCTTACACGTCTTGAACGTTTTTAGTTATTATTATTATTATCATTATTATTATTATTGTTGTTGTTGTTGTTGTAAGCTGTCTTTTTGCATTTTTGCATTTTTGGGAAGATTATGCAGTACATGTTTAGTTTGCAAATTAATTTTAAAACTGAAGATGACATTTTATTTTTTTTTGCAAGTTAAGTTTCTTTAGCTCAGATTTTTTTAGTGCTGCGGTGGTCAAAAGTGGTAATAATAATGATTGGGGTTGTTTAACCTCCTTGGCAACATCTAAGGTCATATGACGGAGGGGATCTACAGCTTTACTGGGATCCGAACCATGGGTCGCTACATAATCTGGACGCGAAGGACGGTTTCCCATCCAACTACTACCCAGACCGAATGTCGCTTAACTTCGCTGATCAACGGGAAGCGGTGTTACGACATTGGCTACGACGTAACCCGGTCAAGAGTGAAGTGTATGAATTTCAATACACACGATTCTAATTTTTGCGTTTAATCAGTCTTATTGATGTAGAAGTCGCGCTCATATTTTTATAAAAATAGAAGGTGACGTGTTTTTTGGCTATTTAAGCTTTATGTCTTGTATCTGTGAACTTTTCTGGATTATTGGGTGTGTAACTAGTGGGGTATGTCACGTGAGAAAACTCCCTCTCTTTACACACCAGTCAAACCGCATTTATTGCTCTCTGTTTCTTCTTACTTTTTACCATATTCATATGAACTCCATGTTTATTCAAACATTTACGAATTATATCAGAAAATGTTTTATGCGGGCTGCCTACACTTCTCACACCTACGCATTCGCTATTTTATACCTCTTTTAAAATTCTCTTCACTCGATTTCGTGTTTTGACAATTAATGAAAGTATTGTTATGTGAGATTTGCTTAGTTTTTGTAATATATATATATATATATTTGTGTGTGTGTGTGTGTGTGTGAAACTTATGTTCAAATTCAGTCCGTTCACCCATTTTGAATTTCCTTTTCTTAATTTCATTAATTTTGAGATTGTAAAAATTGGGGGTTTATCAATAAATATATAGGGTGTCCATAAATTATTCACCTCATTATAAGCCTTAATAAATTCGTTATTATAGGAGCTATCTTAAAACGGTTTACGGCAGTTAATAACACAACTCAAGAAATTTTTTTCTTTATTTCGCAGAACATCCACTAGGGGCACAATGGCGACAGTGAAGGAGAAAGCAACGTATTCAGTCCGTTCACCCATTTTGAATTTCCCTTTCTTAATTTCATTAATTTTGAGATTGTAAAAATTGGGGGTTTATCAATAAATATATAGGGTGTCCATAAATTATTCACCCCATTATAAGCCTTAATAAATTCGTTATTATAGGAGCTATCTTAAAACGGTTTGCGGCAGTTAATAACACAACTCAAGAATTTTTTTTTCTTTATTTCGCAGAACATCCACTAGGGGCACAATGGCGACAGTGAAGGAGAAAGCAACGTGTGTGCTGTGGATGTGGGAAACCAAATCTCCAATTACTGTACAGAGACGTTTTCGGGAGAAATATCAGAAAACTCCACCAACAAAGCAATCACTCAAGCGATGGCTGAAACAATTTCAAGAAACTGGCAGTGTGCTACATCAGAAAGGAGCTGGTAGGCCTAGTGTGTCTGAAGATAAGATAGCAGGAATTCAGGAGGCGTTTATCCGAAGTCCTACAAAATCCATCCGCCGAGCAAGCCGAGAACTGCAAATACCGCGTTCAACAGTGCATAAAGTGGTTCACAAGAGGTTGAAACTTTATGCCTACAAATTGCAAACCTTGCAGAAACTTCTACCAAATGACAAACCCAAACGGGTACAGTTTGCTGTTGACATTCTTGACCGTATTGATGAAGATGAGCATTTTTTGAACAATGTCGTTTTCAGCGATGAAGCGACATTCCATCTGTCTGGGGCTACACAAAGGACAGAGTGTATGCAAATAAGGTTAATAACATCACAGAATTAAGACACCGGATTGAAGAGACATTAGCTTCCATCACGCAAGACATGCTTCTTAATGTTTGGAACGAAATCATCTATCGCCTTGATGTTCTGCGTGGAGGTTTACTGAATTAAAACAAAAATTTCTTGAGTTGTGTTATTAATGGCCGCAAACCGTTTTAAGATAGCTCCTATAATAACGAATTTATTAAGGCTTATAATGGGGTGAATAATTTATGGACACCCTGTATAATGATAGAATTTTTAATACATAAACGAAAAACATACCGTAGATTTCGGGTAGTCCTAAAATAAATTTAGAAAATAGACGTGACTTCTGGCAGGAAAAACAGTCAGACAAGTCGAAACACGTTCAGACGTGTTCACGAACGAATTAATGTTGAACCAATTTTATTTTTTAAGCAGGATGGAGGGACCAAGGGCGAATGCCTGCAAAAACGCTTCTCCCCCCAACCCCCCGCTCTATTGAAGAAGAAGAAGAGAGCCAAAATCAAGGTCCAACCTGGACATTGCGTTTGAAAGAGTGGAGGTCATAAACAAGGGGAAGATGGAGTGAGGAATATTGTTCCAGAGTTGACCGGTTGAGTAGATGAAAGATTGAAAATATCGATTAATCCTCGCGTTAGAGAGTTGGATAGAAAAGGAATAAGATGTCGAAAGTATGTTTTTGGTAAAGGTTCAGAATAGGGGCGCCACCTCAATTTTTGTGTTTTTTCCACCGAAACATGCTAAAACCATTGGGTTCCTGTTGTTTAGGATGACTGTGACCATCGCCATTACAGTAAATTATTGCTTGAAGTGATTTCACCCCCCCAACCCCTCCTACAATCTGGGGGGACCACCGTGGGAACCGGGGGTTTTGGGTAGGGGAACACAGCACAAGCAATTTACTGTAATAGCGATGGTCAGATTTATCCTAAACAATAGGAAACCAATGGTTTTAGCATGTTTTGGAGGAAAAAACACGTGTCATGAAACACATCAAAAACCATGAGAAAAACCTAACTTAACTAACCTAAAAAATATAAAACCCTATACCGATCAATTTGTGATATGTGATCTTTACGGGGGCTCCGCCCCCGTACCGACGAGACCTAAATTATACAAATTGGACACGCTACACACCATGCGAGCTCTACTAGCGTCACCGCACATCCGTCACAGACCGAAGCCATTTTCAAACTGAAGTGAATGAAGTTTGAACGATACGATAGTAGGGTTGCCAACTCAAAATTTCCTAGATTCATACCCAAAAATGTTTTTCGTAATTTTCTAACTTCGTTTTTTTTACTATGCGACACATGCAATCAACGTATTTTAATGAGAGAAACAACTTTGTCTCTATGGTATTTTTCGAAATTTTGCTTAATTAAGTGGCGCCCATATTCTGAACCATTACCATGTTTTTTTATTAATGTCATTCTTGTGTTGTCGTTTGTCTTTTGTCGTTTGTCCTTTTGATTTATGTCCGTCATCAGTTTTTGTCCATTGTCTTACTTGTGTCGTTAATTATTGTTCTTTATTTAGGGGGGGGGTCGTTAGTTTAGAACCTTTACTGTTGTCACCAACCCACCCACGAATGGGTCAATGGAAACGTCACCCACCAGTCACCGACTATCAGGGGGTCACCCGGAAAGGAACGTCACCCTGGAGAGAGAGAGAGAGAGAGAGAGAGAGAGAGAAATTTATCACTTTCCTTTTAAAGAAAAAATTTTAATTAATTAGTTTACTTTGTTCATTAAAACCAATAATTTATCTAACATTAATTACTAATAACTTTAATAAAAAAAAAGAAAATTAAGCTCGGGAAAGTATTTGTTTTACTTAAACAAATAAACAAACAAAAAATTAGATGAAATGAAATTATGCTTTGGAATTAATCACGTTCAAATTTGCAGCATGTTTAACTGAATTTCCTGATTTTTATATAAGATTTTTCATTTAGCTTTAATTTAACTGGAATATATTCCCTCATGCACACTGGTAAGAGGAAAAAGTATTTTTATATTTATTTTTGCAGTTACAAATTCGAACCATTCTCCAGAAATTTAGTTTTTTTCAACATATCATTTTTTAATAATTTTTTTATCCCCAAGTGGAAATTTTTAGATTTGCATTTAAAAACTTTACATTTTATATTGATTTTTTTTTTTTAGTTTCACAAAAAGTACATTTTTTTTTTCTTTTAAATTTAAACAATTAAAATTGTGTATGAAAGATATTAATCAAAGAAACTTCTTTCTTATTAAAATAGTGTGCATTTAAAAAAATAAATTTATTCCTTTAGGATGAAGAAATTTCTCTTCTTTTTTATGCAGGAAGGAGAGGCCAAGGTGAATGCCCGCAAATTCGCCCACTCCATAGAGGAAGAAGAGAGCCAAAATTAAGGTCCTTTTGTTGATGTTTTTAATTTTGAAAAGATTGTGTAGGGTGTAAGATGCATGTATAGTGCGTGTATAGTGAGGAATAAGGAGGGAAGTGTGCGTTTGATAGCATGCTGGACTGCTCACAGGGTAGATGAGACACGGAAAAAGATCAGCTAAGGAGGACAGTGACAGGAGAAACAAAAGTTCCAGCACTCCCTATCTTCTGTCTAACATCCCTCACCCCCTCCCGGAGTACTTCCCTGGTCGATTGGTGTCTACAATCTCCTCTTTACATATAAGACCTCCTCACATATGAGACTGCGATGTAGGAAAACAATAGCAAGGTTTGTGTGTTAAAACAAACCTGATTATAAGGAACGGTGCTTTCCTGTTAACGGGAATACCCAACCGCCCGCCACCAAACTGTTTGTTATGTATTTTTGCTCTCGTCATTTTCGTTTAAACTAACGAAAATATCACAACTTAACCTAACCAGTCATCAAGGGCGTACAGTTGACCTAATTGGGCATTCAATTGACCTAACCGGACATTGAATTAACCTAACAGGTTAATATAACGGAAAATACTCGGTTAGGTCAACTGAATGCCCAGTTAGGTTAATTGAATGCCCGGTTAGGTCAACTATACGCCTTTGATAATTGGTTAGGTTAAGTTGTGATATTTTCGTTAGTTTAAACGAAAATGACGAGAGCAAAAATACATCATAAACAGTTTGGTAGTCCCGATAATACGTAAGTACCGAATTTATTAATCATTTAAATGAAATTAGTTAATATGTAAGCGATAATCAGTTAGTAGGGGGCCAAAATGTCTTTATGTCGTCTAAAATCGCAGGAAAAACGTCGCTGCTTTCGGTACGTTGTCGCCACATGAATTCCGCAAGATACGAGTCCAGATGATGGCGGGCGGTTGGGTATTCCCGTTAACAGGAAAGCACCTAAGGAGCTTTAGAGTATGTACAAGTAAAGCTAGAGATACGGTACTCTTTTTCGAACCTTCTGCACTAGTATCTATGGGTAGTAACTCTGAACTAATTATAAAAAAGTTTCTGGCAGAACCCAAAATTTGCTTTATAACAGATCTTTCAGACTGCTGCATAAGTTACCCTGAAGATCCTTAATTTTGCAAATGTTCGCTAACCAGGATGTCTTGAACCTCCCGGAGGTAACAAGACGTGCTCAATACAGACTTAAAGCAAAGCATTCAAAATGTAGACAATTCACTTTTCCAAGGTATTCTTCCGTCCGTCTTTGTCTTCTAAGCTATGGGTTTCATGGAAGGAAAATGTTTGTCTATAGTTACACTTAACATCGTTATTGGTATTTTTGTAATTTGTATTTTTTATTTTAGTCCTATTTTGGTTTACAGTTTTTATTACATGATGTATTATGGAGGCTATTTTTTCTTTTGACGTAAAATTTTAATTTTCACACACATACACATACTGTGTATATATAATATATATATATATATATATATAATATATATATATATATATAATAATGTCAGTATTCTATGAAAAAATTTCATTTCTCTTTAAATTGCTTTGAAGAAGGGAAGAAGACCTAATTAATGCAATTCAAGATCTTATATTTTAAAATATTTTTACTGTAAATGTTTAATAACTAGCTTTGAATTATAAAGCAAATTTTATCCTTTAAAATTTTATAAATCTCCTTTACCAATTCACATACTCTTTTTAGTAAATTTTGAGAAATGAAAAGTGAAGATTTTTAGGTTTTTTCCAGCGACACTGTTTCATTTAACATATTAAAATGAGTCTAAATTTGGAGTCAGATCTGTTGCAGTGCTTCCAACCCATAAAACGTCATTAACCCTTTCATAACCAAGGTTGTAAACTTTACCATACAATTTTACGAGAGTTTAGTCCTTATGGAGAATAACATATGGTATAAAATTGTTTTAATCTTAAACATAATTCGGCATGAAAGGGTTAAATTTGCATACTTCAACGTGAATTACAGAGCACTGATTTATAAATAGAATTCTTTTATTTTATAATTAAAGTTTACCTGGATGTTTTGTCTATAATATAATGCGTTAGAATTCGTTCCATTGTATCCTTTAGCTACCTAAAAGCGAGTTTTATCGAGCAGGAAAAAGATGTTCCCTTTGAAATGTTTCTTAAGGCACATACACATGAATGGGTCTTTCTTTTAATTTCCCACTGAAAGTAGTTGTATTCATATTATATATATATATATATATATATATATTTATATATTTCCTGGAGACACGGGAAAGATTCAACGAAAATCAGCATGGATTCCGATCAGGTAGATCATGCCTATCACAACTAATAGAGCACTACAACAATATCCTAGATGCATTGGAAGGCAATGACAACTACGATGTTATATACACAGATTTTGCTAAAGCTTTCGATAAATGTGACCATGGTATAATAGCACATAAAATTAAAGACATGGGAATAACAGGCAAAGTGGGAAAATGGATCTACAACTTCCTTAGTGATCGTCTGCAGGTCGTCAAAATTCAAGGTATATCATCAGAATCGGAAGTACGCAGCTCAGTACCACAAGGGACAGTACTGGCCCCACTCCTGTTCATTATCATGCTAACAGATATAGACAGCGGAGTAAACAGCAATAGTATAGTAACATCCTTTGCAGACGATACAAAGATCAGCAGAAAAATCAGCGATGTACATGACGTGGAGGCCTTGCAGAGGGACACGAACAAAATATACAAATGGTCAGAAGACAACACATGTCATTCAACGCCGAGAAATTTCAGCTCTTGAGATATGGTAGAAAAGAAGAACTTAAACAGACTGCATATTATGCTCCAGATAGACAGGAAATTCAGAGAAGCATGAAAGCGATTGATCTCGGGATAATAATGACAGATGATGCGAAATTCGAAACACAAAATCAGATAGCGATAAATAAAGCAAAAAGAGTCGCCGGACAGGTTCTAAGAACGTTCAAGAGAAGGGACAGGACAGTAATGATTCCCCTGCTAAAAACACTGATTATACCAAAACTTGAATACTGCTCAGTTTTGACGTCCCCATATAAAAAGGAAGAAACTAATAAACTAGAAGAAACGCAAAGGCATTTCACAGCCAAGATTGATGGCTGCAAAGAACTCAACTACTGGGAAAGACTACGTAAACTAAATCTGTACTCACTGGAAAGAAGAAGAGAGAGGTACATCATAAGCTACATATGGAAAATGATCGAAAAACTGGTACCAAACCTAAAACTAAACCCAATTACCATTCAAACAACACTGGAAAATAGGAAAGGCAGAATGTGTAGTGTTCCCAAATTAAAAGCACGACAAGGGACCTCCTCAACCCTGAAGGAAAATAGCTTGGTTGTCAGGGGGCCAAGACTTTTCAACCAGCTTCCTAAGGACCTCAGAAACGTAACGGGGGTCAAAGTTGAAGTCTTCAAGAAAAGACTGGATGCCTGGCTCAGGACAGTACCAGATGAGCCGGGCGTGCCTGGCTATGTACGGTGGAGAGCGCAAGAAAGCAACTCGCTCCTCCACCAGGCCAGACCTAGAGGCGGGGCCGCCAGCTTGACCTCCGTGTGAAGTGAGACCAACACACGAAACAACATAAGGTAAGGTATATTTATTTATTTATTTATTTTATTTATTTGTAACCTTGTAAACGTTTTATGTGATGATCCCTCGCCAAAAGGAGGACAGGCTCCTGGACCCACCTCTAGAACTGACTTGGTGGAGGAGAAAGTTGCTTTCTTGAGCTCTCCATCTAACATAACCACGTACACCCGGCTTATCTAGGATTGTCCTGAGCTTGCTGTCTAATCTTCTTTTGAAGGCTCCCACAGCGACATCAGTGGTGTTCCTAAACTGTTTGAATAATTGGTTAAATAATCTTAGCTCTCTGACAACAAAATCATATTTCTTCAGAGTTAAGGATGTCCCTTAGTTCGCTTTTCTATTTTCCAATGTTGTTTAGATGGTTAAAGGGCTAAATTTGAGATTAGGTAGTAGTTTCTTTTATATTCCATGTTTATATATATATATATATATATATATATATATATATATATATAGTCGGTGACAAATTTTTGTCACTCCAAATATTATATAAAATAATTTTAAAAATACTGTTGTTCCCATTTCCCTATCACTTTTACAAATGTGTTCAGTTCCCATGGCAACTGAAAACCATTCGCGAAGGAAATATTACTTTTTCTCTCTTTTTCTTTTCTTTTGCGATAAGGTGGTGAGTCTGACATTTGTGTACAACGTGTAAATGAATAGTACCATTCTTAAATCTTGAATTCAGTAAGATGAAGTACTTTAACTGTAATGAATTATAAATATCTTTAATTTAACTTAATGTATAAAGTCAGGACAAATTTAACTATAGTAACATACAGAAATATTTACGTAGATAATATGAATTTCTAGAAATAGAGCAATTTAATTTATCGTTTTCTTGTAGACGTAATTCACACTTTTTACTTCTATAACGTTTGCAGTATAAATATTCATCAACGTTACTTACATTACTCTATTTCTACAAAATCATAATATCTACGTAAATATTTCTGTATGTTACTATAATTAAATTTGTTCAGACTTTATACATTAAATTAAATTTTAGATATTTAATTTATTACAGTTAAAGTACTTCATGTTACTGAATTCAATATTTAAGGAGGGTACTATTGCTTTATACGTTGTACACAAATGCTAGACTCACCACCTTTATTTAGATTTTTGTGTCCAGCCACCAGCTTGACCTTCGTGTGAGGGGAGGTCAACGGAACTGGTACGAGGTTACGATATATATATATATATATATATATATATATATATATATATATATATATATATATGTGTGTGTGTGTGTGTGTGTGTGTGTGTGTGTTGAAGTTATCGAACCTCCAGCGTTGAGGCGAAATTTTATAAGGGTTAAAATCACCAACCCGGTTCTAAAATTTTGATTGCCTTCCATAGTTTCGAATTATTGACTACCCACCTTCAAGGCTAAAGTTATAAAAATAATAATAAAACAATTATAATCATTAAAAATGACATTAATGAAAAAATTTGTATTCGCATACTAAATATATAAAAGCCCAACTACATTATACAATCGGGTTCTGTTGAAGAATTGTTGTTAATTTGGGGTTTCATATGTCAAATGTACAAACTTTCTAATATACACAAGTGTTCATTGTTTCTAGCCGAATACAATATTTTAAACTGGGAGTTCTTAAGGCAGTGTTTTTTAACCTTTTTGAAGTGAAGGCCACCTCTCATGTCGTTAAGCTAGTATCATGTTTATATAAGGTTTAATAAAAAATTTTTGTCATTAACATTTATTAACATGATGCTGAAAGACAAGCAAGTGGGCCATGACCCACAGGTTGAGAACCAGTGTCTTAAAGTGATGATTGAACGCATGGGAGCAGTCTCTGATAACTGACTGCATTGGATTATGTAGTTGGTTGGTTGTTCTAAACGAGATACCTTACATGTGGAAAGAAGGTTTTCGTTTCTCCTATATAAACTGCGTCACAGTCACTAAATGTATATTTATAAATTAATGCTGAGACCATTGGTATGGGGAGTTTGTCCTCAACCTTTATTTCATAACCATAGTAAGTTATTCTAAAAGTGTATTATACCGAGGTTATGAAATTATGGTAAACACCTATTTTATAGTCATGGTAAATTATACCAAAGATATATTATGCAATTGGTAGCTCAGATATTATGGATATTCAACGTACAGTGTGATTTTTTGCTAAATTTAGGATGTACGTTTGACAGTCGGCTGATACCCAAAATACCTTAGAAAACATTTGTTTAGCGAAGTTTCGGTCGGAAGTTTCCCCGAAGACAACTTTACTGGCTGCTCTCCGTGGTTAAGCGAAAGACCATTCCATCTGTTTAGCATTAATATCGTTCACTAGATACTGAGTGAGATTTTCAATAAGACACTCGGTCACGTTTTGAAAATTCGTTTTAATAATACGTTACTTTTTACTTTGATTTCGAATTTTGACCGTTATTTCGTATTAGTTTGTTAGTAAAACTTAAGCTATTTTGCGTTAACAATTTATATAGGTATCATACTAAATCTGGTTAGTTATTTGATTAACTCGTTTATTTGTCTTGCCTTGTCACTGATCTTAAATTATATTGGATCACCTGAAGATCAGGGCCCCCATGTATTCTTGTTTTTTGCCTTACAGTACCAAATATAATAAATTAAATTGAATGCCCGGTTAGGTCAACTGTACGCCCTTGACGATTGGTTAGGTAAGTTGTGGTATTTTCGTTAGTTTTAATGAAGATATCATTTGGTAATTGAGGCTGGAGGCCCTGATCTTCAGGTGATCCATTATATTTTGTTGCCGAGTTTACCTTTTATAGGTAAAGTGCGATTTATTACAGTAAAAGTTTACTTACTTTTCAGTTTGCTTTCGTATTTGAACTTAGATTTGCCCCACATTATCTTGTGTGTCTCATCTACACTGAAGGTATAGAGATATCGCTGCGAAGTTGCGTAAAAAAACCAACAAGGTAGTTAGGTGTTGGGTTTGGGTAAATCAAATAAAGGCATTTCTTTATTATTGGTTATTATATTATTATATTATATTGGTTATTATATTATTATATTATATTGGTTATTATAATATAATATATTTCATTTATATAGAAACATCGTGTTAATGTGGATTGAAATGTGTCAAACCCATATTTTCCATAAATTGGAAGTAAAAACAAAGGATCACCTGAAGATCAGGGCCCCCATGTATTCTTTTTTTTTGCTTTACAGTACCAAATATAATAATAAATTAAATTGAATGCCCGGTTAGGTCAACTGTACGCCCTTGACGATTAGTTAGGTTAAGTCGTGATATTTTCGTTAGTTTTAACGAAGATATCATTTGGTAATTGAGGCTGGGGGGGCCCTGATCTTCAGGTGATCCAAAATAAATCTCTTGGAAAGTTGGGGAAAGTAAGTTTTTATAATGTTAATTTTACATCTGAATTCGTAACTAGCTTTACTCAAATATGGTAACTTAACATGACTGTACCTTTATATACTGTTTGGGGTTTTAATTTGGTATAAAAAATGCCACTCAAAAGATTACGAAAAATTGTATTATAAATTGAAGAAAACCATTTTGTGCGAACGTATTGTTCAAAAAGTCTAGTTCTTTATAACCTTTTTTGGGATCACCTGAAGGTCCGTCACCCCAGCCTTTTTTTAGTTAGCTTTATAAGGCTAACTAACGAAAATATCACGACCTAACCTGACCAATCGTTAGGTCAACTGTACGCCCTTGACGATTGGTTAGGTTAGGTCGTGATATTTTCGTTAGTTAGCCTTATAAAGCTAACTAAAAAAGGCTAGGGTGATGGATCTTCAGGTGATCCATTTTTTGTAATTACAACATATTTTATGAGAGCTCTTTTAAATAAGTTAGACAGGATTCTATTTGTATTCTAAGAAAAGAAATGAGCCATATTTTTTTTATTTTTTTAATGTATTAAGGAGGGGGCCAAGGGCGAGCGTCCGCAAAAGTGACCCCTCCACAGAAGATGGAAAGAACCAGAAACAAGGTCTCTAAGGCTCGAGTATGTCATTTTTCTTTTTTTTTTTTTAATAAAAATTTTCAGAAGGTTGTGTAGTGTGTAAGATGCACGTATGTGTATGTGTGTAATGAGGAATAGAGGGAGAAGTATGTGTTTGAGAGCATACTGGACTGCTCACAGGGTAGATGAGACACGGAAAAAGATCAGCTAACGAGCACAGTGAGAGGAGAAACGGAAGTTCCAGCACTCCCTGTCTCCTGCCTAACATCCACCCCGGAGTACTTCCCTGGTCGATTGGTGTCTACAATCTCCTCCTACGGTGGTTAGTCGAATGAAGGTTGGTTTTCTATAAATGCTAAGTGCAAAACTGTCGTTATTCCTTGTTATATCTTGTTTATATCTGAAAAGGGTAAGCTATTATTGGACTTGACTTCACATGTAAATTAAAATGCTTAAATGCTGGTTATTTAAGTATGCTAAAAACATATCTACACCGTCACGCGACCTAAATAGTAAAAATGTATCGTCCATATATCTTGCATAAAAAACAGGTTTAAAATTCTAACCAAACTTTTCACGTTCCACTTAATGAAACGATTCAAATAATTCGAAATTCTCTTCAGTGAAAGTGATACTGCCCATAATCTACTGTAAATGAAAATCAGTTTGAACAACTTATTAATATAGCTTGTAAGGATATAATGTTTATGTTTAACAAATTGAAAGAGTGGCAATGGAGAAAGGGCCCTGGGCCCCATCCTTAGTAAAATATTTATGTACTACCATAAAAAGATTTGGTTCGATAACGATCCGTTGAATTGCAAACCTTTCTTACGTAACGTTTCGGAAATATTGCGCTAAATTGCCATCATCAGTGGATGAAATATAGGGTGCACATAGAGTCCTTTCCCGATTACAAACTTTAATTACATGAAATCCATAAAAGACAGTAATGTTTTGTTTACATGTTGTTGCATAACACATCACGTTTTTTATTCTCAATGTTTGGTGTGAATTAATGTATGATAGGCCCATGGTGAGGACAAAGCCGTAGCTAATGGTAATCTCTAGGGGAGACTACATAGTACCGATAATATAGGGAATTCTTTGTAAAAATACAACACGTGTTAAAGTTAAAATTTTATATATGCGCATTTATTGGACTAGGTCAATTAGACCGTGCCACGACAATTGGGCGCAGGACAAATGAGCGCCGACAAATGAGCGCCGGCAATTGAGCGCCAAGACAATTAAGCGCAAGACAATTAAGCGCAAGATAATTGAGCGCAAAACAATAGAGCGCAAAACAATAGAGCGCAAAACAATTGAGCGCAAAACAATTGAGCGCAAGACAATAGAGCGACAAACAATTGAGCGAGAGCAAGCAAATAAAAACTGGATAAAAGGAACAAAATAAGATTGAACAAATATTTATTAAGGATGTTAAAAAAAATATTTATTAAGGATGTTAAAAATAATGTAGTTTACTACTTTTGCAGTTCAAGATAATAACTTATACCTCGGAGGTATTCTAATTTATCTGTGTTTTCATAGTCGTTGGCTACTGTTAGGTTAGGTTAGGTTAGGTTATTCTTTGACTTTTAATTTTTATCAATCAATTTAGCTCGACTAATCGTGTCACCATGGAAAGAATAGTATCACAGAAAGGACGTCCACAAATTCTGCTAGACGGTTATTCCTATCGTTTGAAAGAAAACTTATGTGGAGTATTTTTGACCGTGTTCGTGAACATTTACCCAGAGCAAACAATTCAGTGGAAGGCTGGCATCGAGCTCTTCAGATGTCAATTGGGCATCATCACCCAACGTTTTATAAGTTTCTTGAATTTCTTAGACTAGAACAAGGTCACACAGAAAAGAAAATTAGAATAATAAAGACAAAGTCAGACAAAGAGAAGAAGCAAAGTATTCGAAGTATAGAAGAACAAATTCGGCTATCGAAACAATAGCCAACGACTATGAAAACACAAATAAATTAGAATTCCTCCGAGGTATAAGTTATTATCTTGAACTGCAAAAGTAGTAAACTACATTATTTTTAACATCCTTAATAAATATTGTTTTTTTAACATCCTTAATAAATATTGTTTTTTTAACATCCTTAATAAATATTTGTTCAATCTTATTTTGTTTCTTTTATCCAGTTTTTATTTGCTTGCTCTCGCTCAATTGTTTGTCGCTCTATTGTCTTGCCCAATTGTTTTGCTCTCTATTGTCTTGCGCTTAATTGTCTTGCGCTTAATTGTCATGGCGCTCAATTGTAGGCGCCCATTTGTCGGCGCTCATTTGTCCTGCGCTCAGTTGCCGTGGAACCCAATTAGACAATTACAAAACTGAATTATAATTCTAAAACTACTTGGGACTTTATTTTAGTTAATCTATATGTAGTGCTTAAGGGAGGCTCAAAATTTTCCAGTCGGGGCTGAGCCTCCACTTGCGGATCCCAAGCTACGGCCCTGGGTGAGGACCATTCTTCTTTGCTGAAAAGAATGTTACGGCACAAGTTACAGCACAAGTGCACACGCTTGAGTTCTTTGTAGACCCAGTTGGAAGACCTTTAACCATCCATCATTTTACAAGAAGACACTGGGGTTTGTTTGCGTGTGAGTTCTTGAACACCACTTTTCCCGGAAGATGGATTGGGCGCGACGGGCCGGTGCCATGGCCTCCACGATCCCCTGATATCACGCCCCTAGACTTCTTCCTGAGGGGATATGTAAAGGATTATGTGTACCATACTCCCGTTGCTGACATTGACACTCTTCGTGCAAGGAATTGCGATGCCATCAACAGTGTCACGAAAGATATGCTAGCGAACGTATGGCGTAAACTCTAATTTCGCTTGGATGTGCTACGTGTAACTGACGGCGCACATATTGCGAGTTAATGAGAAATAAACTTGATGTGTTATACAACAACATGTAAAGCAAAACATTACTGTTGTTCTTTGGATTTCATGTAATTAAAGTTTATAATCGGGAAAGGATTTTGTGTTCACCCTGTAATCCACTAATGGCGGGAAGTATTATAATGTTTCTCGAAATGTTTGCCAATAAAAGAGGGGAATGATTTTTAGAGCAGTGGTCTTACTGATGATCTTTGTAATGTATGATATAATGTATTAAACTTTGTGTAAAAAATTTCATTAACTCAAATGTTATGTTTAAATGTACCAAATACTAAATTTTGTATTCCCCATGACTATAATATACAAAAGCTATTATAAACATAATATACAAAAACCAAAGAACTTGACTTACACATTTTCATGCATTACAAACATCTAATTATCTAATATTTAGATATGTTTCAGATATTTTCGTTCAGACAGAGCACGTATAATCTTTCTTACAGCCTCGCCAAGTCGCCTTCTTTCATCTTTATTAAAGGGATTCCAGTTTTTTTGGTCAACCGTTCTTAAGAGATAATTAAATGGATCAAACAAAGAAATTGTTGAGTGCAAAAAGCTTTTCTATCATGCTGAAACGGCCAGATTTATAATAACAGACTATCTTCTACAAATAATAAAATAATAAAAGCATTACTTTGAACCCATCTTTATACTAAGCATTATTTTTGTTCAAGTAAATACATATTTATTTCTGAAGTAATAAATATTTATTTGAAAGCATATTTTTCCTATACGCTCATAAATTTATTAAAATAATTACTTGTTTGAAAATTAATTAATTAATAGTAATAACAGCAGTGGTGCATTTGAGGCGATGGAAGTTGCAGTCACAGATGCAAATTCATGTCGCTGGATAATCTCCCCCTGAGCAATATTCCAATAGGGTGTGTCAATTTGGGAGGTGAAAATTAATTTTTGCCAATTCCTTTACCGAGGGGTTTTAAAAAATGTTTTTGGATGTGAAGAATTCAAATCTGCTATTGTTTTTGTGATTGCTCAACACTTAGCTTGGTAAATCTACGTTTGATTAAAAAGCACATAAATTGCTCTCGGAAAACAACATTTATTAATTTTAGCTTCTCAAAATGTCAGGTAATGCTATAAAAATTTTAGTTTCTCTGCGTAAAACATATCCTAGTTATCATAAAACATATCCTTGTAATCATAAAACAACATTAGAAAGTAATGACATCAGTAAAAAAAATATTTAAACAAGTTTCATCAAGTCTTGCTTTGATTTTCTTGGACATCAGCCGCCGACTTGCTTCTTGGCCTCTGATATAGCCCTCACGTTTCTCATGTGTATACACCCTGCCTGCTGCCTCTGTGACTTGTTTCACACACCTCTCTATTGACTGAGCATGACAGGGCCACTGTGGAACTTGCATAGGCTTGTCAAAGAACTTCTTTACTTCCGCTGTAGTCAGTTTACATGTCAAAGGAGGTTCAAATACCCCGTCAGACCAGTCTGTCAGCTCCAACACGGAAGAAGCACTGGGGTTGATGGAAGGTGTCTTCCTGGGACGTACAGAAAGATCTCCAAGTGTGTCATCATCTCCACCCCTCATGTCAACAATCTTTTAGACACCAGCTCTCCTCTCCTCACTGTCATCTGAGCACAAGAGTGTCTGGATTATCATTTCGCTGAATGCATACCATGCTGAGCGCTTGATGGTTGGCAAAACAGCATCCACTACAGCCTTCTTTTGCAGCCTAACTAGCCGCAGCTGAAACAAGATGTGGCGTGGGCCTTCCACCCAAGAGTGTTTTACTTTGATGTTGAACCAACAGGGGTAGTACACACCAACAATGTATTCCACTATCAGTCTTAAGTTGTTGAGGGTTTTGCCTTTAAGGCCATGTTTTGAAACCCATATGCGACAAAGCCTGTTTGCTGTTGTCAACCACCTTGAATGGCTCACTGGACCAATTTCAAGAAGGGCCAGATCTGTGGGAAGTTCTCCTGTCCTTATGGCCTGTGTGATCCTATACCCGTACGCCTGATCAGTAGAGAGATCCTTTACGACATTGTCACTCAGTGAAGTAAGAGGCTCTCCAATTGAGAGTTTGGTGAATGAAGGATCAATTTCAAGTTCGGTTGCAGTGTCTAGCATCTTGCCAATGTTACCTGTCCACTTGTTGTTAGACAAGGTCTTCCCATCCAGTACTGTGATCAAGTGTCGCAGGGGTAACTCGTTAGTGTGGAGAGCACAAACCAACCAGATCAGCTTACGGCAAAGCTTGACCTCTACCCAATGCATGGAACCACCCTCCCAGCCAGTGTTAACATTTGTAGAATCACCTCCAATAGCCTGCAGGCTTTTATCAATGCCCTTCTTCATGAAATCTACAAGATTATCAGCAATAACTTCAGCAGGTTTTTTTCTCGTTGAGCCTTTCTCAGGAGTGAAGTGGTAGAGATATCTTCCACCTGGCTCACTGCACACAGAATAATGCTCTTCTTTGATGATGCTGGGAAACTGACGATCTGAATTGTCTGCTTTCAGCATAACTTTAGTTGTATCTTGACGGCCGTCAAAGAAGATGCAGTCAATTTCACCCTTCTTACAAAGATCATCAAATTCCTGATCCAGGGATCTCATAACTTTTTCTTGGGCCCTCTTGACTTTATTGTGATCAACTACAAGTCTCTTGTCTTCTTCAGTGATCAAGCCAGCATCCATAAAGGCAGCAGTGGTGATGGCAGCTGTGGCACGCAGGACAACGCCATATCTGATGCTATGCATAGCAACATTAGGTATTTCTAATGTGTTGTACTCTGGCTTTTTATTGGAAGTTGAAGACGTGCTTGGTATTTCTAATGTCACTTCATAACTTCCATCGTTTCCATCTTGAGCATCAGCTATTTGTTCTTCATTTTCATCATCAGAGAAAATTATTTCGTTTGATGGCATTGAAACATCCTGCTTACTTGTCTGCTTATATTCAGCAAGCCTTCTTCTTTCGTCTTCTTGCCGCTTCTGCTTTTTGACTTGTCTGTTGTGCTCAGGTTGATCTGGCAAGCCAATCTGATGTGGTCCAATAGAACCAGACTTGTCTCTCTGACCTTTAATGAAAGCAAGTTCCTTCACAGGGATCTTCATCTCCCTAGGGCATGTACAGTTAATGTGAGTTTCGTTTTTGCAACCAGCATCTGCAAGGCAGCCAAATTCAGAGCAGAGAACAATTTTACACTTGCAACTGAGGATGTCAAAAAGCTTGTCAAGTTTTGCAATGAAAGCCTCTTTGACATGTAGCTTTCCTCTCCCAAGAGATATGTTTTTGGCCTGCTCCCAGCTCTCTTGGATCTTGTTTAAGATTGTGACTCGTGAATTTACAACGGGGGCTACAAAAGAACTGTTTGCTCGTTCCCACTTTTCAAGCACTTTAGGGTAAATGTCCTTTGCAAGACTGGCTGCTGGGTAGTTTCTCACATCCTCACCACTTTGTTCTCTTAGCAGTAGCCCATATTTCAGAACGTCTCGCAGAGTTGGGAGTTCAGAGGGCAACAACTCTCTACCAGTTCCAATTAGGTTGCTCATATGTGTGAATGTCCCCAGTCTTGTCCTCCTTTTAGAAGCCATTGTAGGTCAATTCCCACTGGTTAGGATGGTAGCACTGACGGACAAGTAATCTTCAGCACACTGATGAATATGTTTCAACCTGTGAAATAAGCAAAAACAGCAGTGCATTATAATATATACAGCATATATAATTATTAATATAATAATTATTATATAATTCCACAAAAAAGTCAAAAAAGTCACTATTTTTATGTAGCTTCTTACCAAGCAAAACTAAATTATATTAAATTAACAAAAATATCTTTAGAATTCCTAAGCAATGCTGCAACTTTTTAGCACCCCTCATATTTGGAATTTGAAAGTTGAAAAATTCGACACACCCTAATATTCCAATGTTGCAAACCCTACGATTACCCTTCCTTGTAAGCACTTTTTCATTCCTGTTTTCTTCCATCCTGTTCATACCATGATAGTTGCTGTAGCAACCGTTTTTTCTCGCTCTCTCTCCCTCTATGACAACACACATATACAGGGTGTCCCATAAGTCCGGTCTCGGAGGAAAATTTATTTTAAATTAAATTTACAAAGGTAATACATTAGAACGAAAAAAAATGTTCAAATTGATGTCCTTGTTGTTCACACATGTTGATACGATGTTTCAAACTTAAACGCACACGTGCCAAAGTCTCTGGTGTGATTTGTGCAAAAAAAGTACGGATATTTTCTTTAAAGTCTTCAATGGTACGTGGACGTTTAGTAAACACAACAAGCTTAAGGTGATCCCGGAGAAAAAAATCTAGGGGTGTAAGGTCCGGGATCTTGGTGGCCATTCGATTGGTCCCCTGCGCCCAATCCATCGCCCAGGGAGAACTTCATCCAACCAACGTCGCACCTCGCGCCCAAAGTGAGGTGGAGCTCCATCATGCTGAAAGTAAAATCGATGTCACACTGCGAGTGACATTTCGTCCAAATACGGTTCCAACACAGTATGCAACAACTGGAGATATCGTTCGGCATTAAGTCCTTCCAGAAATACTGGAACCTAAGCAAGATTTCCATGAATGTCGCACCACCCCATTACTGTTGGGTTAGTTTGGTGATGAGCAACAACAGCGACATGAGAATTATCCTGGGCCAAGTACATGGTGTTGTGTCGGTTTACGTATCCATTCAGGTGGAAATACGCCTTATCGCTAAACATGATATCGTCCGCTAGGTTTCATTTTGACTTAAACGGTTAAACCATTCACAAAATCGAAGTCGTCGACTGTATCATCCTCATGTAATTCTTGTACAAAATGTATCTTGTACGGATGAAATTTGTGACGTTGCAATGTTCGGTGTACAATGTCTTTGAATGTCGACTTTCATATGCAGTCTTTCTCACCGATCGTTGTGGACTTGCTACGATCCTGGAAAGTATATCAATACTGCTTTCAGCACTAGTTGAAGTTCTCGGGCGACCTGCTCTTGGTTTGCCCTGAACACTTCCGGTCTCCTTGAATCTTGAACGCATTCGACCAACAGAACGCTGACCAGGTCGTGGTTTATTGGGATGACGACGGTGAAATTTTTCAGCTGTCTGTTTTTGGCTAAGACCAGAAACATTCAAAAGAACAATTTCTGCCTTTTCTCGAGGAGTGTAACTTACTTCCATATTAGCCATTCCGTGTTTTTCTACCTGCAACAAAAAAATGTTCCAAAATAAGACATCAATTTAAACATTTGTTTTAGTTCAAATGTATTAATTTTGTAAATTTAATTTAAAATAAATTTTCCTATGAGACCGACTTAATGGGACACCCTGTATATATATATATATATATATATATATATATATATATCTTATGCAGGAAGGAGGGGTCAAGGGCGAACACCTGCGAAAATGCACCCCCCCCCCCCCGCGCCCAATAGAAGGAGAAAGTTAAAACCGAAATCAAGGTCCCGATTTTTCGAGATGCATGAACACTCTGCGTTTGAAAAATTGGAGGTCAAAGAAACAGGGGGAAAGATGAATTAAGAAGGTTGTTTCAGAGTTGGTCGGTTGAGTAAATGAAAGATTGGGAATACCGATTAACCTTTATGTTAGAGAGGTGGAGAGAAAAGGGACGAGAATGTGTCGAAAATCTGGTACTGCATGCTCGCCTAAAGAAGGAGGCATGTAGTTAGAGTTCAGAACAGCAGTGTCTTTTATAACAGCGATAGTAGAGAGAGTGAGGCAACATTGTGGCGAAGAGAGAAGGATTGAAGACAGTCTGTAAAAGGTGGAGTCTTATCTGTGGAGAATTGATGAGACGAAAAGCCTTTGATTCCACCCGATCAAGTAGAGCTGTGTACTCCACACAGGGGCGGACAGCAACCGAGGAGGGATGAGCACAGCACACCTAACAGGAAAGATCACGAAAAAAAAGAGACATCAAGAATGTTAAGAGAAGAAGGATGAGTTGTGTATTGTTGAAGGTAAGGGGATAGTCTTGTGGAAGATTGTGACGAGAAGACAGATGGAGAAACTATTTTTGAAGTATTGAAAGCAACAAGGTTTTCCTTGCCCAAGCCAGAGATTGTAAAAAAGATCAGAGGTCAGGTACGCCATAGGCGTCTCACGCGAAGCATAGAGTGACTGTTGAGAGGGATGTTTTGTGAAGCGGATGGGTAAGTGAACAGTGGAATCGTCAACATAGCAGTGGATACGACAGGAAGTGCAACTTAACCCATTAGTGCCCAGAGGTTCTTTTCCGAGACTGAATAAAATCATCTGGCGTTAGCCAAAACAAAATCAGTAAAGTAACGCTGGGCACTGATGGGTTAATAGATGCTTGCTTAGCCCATTAGCACCCAGAGGTCTTTTCCGAGACTGTTTAAAATCGTCTGGCGTTAGCCAGAACAAAATCAGTAAAGTGACGCTGGGCACTAATGTGTTAAAAGATCATTGATAAATAAAAGGAAGAAAGTGGGTGACAGGAGAGAACCCTGATGAATATCACTTTTAATTCTTTCGGAGAAGAACAGTGCCCATCTACAACTACAGCTATAGATATTTCAGAAAGGAAATCAAAGATAAACCCAAAAACAGAAGGAGAGAAACCGAAGGATGGCAGTTTGGAAATTAAGGATTTGTGCCCGACTCTTTCAAAAGCTTTTGATATGTCGAGCGCAATAGCAAAGGTATCACCGAAATCGCAAAAGGAGGCTGACCAAGAGTCAGAGAGAGATGCAAGAAGATCGCCAGTAGAACGTTCCTTGCGGAACCCATATTGACGATCTGAAAGATGATTGTGAATAGAGAGTTGTTTAAGGATCTTCCTACTTCGGAATGTACCTATTTTTATTTGCAACATGGATGTTAGCAAAGCTAGAAGATCCTGAGGTTTCAAAGAACATCCGCTTCACTGACAAGTGTTATGTACATCTGTGCAAGGATATTAATACGCAAAACTTTCGTAACTGAGGAAGTCATGCTGGCGCTCCAATAGAGCTTCCACGTAGTGTTGCTGAACTCAACATTTGGGTCACTGTTGGGTGGTATGATGTAGTAGGCCCATACTTCTTTGCGAATGAAGCTCTCCTTGGCAATCTTTGAGATGTTTCTGCGAGGCATGCGATGTAAGCCCTTGTTTCATCCATAAATTCTTTCAGATATTAAAATTTGATTAGTGAGTGGCTCGGTTTTAGCCCTTGAATATTAGCCAGGACAATATTTATGTTCTTAGTTCTGCGTTGCCTCTTGTGCATTCCAAATTCATTATCCTTCAGGTTCACGTGTTTTGTAGCCCTATGGTCCTCCGAGAAAGATTCGTTTCCGCTTACCTGGCTTACGTGTTCCGGTAGCTTCTTGCCAGGAAACGGTTCGGCTTGGGGGTTCCCAACTGTCTCGACTGCATGTGCTGTATGAGGCTTAGCAGCTGTAGTGTGTCAGCGACGTTAAAAAAATTTGATTCGCGATTTGTATATATAGGTTTCTTTTCATTTCTACTATTGTCCTTTGAGTTGGTTAGTAGGTAATTGTAGTAGGATCTTTTACCGTAATTGCAGGTTTCATGTCTTGCGTAATTCTTGCAAATGGCGGGGTGGTAGAATTTGCAGCTGTCACCGAATTTACGGTGTCCATTATTATAGTACAACTGGCACATAGCTGGATGCTCATATATATATACTGTCCCCGCTTGTACAGTATCTACAGTTGCCTCTTACATAGTATCTGTACACAGTTCATTCTCCATTTTTACCCGAGGCCTTTGTTTTTTTATGGTTGTTTCAGCTCCTTATTAGGGGATGGTGTTAAAATTATAGAAAAATAAAACTTTTAGAAATTGAAAATGAAACTATTGCCATCGTGTTATGGTTCAAAATACCTTTCTAAAATGGTATTACTCTAAGTTTGACCACTTCCAAGCTCCACCAAAGATTGATACCCTCAAATGGTCATTCAGGTGTAGCGATTAAGTCAAATTTTCTTTCATAAAATGCTTCCCAATGGGTCTACAAAATTAAATAAGGTACCAAAATTGACATCTCAATTATCCACATCTATATAACGATTTATAACATGTATCTCAATGGTTATTTAATGTTATAATTTCTTTTTACCACCATATGAAATGGTGTTGGTGGTGGTGCTATGATATTCTAACCGATTACAATCATCACAATGGCTCGCCGAACAACACGGATGTCAGGACCTATTCTAGATCCAGAAACTGACTTTCCACCAATACAGAAGTTTACAGACACTACAAGACTGCCACTGTACTGCGATATAATTGGTGTGTTATGTTATTTGTTGGAGGACCCAACAACTCAATTATCATACAGCAAAGCCTTCAATGAAGTCAAGAAACTGGTACATATATAGTAAATGGTACCATGACACTGTGTACTGTATAACACAAGCAGCAATTCTGAAAGGAATTGAAAAGGACTGGTCGATATTCAAAGAGGGCAAGAGGCGGCTAAGAGAAGGCTGGACAAGTGGAAAGGCTATTGATGAGTACAAATTACTGGGAGAAAAATCCAACAAACTGTATGAATAATGAATAGCTGCAACTACAACAGAGAGGTTCCGACAGTGTAGTACAGAGTTTGGTGTGAGTATGTCAGTTAGAGAGAAGGATTACCTTGAGGATCAACGTACAACTTGGAGAATGCAGTGTGATAAAGGTGTAGATCCCACATGGTATTTCGCTATGATGAGGAAACAGTGTCTTCGTGAACTCTCCGAGAAGTACAAACTGGAGATGGAGAACAGATTTAGGTTCGTTGACATTGAGAAAATTGGGGACATTCTAGATGAACAAAGAGCTGTTAATAGTACTCAAATGTCTGGTGACAATGATGCTGAGGAAATAAGTATCAAAAGAGAACGTAGTAGTAGTAGTAGTAATACCGATCCACAGAATACTCCAACAAGAAGTCGTAAGCGGAAAAGATTCACCAGTGTGGATAGTGAAAATGAGGATACATTACCCACTGAAATGCGCCACATCAGGATTTCTCAAAGAATTGAACGAGATAATATATATATGAGACTCTAGCAGATTTGAAGGGACTTGGGCTTCTATGAATGAGTCATCTCAAGCATTAATCAAAGTAGCCAGTAAGTTGTTTGGGAGGGAATGGAAAATCACACAGGAAAGTGATTACAACTTTGAAATTGACACCTTGCCACATGTGAGAAATATGAGACATGCAGATGAACTGACTGAAGTGAAGAGCCTAGTTTGCATTGCTAGGGACATTGAAGAGGGTTGTGAAGCTGGAAGAATGATCACTCATGACACAGACAGTATAACAAAGAAAGGAGTTGGACAGTTTGCAGTTGCTGGTATCCATATTGGTCAGAATGTCTCAGTCCCACTGCCATTGATAAGAATTGTTGAGAGAAATAAACAGGACATCGCAAATCATTGTGCACTGATGTTCGAGACGCTGGGAGCAATATCAAACAAACCAGCCTCTGAGATGTACAAACTTGTGAATACTCATATGACTGACTCCACAGAACACAACAAAGGCTTCGCAGAAATTATGACTGATATGTATAACCTTCACACAATAGCTAGACAGTTGTTTTGTGGAACCCACACTAGATTAGGATTTGCTTCCGGGATGAACAAACAAATGTCATCCATAGAGAGAGATATGATAATGGAGGTAATCTTCAAGAGCTTTATGGGCGATCTCGACTTCGATTCCAAGTACAGGTCAGTGACTGGACAAGCACTCGACTGTATGCTGAGACTCGTTGCACCAGAATTCCAGCATAAACCCTGGAATTACTATGCCCAGTTTATCCATCATCTACAGAACAATCATGTTCATCAAGTGCTCTTCGCCTACAAGGATCACAGATTTGGGTGTCTGTCACGTGATGCTGTAGTAATGGTGTTTCTCTTGCCCTGGATGGAAAGCTTCTTGGACAGTAACCCAGGTATCACAAGCCGTTTGGCTTACATAGTTAGAGGTTTCCTCAGTGTTGAACACTTCAGGCCAGCTTTCGCTGTGTTTGCAGCTCTGGTCACCCACCTCAGTGAGCCCTTCTATAGTGTCGCAATTGCCAAAGGAGCAACTCATTCGGACTTGAAGATATTCTACCAGACTCTCTATGATCAACTATCCAGAAATGCCACTGCTGACTTCAAGTTTGAAGAGCCATGGTTTGACTGTGTAAGTGCAGACTTGTTCTCTGGTGTGAAACAAAGCTACAATTATAGGTTGTGACTGCGGTTACTGACATGGCAGATCAGTATGCTGAAGACTGGATGAAGCTGTGTAATTTTATCTTACCAGAACTGAAAGTCATCCTGGGCAGGCAGCGACGTGACTATTGCATATCAGATCAGTTTGATTCACAGTATCCAGTTGAAGAACAGACTCCAAACATTGATGACACTCCAGTGACTAACATGGCTATGGAAAGGATGTGTGGTAAGGGAGACTATCGCCTGCACAAGCTAAAACAGCTAGAGGCTGTTAGTAGGAGCATCATTCTCCAACAAACTGAAGAGCTGAGAGTTAAGTTTGAATCATCGTATCAAAGCTTCTCAGGAGAAGTTACTCAAGTGAAAGACAAAACTGGCATGAAGTCAAAGTATGAAAGAAAAATTTGCATTTGGGGTAAGTGAGAAGGAGGCTGTGGCTCTCATCAAATAACGGAAACGATTGGGCATGATGTCCAAGCTGAAAGAAGAAGGAGGACTATTTACAAATGATGTGGATATTGATGAATACATGAACGGAGAGACCAATGAAATCAAACAACAGAAGAGGATGAAGATGGAAGTTGTTCGCCAGAGAATCTTCGACCTGCCTTCCTAAGACCGATCCACTGTTCAGAATTCAAATTACAAGAAGCGATGTGACAATACAGCAAAGTGGTACAGGGTTGCTTTGAAGTCTTTACTTGGAAAGCCACACAGTCACACTTGAACAATTTAGATTATCTCTGAGGAAGGCATCTGCAAAGTGACTTCGACATACTATATATCACTGAACATTTCGATGCCTAAACCATTCAGAGTAACTTTACAAAGAATGGTGTATTAAGACTTGATAATATACTTAATTTGTTTTAATATTGTTTTTAATCTCATGTGCATTAAACTTCTCTAGAACACAATGCCTACATTCCTAATGAGAATTTTGGTATTTTGTTCTAGAAAATTGTACCGGGTGTCCGAGAATTATCTGTACAATTTTTGGCTGTTATTAAAAGTCAACCATGAAGTGTAGAAATTCCAGTGTTGTCCCATTTTACAGAGAATCTCATTATGTTTTTTCTGATACCACGTTTTGACAAGTTTTTTAGAAATGTACGCGGGTGACAGACATTGATGATTTAAAAGCAAGAATCACAGCTGCTATTGAGCGAATTGATGTGGATATGCTGCAGCGTACATGGCAACATTTGGAGTATCGATTGGATGTTTTGCGAATCACTAATGGTGCACATATCGAATGTTTGTAACAACGTTACTTTAATAAAAGAAACTTTTGAAAATACAGATTCTAAATAATCTTGTTTAAGAATTTTACGTGTGTTATCAAGAATTTTATTAAAATAAAATTGTACAGATAATGTTCGGACACACTGGAATTTCTAAAAAACTTGTCAGAACTTGGTATCAGAAAAAACTTAATGAGATTCTCTGTAAAATGGGACAAA
The DNA here is from genome assembly GCA_023014485.1 of Bathynomus jamesi. NCBI lineage: Eukaryota > Metazoa > Arthropoda > Malacostraca > Isopoda > Cirolanidae > Bathynomus > Bathynomus jamesi. Next base: position 1,226,473 of record JAJOZX010000239.1, read on the forward strand.
TTGGAATTTCTACACTTCATGGTTGACTTTTAATAACAGCCAAAAATTGTACAGATAATTCTCGGACACCCTGTATATATTCTATATATTTTATATACAATATTCTATATATTTTGGCCAATTAATAGCATAATATTATGGAATTAGTATTGTTTCAAATGTGTTTAGTATTAGTGGGCCTAATATATATATATATATATATATACACACACACATATATATATATATATATATATATATATATATATATATACACCATTATTGAATAACATTTTATGTAGCAATGTCTCGCATTAATTTCAAAGAACAGATATTGTAGAGCAAAATATTTTAATATTTACCACCTTTTTTCTGCACGCGTACAGTAATTTGTAGCTGAAACTGAGATTGAGCTTGGGAGAGGTAAGAAATTAAGCTACCTCCCCCCCCCCATGTGTAATACCTCTTTGGAAAGGTATTTAGGCATATAACATGATAGGAATGATTTCATGTTGAATTTCCAAAATAGTATATTATCACCCCTCCCTATCCTTATTTGGATATAACTTCAGTCTATTTTCGTAGTTGCCTCCTTTTTTTTGGCATTTATGCTACAGTAGTGTCCTCCGTTTGAACTTCTTGCTTCAATTTTTGTGTCTCTGTGACGTTCACATTCTCACCCTCTTTTTACTTCTGTTTCACTTTTCTTCATCTTCTCTTCTGTTTTTCTCTGCTCCTCATTCACAATTCCTCTTGGCCTCTTTATAGTCTCTTTCTGCTTTATAAACCTAAATGAATTTATTTTAGTCATACATCTTTCGCAAAAGTATTTCAGTTGCTTGGCACTTGTTGTGAGAGATATCTTCGTATTTCTATTTCAGGCAGTTGAAATCGGAAAGGAATTGGCAGAAATCACATCTAATTGCCTTAAGTTCATCTGTTGCATTGTTGCAGAAATGCAGCTTTGTAGAAATTTATTAGCCATTTCCGTGTTACTTATGGAAAGTAAAACTTGGTGAGCGAAATCTGACTCGAAGGGATAGCGTGAAGGGAAGTATTTTGACTCACACTGAGTGAGGGAAGTTTTCTCCGTTACTCCGAGGGATTGGGTGTGTGGCACGCTGTATAATCTCACTGATTGATGCCGGGGAGTACGGCCGCGGGGGATAGATGGAGGATAGTTGTAGGAATTTTTTCAGCCTACAGATGGGCAGTTAATTTCCTTCAAATGGAACACAAGTAAAACGCTTTATAGATTAATTCGCTTTGTTTTATTTACTTTTTTATGATATACGCTGTAATTTCACCACTTAAAAAGAAATATCACTGTGTGCACTAAATATTCAACTGAATAACTTTGGGCTTTTCACTATAATACCTCTTTTATTCGGACTTCGATCGAAACACGTGTTACTGTCACGTGTGTTACCGTCATATATATATATATATATATATATAATATATATAGAGAGAGAGAGAGAAAATTATCTTTTAGAAATTCTAAAGAGTTTTTCTTGTTTTGCGACTGGATATTCACTGAAAGACCGTCTTCAGTTGATGTCCTCTTCAAAAGGAGAGAAAGACTCGAAATTTTTTCTGCTGATGGGATAAATGAACTATACTGTAACGCTGAGTGCTTTATTGTCCTTTTAATCTCTCTCTCTCTCTCTCTCTCTCTCTCTCTCTCTCCTCTCTATATATATATATATATATATATATATATATATATATTACATTGTTTATCCAATTAAAAAAACGAATGAAGTATAAATTTCGATCTTATATAAACCAAACAAGTCATGCATTTCCCTCATTTGTATGTGACGTCGTTGATAACCTTTGAAAAACAGGAACAGTCGAGTTACTTCCAAATTAAAAATAAAGAAAAACTTCTTTGTTTGGCAAATTGTGTCTCGTGCTCGGGATGAACAATGAACCAGATTTTATATGCATGTCGCATATATTTTGCTAAAGCGATTAATATATTAAAAAAGAATACGTAATATGTATTCCTTGCAACAGAAATGAGTTTGTGAATCGTAATTATACGACATGAGCAGTTAAAATAATGTGCGGGATACATCGCTTAAATCACTTTTTTACAACTTACGTGTTTGTGTTTGAGGCTTTCTTGCCAGTTTAGATTTATTTGCATAATAATAATAGAACACTAAATTAGGTAGACATTTTATTAAAATTATGGGTATCCAGCTTCAACATAAAATACAGAAGTTAACCATGTTTTTATATATATATATTACTTACAGTTAAGTTCCACCCGACATTTGAAATCCGTTAGTATATATATATATATATATAATATATATATATATATATATAGTGGGCCTAAATTTAGCCGTTTGAGGTGATAATGATTAATTTAATGCTAGTGATTAATTGATGCAAATTGATTGTTTATTAATGACAGGCTGGGTTAACAATTTATGATGTCCTACAGAATCACCGGTTGAAGGTGGCTAATGGAGTAGGCCTACTATAATATTTCTGAGTGATACGAATTGCTTCGAGGTCACCAGTTTGGATTATACCCAAGCAAATATTGTTAAGGTTATAAAAAGCACCTTATTCTTTTGTATTTAATTAAGAAAATAAATCAGTTATTTGTTCACGGTGAATAACAAGTGATAAACAATGATTAGAGTGCTTAACAATTCTATAATGGCATTTGTATTATGGAAAAGTCTGACTGAGGATTAGTAAATAAAAAAAAAGAATTATACAGATCAATTGTTAAGAAATACACTCGTTTATGAGAGGCTAATGGTATGCAAAAATGGGACACAGCATGAAATATGAAAACTAGTGATTACAGAAATTATGCATGTACGTTATAATACAACAAATAGATTATGTAACACGCTGATTATGAATAAACACAGAACAAATGATGCAGCCTAAGAACTATGGAAATTAGTGACGTGCGTTTATGGTGCTCTTTAAGTCACGTATTACACTGCTTATGTAGGCCAGAGTTACGCAGTAATAGACTACTAAACAAGATGCTGTAGCCTAATGATAATTGGGAGAAATACTATGACAATGATTACACGAATATCATTTATATAAAGGCAATTATATGATACTAAGTGATTACGCATAAATAGAACATAGAAACAAGATGGGGTGGCCTAATGATAGTTGGGAGAAATGCTATGATAATGATTATACGAGTATCGTTTATATATAGGCAATTACTGTATATGCTGCTGAGTGATTACACATAAATGGAACATAGAAACAAGATGCTGTGTCCTAATGATAATTGGAAGGGATTTACTAAGTTGGTACACCGTAAATGAATTAGGCCTTCAGTAAGAGAATACTTAACTCTATCACATAAATAAACGGATGTAAAGTATTTATATGAATGAACACAATAGCAGATGCTACGCGGAATTACGGTACTGGAACGGCACTCAGATTAGGACTTCTGCCTAACGCGCTTTAACGAGAGTCAGTTTGAGCGAATTATAAAACACTGCGTTTATAGCCTACTCTTCTGCGGTTCACTGGGTAGGCTTTACGTTATTGTTTTTAAGCAAAGAGACAAGGCTTACCAGTAAGAGAGTGATACCTCTAGGTTGACGCGTTGCTTGGAGGGTAGCCTGTTGAACTAATAGGCTCGAGATGTTGACCGTCCGATTGGTCTGTTGAGCGGGCGCCGGTCGCCTGTTGTTGCCTCTTGAGATGCAGGATGGCCTGAAGGTGATCTTGCAGACGTAGGCCCGGGGTTCTTATGACTGCCCCTTGGAAGTTTGTTCCGTAAGTCAAGGTCTTTACTGTGAAGTGTTGACGGGCCTAATGGATTCTCGTTGACGGCCATTTTTCGTAAAGCGGTGAAAGCTGAACAGATGTGAAGTGATTTGGGTTTGTAGCTTCGTCGTCGAGTCACGTAATGTGTCCACCTTGAGGATGTTTTCTCGTAGCGTGTTGAGCTTTGCCGGTGCTCTCGAGGATGATTGTTAACCAGTTGAGGTGTGGTGAAAAAGGCCAATGAAAACGGCTATAGCGGGAAAGACTTAGCTTACTTCGAGTGATGATGCGTTCTTAGGTGAAAAGTGTTGAAGTGGCCCTTGAAGGGAGCCGGCTAAAGCTGACGCTGTAACGACGTGAAGGATGAACTTACGAGATGAACGCACGAAAGGAGTGGGGGGTGAATATGAGCTGACTGCGCCTTTTATAACCTTAGGAACCTTCGAATTCCGCGGTTCGAGGCTAGCTTCATTGTTTTTCTTTTATTGCTTGAAACCGCGTGTCTTCCGAGTTTTATTCCTTGACACCACGTGTGTCTTCTAAGAATGTTTGAGAAATGTGAAAAGAATTCCTATGGCTGCTTTTTGTCTGTGGTTAACGTTTACGATAGACATCGGGCGGTTGATGTAGTGTATTTAGATTTTCAAAAAGCGTTTGACACCGTGCCGCACAAAAGGCTGATTGAAAAAACTAAGGCTCATGGAATCAGGGGTGTAGTAATAAATTGGCTAGAAGAATGGTTGCGAGGCAGGAAACAGAGGGTGGTCGTTGATGGAGCGGAGTCGTGTTGGGCTAATGTAGCGAGTGGCGTTCCTCAGGGTTCTGTATTGGGCCCCTTGCTTTTTCTTATATATATTAACGATTTAGATGTCGGCCTAGTCAGTACAGTTTCAAAGTTTGCGGATGACACGAAGCTGGGTGGTAGGGCGATTAATGACGAAGATAGAGGTAAAATTCAGGAAGATCTGAATAAAATCGTTGATTGGTCAGTCACATGGCAAATGAGATTTAACGTGGATAAGTGCAAAATTATGCATATAGGTTCGCGTAACGGTAATTTTGCGTATAGTATGTCAGGGAAAGATTTAACAAGCGTAGAGCAGGAAAAAGATTTAGGAGTTATAGTCACTGGTGATTTAAAAGTAGCGAAACAAAGTACAGCGGCGGTCAATAAGGCGAACAAAGTGTTAGGTTTTATAGCTCGAAATTTTGAGTACAAATCGCGCGATATTATAGTTCCTCTTTATAAATCATTAGTTAGACCCCATTTGGAGTACGCGGTCCAATTTTGGAATCCGCATATGCGCAAAGATATAGACAAAATCGAAAGAGTTCAAAGACGAGCAACTAAGATGATTCCGTCTCTTAGGTCAAAGTCGTACGAGGATAGGCTTAAAGAGTTAAAATTGACTACACTCGAGAGTAGGAGGTTAAGGGGTGATCTAATCCAGGTTTTCAAAATTATGAATGGGTTTGATAACGTAGATAGAGATAGCTTTTTCAAAATCTCAATATAATAGGACTAGAAATAACGGGTGTAAGTTGACAAGTAGAAGGTTCGAGACAGCAGTTGCGAAAAACTTTTTTACGCATAGAATAGTAAATAGCTGGAATAGTTTGCCGGTAGAAGTAATTAGTAGCACGTCTATAAACATGTTTAAGAATCGATTGGACGCGCATGTTGATAGAAAGGGTATAGTTTAAGGTAGTAAAATTAAGGCTTTGTGGGGATAGATCCCACAGCTCAACACAAGTGTTGTGGGATATAGGGAGGCAGCGTCTTGGGTTAGGGGATACTCTCTGTCCTTACACACCCCATTTAAAGAGATTCCTCTGCCGAGCGGTGCCCCCATAGTACTGTGAGGTATTGAAAAACTCATGATCTTCACTTGCCCCACAAACACCTTTAAATGGGAGACCCATAATGGGTGCACACACATTTCTACATTACTGTACAGTCTTTACAGCCACACCTACACTTTTCCTCGTAAGTGTATATATTGTAATGTATATGGTTGTAAATTTGACTTGGTCCGCAATCGATATGAACCGTGACTTCATGGATACCGTAATGAAATTGACTGGATTCTTTGGATCTGATATATTTGCATGTCCGTTATATAATAGATATAGAGTGTAACATATTTGTGGATAGTAGTCTATTATGACTTGATCCTCTGGATCGAGAGATTCTATCTTTAGTTTTAAATCGATAATTAATTATTTTTAAATTGATAATGTATATGGTTGTAAATTTTGACTTGGTCCGCAATCGATATGGACCGTGACTTGATGGATACCGTAATGAAATTGACTGGATTCTTTGGACCTGATATATTTGCATGTCCGTTATAAATAGATATAGAATGTAACATATTTGTGGATAGTAGTCTATTATGACTTGCTCCTCTGGACCGAGAGATTCTATCTTTAGTTTTAAACCGATAATTAATTATTTTTAAATTGATAATTATTTAGTTTCGTAAAAATTGGTCGTTGCCAATTTACCGGCAGTTTTTAAATAAGTTTCTTATGTTCTTGTGGTTCGGAACCCACGTAAAATTGTAGGTCCCCTCCGCCACCACGGAGGACATACACAATACACGATTACGAACACAGTTAGGTAGACCAGCCATGAGTGGATCCTAGGGTCTTTGTTGGTCTGAAACATTATAACATTATAACATTATAACTATATATATATATATATATATATATATATATAATATTATATATATATATATACATATATATATATATATATATATTATATATATTAACGGATTTCAAATGTGGAGTGGAACTGAATTGTAAGTAATGCACAACCAATGTCTGAAAGCAAGTATGTAACTGATGGCGAAGTGAGGTTTTGGTTTTGAATCCGACGCTTTGATATGAACTCGTTTTCCTTTGAAAACCTTGAAAAATTTATCAAATTTCATCGAAAAAATTTAATTTCGTTTTTCTCGGTAGATATATATGTGCGAAATTCTTTAAATCCCCACATCAATATATTCTTCCCCTTTGATCATTTAGTCTTCTTTAGATACTAGTCATGGTTTGACTTTAAATATAGCAAGAGAATGACTTTTAAATGACCATCGCACTAAGGCTGAAAGAAGACTTGTTCACCCTTTTCACTTTACTGCTATGATTTTAAATTATTTCCATTTTCAGTGTCTGTGCAGATGTTATTTGCATGTTATTTGCAATTAAAATTCCAGAGCAAGGAAAGGCTTTAGTTCTATGAGCTACAAATTAACTTCATTAATGTAATGCAACATTTTACGACGTAAAACGGAAGTTATTGTTACAAAACTAATTGGTTGCAGTTACACTTCACATATTAAACTTTACAGAGGGTTGCCAAAAGTAAATAGACACTTTGTTTTTTCCCAAAAAGTTTGATTTGATTACAAAAATCAATAAATAATAAATTAATTGAATCAGTGTATTTAAAATCCTGTTCCTTTCATCTTTGCACTTACTTCTATTGCCAAATAAAAAAAATGTGAAAAAAAAAAAAATGTTCTACTTTTGCCAACCTTCTGTATATACTGTAGTTGAACAGAGGTCTTTTATTGGAGTTTGGTTTTCGCACATATTACAAGTAAATTTCAAAACTGAAAAGCCTCCTAACGATGAAGTAAAGCGGTATCTTTCCAGTTTTGAATATTCGCATTTCATTTTTCGTCAAAGAATGAGAAATTCGAAAATGAAAATCTCAAAGAGGCTTTTCTTAAATCGGTCTCGTTTCATTTTACGACATTCCCATTCTTATCCCCGGCTTTCCCACTTTATTCTTAGTTTGTATTAGGTTAGCTACTTTATTCTTAGGTTGTATTCGGTTATGTTAGCTACAGGTTAAGGATAGGTTAGGTTAACATTATCGTATGTTAGGGTAGGTTTGTATATGGTAAGATAGGTTCGGTCCCTTTGAATTTAAGTCATTGCCAAACTGAGAAACCATTTTCCCCAAACGTGTAATTATCTCTCCGAGAATTCTCACTTTACGACCACGAATGACAGTGGGAATGGGAATTTCCAGAAAGGCAAAGCTAAGAGCTGCAAGGAGTATTCCAAAAAAAGGGGATGAGACAAAAGTCGGATTATGAACAGGAAGTTTTCGGATATACTGTATAATGAATGTAAATGGAGAGTGAATGGCGGTTTGCACAAAGGTGGCCGATACAAAATGATTTTATTTCAGATGGAATTATCGTATACTATACAGGGTGTCCCATAAGCCCGGCATCATAGGACAAATAATAAAAAAAGGCAAAACAAAAGCTTTTATTTACAGAACGTGCTCAATATGTCCACCATTGTTTTCAATACACAAATTCAGACGTGATACCCAGTCAGCAAGCACACGGTGAATGATGTCAGGAGTAATGGTGTTACATGCCCCAATAATGCGCTGCCGCAAATGTTCAACACTCCTAATTTTTTCTGCGTATACCAGCGCTTTCAAGTGGCCCCAGAGATAAAAATCTAGTGGCGTGAGATCTGGGCTTCTAGCTGGCCATTCCACAGGCCCTCGACGTCCTATCCAATGACCAGGGAATTGTTGGTACAGGTATTCCCTTACTTGGGTGCTGTAATGTGCAGGAGCGCCGTCTTGCTGGAACCATGTTGGGAAATTTCCTTCTTCGTTCAAGACACTGAGCAATGCTTCTTCCTTGAGCATACGTAGGTAGGTGCCTCCAGTGACATATTCATCGAAAAAGAGGGGGCCTATGATGCGATCCTTCCAAATGCCACACCATACCATCACCCGAGATGCACCTTCTTCCTTTGAAGAGGTATACCAGTCAGGGTTGTTTTGAGACCAGTAGCGGGTGTTCTGTCGATTTACCTCACCATTTCCATAAAAAACAGCCTCGTCACTGAAGAGAATGGTGGACGGGAAATTGGCATCCCGAGCATATTGTTCCGTAGCCCATTCACAAAATTCCATCCGCCGGTCGGGATCATCTTCGCTTAATTTCTGTAGGATCTGAAGCTTATATGGATGCCATTTGTGAGCCTGAAGAATGCGATGGATGCTACTTTTCGACACTCCTCTCTCGGCGGACAATCGCCGAAGAGACTTATTGGGACTTCTGTTAAAATGAGCCAGGATAGCAGTCGCTGTATCATCGTCAGTGGACCTCCTTGAAGGTCCAATGCGTGGTTTATCTTCTATGGATCCTGTTTCCTTAAACTTTGCAACAAGTCTGCTAACACAACTCTGTGTTATTGGCTCGCGGTCTGGATCAGGGTTGCCAGATTGGCCATTTCATGGCCAAATTAGACAAATTTGGCCATTTTTGAAGTACTTTGGCCATAGAAAAACATATTTGGCCATTTTGGGAAATCTGGCCATATTTTGGCCATTTCTGAAAAAGGTGCTGACCCACGGTCGGTCATATCACAATGAGTAAAGTTCATTATGACCCATTGGTTTGGCTCCACTGTAGATGAACGCTAGGTTTGTATGAAAACAGAATGCATTATACAAGGTGGCCCGGTATACGATAATAATTAACGTATAAGCACAACAATTTATTATTTTATACGATAAAGAATAACGTCCATACCCTATAATAATTTTATGTGATAATTTATTTAAAAATATGACAGCGTGTAATTTTCAAAATCCATTAATATATATATATATATATATATATATATAATTTATTTCTTAATTTTTATTTATTTATTTATTAAATATGAATAAAGTATAAGATATATTATATGCTCCTATATTATTTTTTAATTTATTACACATGAATTTGCGCGGTTGTTGGTGTCTTGTTGCTGTTTGCTGGTGCCTATATATTTCATAATTTGTGTAGCCCTTTAAAATGCCTAAGTGGAAACGTTTTTTTTTGTTAGAAACATTTGGCCATTTTTGGCCATTTTTTTATGCCTATTTGGCAATTTTCGTTAGAATAAATCTGGCAACCCTGGTCTGGATGCAGTCTGTTAAATTCAGCAGCGGCCTCTCTTTGACTCTGATTTCCTATGAGTAGAATTATCTGGATTCGTTCTTCCTTGCTCACAGACATTATGGCCTGTAGAAAGAGAAAAATATGAATTATGGTTTGTAGAAATAGAAAAATATGAATTTCTCCTATGATGCCGGACTTATGGGACACCCTGTATATATATATATTATATATATATATATATATATATATATATAAATTTTAAAGGTTGTCTCATTACTAACTCTTTATATACTGTATGATAAGGTGAGTCTAATTTACAAATTAACTTAACCTAAAACAAATAACTAGGTGTGTAAAAACCTGAGTACACTATTATCCAAGTTATTTGAATTTCGACTTTTTGGATTAAAACGCTAACGCGGGTGAAATTCGAAAAAATAATCATTGTACAGGGTAAAAAACCGCTTTCTTTAAAAATGTTTAATATAACACCCTCCTATCTAAAGGAAAGAGTAAGTGATTGCAAATTTGAAAAAAAAAATAGATTATCACAGACAAAAAATTGCACAAAGTCCAAGATAAAGGCGATATATACTCCTGTATATATATATATATATATATATATATATATATATATATATATATATATATATATACACACCTCGTAACCTTGTAATAGTTGGTGCATTGGTCTTTTTTCACACGACGGTCAAGCTGGTGTTTTTTATTTCTTTTTTTTTGTGGGTGTAATGTATCCGTGACGCAATAGTCACTTGCCCAGGGCCCCAGGGCCACCACAACATACAAAGGTATGGGGTCTAACAGGTGTTGCAAATTTCAAAACAAAATTACTGGAACACGAATAAATATATCTGTGGAAGGAAAACAAAAACTCAAAATAGTTAGAGGAGAAAAGAGAGAAGTCAAAAACAACTTAAATTCTGCAAAAAAACACAAACATAGTTATGAATTGTTAAAAATGTTAAAAGACAACCGCAAACACCGAACTAACTCCCCTCTCAGCTTATAACTGAAACATCAACGTGCGACCACCATTTTAAAGAAACTTTAAAGATAATAAAAAAATTACATAATAAAATAACTAATAAAAACTACAAAATAATCAAAAACTAACCGATACTCTCCCGAGTCTCTCAACCAAAAGAACAGTCAGTGATCAGCAAACCTAAAAAAAGGACCTGACATATTTCAAAAGTATGACATATCTCAAAATTAATGAAAGTAAAAGAAAAGTAAAATTCGATAAAATGGTGAATAATGCAAATAAAATAATCAGTAAACAGAAAATGCTAAAAATAAAAGAAAGATTACCAACCTCCAATGTTCAGGCGTGGGAACACTTACTGTACCAAAGCAACCAAACAGCGCAGTCGGTACACGAAAATAATTTAACAAAATTCACGCAAAATTAAAATTCTAAAAATTACTGAAGTAACTAAATCATTCAAATGATATGCTACGACTAATTCACAAATACCACAATGATTGAAATTATTTACTAACAACACCGAGGTATGTACCAAACATAATATACACACACACACACACACACATATATTTATATATATAGGGTGTCCATAAAGTCACGCATTATAGGAAAATACATTTATTTTGTTTATTTATTTTGTTTTATTTATTTGTTCGAAGTGATTCCCACCAATCTCAAAACGCGTTTGTAAACGAAAAAGCAGGTTTTTTGAATGTTCCTCAACATATTTGGCTTGATGGAGACATAAATATCAGGTCATCCCATAAGTAATGTCGTTTTTTTACGATAGATTAAGTTTAACCTAGTCCTACTCGGTTTAAGCATAAATTTTCCGAAGGTTATATCTAAGAGGAGATCTATCGTGTTTCGCTACATACTTTACAGACCTTGACCAGTGAAGACGTGTGTTTTGCTTTATGTGAACCCCTCATAAACATGGCGGTATCAGAAGAGCATATCAGGCATATAATGCTTTACGAGTTCAAAAAAGGGAATAGTGCTACTGAAGTAACGCGAAACATTCAGGATATTCTGCATGTGAGGAAATGTCAGATATGGTTTCAAAAGTTTAGGAATGGTGACTGCTGTTTGACAGATGCAGCACGCTCTGGACGCCCTGCTGAGTTTGATGATGACCTGCTGTTAGCCGCACTTGAAGAAGACTGTTCAACAACTGTCGAAGAATTGGCCCAGAAACTCAATTCATCCCCGTCCACCATCCATCGACATTTGCAACAACTCGGGAAAGTGCCTAAGTTAGGAAAATGGGTGCCACATGAATTGTCGGTCGACAATCTGAGGGTGCGGGTAAATATTAGTACAGCTCTTCATTCCCATGAACTCCAAGATCCGTTTTTGCACCGTTTAGCGACTGGTGATGAAAAGTGGATACTGTATCAGAATGTTAAGCGCCGTCGACAGTGGGTTTGTGCCGGAGAACCAGCGACACCACAGCCAAAACCAAATCTTCACCCTCGGAAGGTGTTGCTTAGTGTTTGGTGGGATAAAGGTGGTGTAATACACTTTGAAACCTTACCACACAACCAAACAATCACCGCTCAAGTCTACTGTCAACAACTGGATCGATTGAACACTGCACTAAAAGAAAAGAGACCTTCTTTGGTTAATCGGAAAGGAATCGTGTTCCACTACGACAACGCACGTCCTCATACCGCTCGGATCACTTCTGCAAAAATTGAGGAGCTTGGGTGGGAAAACTTCCACATCCTCCAGACCTTGCGCCTTCAGATTATCATCTCTTCAGGAGTCTGCAAAACTATCTTGATGAGAAACAGTATACTTCTTTAGATGACCTGCACACCAGTCTTTGTACGGGTTTTGCCTCAAAACCGCCTGAATTTTATAAACATGGCATTGAAAAGCTTGTAGGACGTTGGCAGAGTGTCACTGATTCCGATGGAAAATATATACTAGATTAAAAAGTTTCAGTCGAATTTTTTTTGTCCTTCAAATTCCGATCTAAAAAACGACATTACTTACGGGATGACCTGATAAATAGATATTGCTTATGGTCCTATGATGCGTAACTTTATGGACACCCTGTATACATAAAGCATTGCGGTGTATATTAAAATAATAGAATGAGTGATTTGTACTTCAAATTCAAGACCATTCGTTCTTCGTAAAAAACATTTGGATTACAACTTACTCTTTCTTTATACTCCAATGCGAAAAAGAAATAACTGGACCACGTCAGTAATAGTTCAGGCACTTTGTGTAGAAGTTGCAAAAAGAAACCAGATCGTTCTATAGCTGTTTTTCCCACATTTCGAATGGATTCAAAATACAAATCATTCATTCTGTTCCCTGAATATAAATTAAACAGTTTCAAGACATTTATGCTTCGGGAAAATTTCAAATTTCCAAATTTAGAGTAATGACAAAAAAAAAATTTTTTCTTCAAAGTTCAAGAATTTAAATTAAAAAGTGAATGAATCTTAAAATTAACCTTTAAACGTAAGTCATATAATCGAAGCTTTAAATCTGTTATAATTTATAAGTTTAATACTTTCTTAAATAGGTTGATAATAATAAACAAATACCTTTGGGTTTTCGGTGGGAAAATATTATTCCCTCTGTGTCAGCCGAACAAATAAAATAGTAAAACAACTAGCAAAAGATCGGCGCTACGCGCCGACTTTGGTAGATCTGCAGTGCTTGGACCTTCGACCCAAACCGAATTGTGGGCCTACGGCGTATTTTATTTTGAACATCAATAGCCCCATTCCTCTCACCTTGGGCCTCAGTAATTGGGGTGCCTGTGGCCCTCCAATTACTGGCGAACCAATTATTCGGTCAATAAAACTACAGAAAAGAACGCAGCCATGAAAATCTAAAACTTCACAAATCTTGATACGATGAACTCGGATGTGAAACTCAAGATTTTCATGACTGCGTTCTTTTCTATAGTTTTATTGACCAAATAATTGAACCGACAGTAATTGGGGGGTCGCAGGCTCCTAATTACTGGGGGTTCAATTATTTGGTCAGTAAAACTATAGTCATGAAAATCTTAAGCTTCACAAATATTGACACAATGTGAAGCTCAAGATTTTCATTGCTGCGTTCTTTTCTATAGTTTTATCGCTGTGCTGGGGGCCCTCGGGCCCAGTAATTGGGGGGGGGGGCTGGTCACACATATATTTTCGTTCATTACTCATCACCTACATCCACCATACGAAGTTTGGCCGAAATCGGTTCAGAAACGTAAAAGTTTTTTCTGCGGACAGACAGGCAGACACATTTTTGCTAAATTATAATAGTAATGATGCCCGATTAGGTTAATTAAATGGCCGGTTAGGTCAACTGAATGCCCGATTAGATTAATTGAATGCCCGGGTACGTTAATTGAATGCCCGGTTAGGTTAATTGTACACCTTGACGATTGGTTAGGTTAAGTCAGATATTTTCGTTAAAGCCAACGAAATATCACGACTTAACCTAACCAATCGTCAAGGGCGTACAGATGACCTAACCTGGCATTCAATGAACCTAACCGGGTAGTCAATAATAGCGGAGCGACCCGGCGTTGCCGGGATGGATGTTGAACGCTATATATATATATATATATATATATATTATATATATATATATATATATATACACTATATGATCAAAAGTATTCGGACACCCCAGAAAATCCGCATTTCTGCAAATATCACCTTCGCCGAAAGGTATGCTGGGAAAAAGCGTGGCGAAACTATAATGCTGAGGTGTTCTGTTAAGTTATCAGTAACTGTTGTGAAGCCATGCCGCGCGGACGTGAACTCTCCGAGTTCCAACGTGGACTCGTCATCGGATGTTATTTAAGTAACGTTTCTATACGAAACATTGCAGACAAACAGGATATACCAAAGTCGACTGTAGCGGATGTTATCATGAGATGGAAGCACGACGGTGCAACTAACGCGAAAAAACGTTCCGGACGACCACGCAAACTGACGGAACGTGATAGAAGAAGTCTGGTACGACATGTCAAGAAGTCCCGCACGTCCTCTGCCGCTTCCATCGCTGAGGAGGTAGGAAGAGCATCCGGTACCTCCGTTAGTACTGTAACTATCCGCAGAGAGATGCACAGACTCGGTTATTATGGTAGAGCAGCTGTACACAAGCCACTGATTACAAAAGTTAATGCCACGCGTCGTTTGGCCTGGTGTGTCTCCCGTCGTTCCTGGACCGTGGAGGACTGGAAAACTGTTCTTTGGAGCGACGAGTCGCGGTATTCACTCTTCCAGTCTGATGGGCGTGTTTGGGTGTGGCGACAGCCCGGAGAACGGCTTCTTCCTGACTGTGTACGTCCAACGGTTGTTTTTCCTGGCTAGGGCTCGGCCCGTTAGTTGTTATACCCACTACCATGAACGCTGACGTTTATCTCGACGTTTTGGACAATTCGGCCCTCCCTACACTGTGGCAATACTACGGAGATGGCCATTGTTTGTTTCAACAGGATCGAGCTCCCTGCCATACTGCAAGGCGTGTGCAGGACTGGTTTCGTGAAAATAAGGTGGATTTGTTAGACTGGCCTGCTCAGAGCCCCGATCTCAACCCAATCGAGCACATGTGGGACGAACTGGAGCGACGGATACGAAACCGCACACCATGCCCGGCTTCACTTGCATCTCTTGCATCAGCTCTGCAAGAGGAATGGCGAGCCATTCCTGCACAGACTTACCGAAAACTGGTGGAAAGTATGCCTCGACGTGTTGACGCTGTAATAAAAGCAAAGGGTGGACCTACTGGTTACTAAATGCCATAATAAAACCATTTTTCCCAAAACCATGCGGTGTCCGAATACTTTTGATCATATAGTATATATATATATATATATATATATATATATATATATATATGCCCGGTTAGGTAAACTGAATGCCCGGTTAGGTTAATTGAATGGCCGGTTAGGTCAACTGAATGCCCGATTAGATTAACTGAATGCCCGGGTACGTTAATTGAATGCCCGGTTAGGTTAATTGTACACCCATGATGGTTGGTTAGGTTAACTCATGATATTTCCGTTAAAGCCAACGAAAATATCACGACTTAACCTAACCAATCGTCAAGGGCGTACAGATGACCTAACCTGGCATTCAATGAACCTAACAGGGTATTCAATAATTTTACCATAGGTTTCGTAATGATCTTGATGACGTCATTTAATGTTTTAAAATTAATTATTTAATTGCTATTTTCTTACTTACAGCGACAGGCATAATGATATTAGGATACCTAATAGAAATTTTGTAATATTTTAAAGTGGGGAAAATAAATAATTTTCTAAAAATGATCTTCAACTATAAAAGCGCATCTAATCAGATAACTTAATTAACGTATTTCTATGACAACTAAAAAATAGAATGATAAATCAATATCCTATCAAATTGTTTGTGTATACGTAAAATTATTTGTACAAAAGCCACAGTAATAAAACGCACAAAAGTCACGGTAAATAATTTCGAGTGTGGCTCGTTTAACTTTAAACTCGTGTTTATTTAAATTGCCCGTTTTAATTATGTAATTTTTTGTATTGAATCGATAAAGAAATCTTTTGTGAATCGAAAAATGTTAAAATTATAGCAAATATCAAAATATTTTGTATAAAAATCATTGAATTTTAAAAATATCAAAATATTTTGTATAAAAATCATTGAATTTTAAAAATGCATGTTTGTTTTTAGTTTTTTGCAAAAAGTTCTTTATGAATTTTAAAAATATATACTTTTTTTAAATTGAATCGATAAACAAATCTTTTGTGGATCGAATGATATTAAATGTTTAGTAAATATTGATTTATTTCGTGCCAAAATTATGATTAAAAATGAAAAATTAAAAAAATGCGTGTACAGGCATGGGAAGAACTGTACCCCTAAAAGAGGGGAAGGAATTATGTTAGGGAATTTTTTTTTTAGCATGGGCACTGCACAATAAAAAGACGCATCGAATGGTGAAAACCGCATTGTTCTACACCAATTGTAGTGACCTGTAGGTGTGCGCAAAAAAACTGTTATATATATATATAAGGCTTCATTTCTGAAATAGTATATTAGACTAGCAAAAGGTCGGTGCTATGCGCCGATTTTGCTAGATCTGCGGTGCTTCGGCTGAATTGTGGGCCTACGGCGTATTTTATTTTGAACATCAGTAGCCCTTTATCTGGATATCATTCCTATTCCTCTCACCTTGGGCTTCAGTAATTGGGGTGCCTGCGGCCTTCCAGTTACTGGCAAACCAATTATTCATTCAATAAAACTACAGAAAAGAACGCAGCCATGAAAATCTAGAGCTTCACAAATCTTAATACAATGAGCTCGGATTTGAAGCCTAAGATTTTCATGACTGCGTTCATTTCTATAGTTTTATTGACCAAATAACTGAACCGACAGAAATTGGGGGTCCTGCGGCCCGCCAAATCATAGTTTTCATTGTTTCGAGTGCATCAATAATATTGTTATAGTGTTCCATTAGTTGTGATAAGCATGATCTTCCTGACCGGAATCGATGTTGGTTATCATTTTTTTTCTGAGTTTCCCCATTAACCTCACCCCCACCCCCATTACCCCACCCCCTCCCCATTACCCCACCCCCTCCCCCAATACCCCCTCCCCCACCCCATCTCCCCCATTTACCCCACCAATTTTTTTTCTGACTTTCCGCATTAACCCCACCCCCTCCCCATTACCCCACCCCTCTCCCCCATTACCCCACCCCTCTCCCCCACCACTCTCCCCCATTTACCCCCACACTTCCCCCATTACCCCCAAGGGGGGAAGGGGGCTGGCACCTTGCAAAGGATTTACTTTAATTTTGTTTTGGTTACATATATATGTCGCATCTATTTTTCTGAGTTTCCCCATTAACCCCACCCCCTCCCCCATTACCCCACCCCTCCCCCATTTTGTGCCAAAATTATGATTAAAAATGAAGAAATGGGAAGAACTGTACACACCTAAAAGGGGGGGGGGCAGGATTTATGTTAGGGATTTTTTTTTTTAGCATGGGCACTGCACAATAAAAAGACGCATCGAATGGTGAAAACCGCATTGTTCTACACCAATTGTAGCGACCTGTAGGTGTGCGCAAAAAAACTGTTACATATATATATATATATATATATATATATATATAAGGCTTCATTTCTGAAATAGTATATTAGATGGTTATCCCCGATAGATACTGTAGAACAGTGATTCCCCCAACCTCGGATCGTGACCCAAATCAGGGTCGCGAAGGGTCACTATATTCACTATTTCTTAATTCAGTTTATATTTATATACATATTTAAATTTTATCATAAGCCTGAGGGTTGGGAGGTCCTGTTGGTGGCCAATTTGGAGTCGCAACAAAAAATGCTTGGGAACCACTGCTGTAGAAGATAGAAGTGAATCTCAGTGACAAAAAGCAAATAATAACTGGGGCGTAATTTCGAATTAATCCTGAGTGGATCTAAAAAAAATTTTATTTTGGGTAATTATATTGAAATTAACTGGTCCCAGATGGTTCATTCTATAAAAATGTAAATGAACTTGGAATAAAGCTTCACTAACGACATTTTTTTACGATTCACGGGTGTTTTGTCAACGTATCTAACGTCTAATGAAGACATATAAGATAGTAGAAAGTATAAAAAATATAAGATAATATAAAGTATAATTTATGTTTGTGTATTTTAGGTTTAATGAATATACTGTATATGTATAAAATTACAATAACCGTATATATATACACACGAGTATATTAGAGTATAAAAGAATATAGCCCAAACAGTATTGTCTTAATATTAAAATAAATGTAGCACTTTCCAGAATATGAACATATAACGTAAGTTAACAATAACAATACTCGCAAAATGTCGGATTATAACCTTAAATACATAAAACAGAAGTTTCTGCATAGCGAAAAATGTGGTGCAGCTTTTAATAAAGCTTATCTATAAATAAGAATAACTATTTCCTTACTGAATAAATTAATAAATGAGACAAATATGATGAAATTTCCTTCAATCCGTGTTTTTTATAGGAGCGCATGACCATCATTTTTGCAAGTCTAAAAAGGATATCTGATAATGGAATATCTCTCCTTAAAGCTTTCCATTTTAGACGATAAAGAAACCAATAACCAGTATTATGAAGTTTATGTATATATGCTTTTTTCTGTATAAAGAATTTTTATCTAGATTCAAAATTCAGTGTCATATATATATATATATATATATATATATATATATATATATATATACACACACAGGGTGTTCAGGATTAAATGACAATAAAATACATTTATAATGTTTTATTTTATCATTTAAGCCCGGACACCATATATATAATATATATATATATATATATATATATATATATATATATATATATATATATATATATATATATATATATAATCATCAATACATTCATAGTTTAGTGGGAAGTATGAAGAGCTAAACATCATTTTACATAGAACACCATCCCGCCCATACCCCCATTCCATGGTACGAACGGCTCGCAGCCACATTGCCAAGCAAATAGGGGATGAAAGTACTGACGAGGCCTTCCTACGTGGTTCATCAACACTCACAACAACAATGCTGTCAGAGAACATCCGTATCCGTATTTAATTTACTGCAATTTTCGTTAGTTTGTACAGTATTGCCGACACCCCCCCGTTATTATCAGCCCTGGTGCATGATTCTTGCGGAGCAAGATGCACCGCAAGTTTGTGTTTCCTCATATATACTTTATACAATATAAAGTTTACAAAATGATACATGATTTTAAATTAAATGATTTACTGTATATTTAGTAGGAAATAAATGATGCTTAATTAATAAAAAATATATAAAAAAGAATAGATTACGAAATTTAAGGGGATTAATGAAATTAACATATAAATAGTTGATGACAAAATGGGAACTTCGTTACTACGATAAAAATGGCAGTAGTGAACTTATACATCAGTAAAAGCTAATGAAACGCTTTTTTAGTGAATTGCAAAATACATTTAATGTTGAAGCCTGCCAGATATACATGGAATTACATTCCATACATCTGCTCCTTTGAAAGAGTGCATTTCTCGCAGTTTCTATTGTATAGTTAGGTTTGTGTATAAAATCTCTGGCCAGTCTGGTATTATAACGATGGTGTATTTGAATAGGCGATGTATGTTGATTTTATTGATAACTTTGAACATAATGATAGCAACATTGAATTTGTATAAGTCATTTATTTTTAAAATATTTAACTCCTTAAACATTGGGGAAGCGTGACTTTGTCTGATGCCATTATTCGAGAGAGTTCGCAGACATTTCTTATGAATTACTTCCAAAGGATGTTTTATATATTTCTTTGAGGGATCCCATGTTGTAATGCAATATAATAAATGTGGAATGTAGATGGATGGAGGGATAATATAGGGTAGGGAGTGCTTTTATTCCTATGATGTAGTCAATGGAAGTCATCCAATAAAAAATTTTGATTTTTTATTCTTCCGCAAGTATTTAAATTTAGTTCACCTTCGGAACTGTATTGCATTTTCATGAGTCACACACGGAAAACACTTATATAATATTTAAGCTTCGAAAGGTGGGAGAATTTTCAATGTTTGCTTTATTTTGCATTATTTACTGTACTGTATCCATTACCAAACTGAACTTAACATTAAATTCAACACTGAATTTGACAATGAAATTAAGGAAATGTCGGAACAAGAGAGATTTCCATCAACTATTCCCGATTATAAATTTAAGAGTAATAGAGTTTGCATTTAAAGCCCAAATTCTTTTCAAGTAATTTTACCAAACTAAACTGATAATGAGAAAAAATTGATGATAATGACAACAGAAGAACATTTTAGGGGCACTTGCGTATTTTGTGCTGGCTATGAAGTGTAATTGAAATTTCGTGCATGGAAAATGAATCAAATTAATCCCCTAACTCAATTTAGTCGAGATACTGAATCTAAACAGTATAGCATCCATACGCATATATACTGTATATGTGTGTGTATATATATATATATATATATATATATATATATATATATAACTTCAGAGAGAGGAGTACTCTCAGGGAACCGGCATTTAAGGATAAAAAGGATGATCAACGTCCACGTCAACATTACGAAGATTCGGAAGTCAAACTGTCATTATCAATGGTACAGTATGTTTAATTTGTACGCAGAATTATATTCAGTTAACTTCGGCTTTTGTCTACAGATATATATATATATATATATATATATATATATATATATATATATATATATATATATATATATATATATATATATATAAAACCCTACAACCTTACAAAGGTTTCGCGCGATGATTCCTCATTTCGCGAAGGTCAAGCCTAGTTGGCCTAGTGAAGTAGTGAGTTGGTTTCTTGTGCTCTCCACCTCACATAGCCAGGCACGCCCGACTCATCGGGGATTGTTCTGAGCCAGGCGTCTCGTCTTCTTTTGAAGATGTCCACTGCAACTCCCTTCGTGTTTCTTAGGTCTTTGGGTAACTGATTAAACAGTTTTGGTCCTCTCACTACAAAACTATTTTCTTTCAGGCTTAAGGATGTTCCTTGTCTCGCCTTCAATTTGGGAATACGACACAGTCTACCGTTTCTACCTTCCACGTTGTTTGGGGAGTTATAGGGTTCAGAGTAAGATTAGGGACTAGTTTCTCCATTATTTTCCAAGTGTAAATAATAGTGTATCTCTCTCTTTTCCTTTCCAGTGAATATAGGTCTAGTTCGCGTAACCTTTCCCAGTAATTTAGTTCTTTGCACCCATTGATCTTATCTGTGAAGCTTCTCTGGATCCCTTCCAGCTGTCTAATGTCTTCTTTTTTATAGGGGGATGTTAGGGCCGAGCAATATTCCAATTTGGGTAGAGTAGAGGAATCATTACATTCCTATCCCTTCGTTTAAAGGTTCTCAATATCTATCCCGTTATTCTCTTTGCTCTTTTTACTGCTATCTTATTTTGTGTTTCAAATTTCGCATCATCTGTCATTACAACCCCTAAATCTTTTGCTCTGGAATTTCTCTGAATTTCCTGTCCATTTGGGGTATAATATTCCATGGATTTTAGGTCTTCCCTTTTTCCGTACCGTAATAGCTGAAATTTCTCGGTGTTAAACTTCATATTGTTGTCTTCCGTCCACTTGTAGATTATGTTTATGTCGGTTTGTAGAATCCTATATCTTCTGGGTTTCTTATTTTTCTACTGATCTTGTGTCATCCGCAAAGGATGTTACTGTGCTGTCTCTGGTAACGTCCTCATCTATGTCAGTTAGCATGATTATGAAGAGTAGTGGAGCTAATACTGTTCCTTGTGGTACTGAGCTGAGGACCTCTGATTCTGATGAAGATACTCCTTGTACTGTAACGACTTGCCGCCGCTCACTAAGGAAATTATATATCCATTTCCCTACTTTTCCTGTTATTCCCATATATTTCAGTTTATGTATTATGATTCCATGGTCACACTTGTCGAACGCTTTTGCAAAGTCTGTGTATTGTACATCATAGTTTTCATTGCTTTCAAGTGCATCAATAATGTTGTTGTAGTGTTCTGTTAGTTGTGATAGGCATGATCTGCCTAACCGAAACCCGTGTTGGTTATCATTGAATTTTTTCTGAGTTTCCAAAAAGTCTTAGATTTTCTGTCTAACTATTCTTTCAAATATTTTAGTGATATATATATATATATATATATATATAAGAACTCCGAACTCTGTTTCATTTTGCAAAGTGGTTTTAACCCCTTTGCAAAATGTAATCGTAATCGTAAACTATCGGCGTACCTCAGGGGTCAGTTCTGGGTCCAGTTCTTTTATTATTTATACCAATGACATCGACATAGGAATTAAAAGTTTAATTTAAAAATCTGAGGACGAACAAAATCAACGACAGAACGTTCGCAGATTCAAGAAGTTATTAATAAGATACTCGAGGGGGCAAAAATTTGGCCAATGAACTTTAGTATAGATAAATGTAAAACGTCGCATATCAATAGAAACAATGTTAAATAAAATCGACAAGATACTATAAAGTGTTACGGAAGAGAAAGATTTAGGTATTATCGTCCGACACTCTTTAACCGAGTAAGCAACGTATCGAAGCGGTTAGAAAAGCAAATAGAATCGTAAGATTTATTGGTAGATCATTTTAATTTAAGTTCGAGAAAACAATGCTAACATTATATAATTCCCTAGTACGCTTTCACCTGGAGTACTGCGTGGGATTCTGGTCTCTATATTTACGACAGGACAAAGACAGAATGAAGAGAGTGCAGCGAGATGGGCTACGAAGATGATTCTCAGACTTTGAAACAAATCATACACTGGCCATTTGGAAGCGTTAAATTTATTCTCACTTATAAAAAGGCGTATCGTGGAGATTTAATCAGCTGTTTAAAATGATTAAAGGTTTTGATAACGTCGACGCCGAAAAAGATTTCACCTTCACGAATGCAGATAGAACTCGCGGTAATGGTTTAAAATTTGTGGGTAAACATTTTAATTTTAATGAAGCTTAGCAATTTTTTCTTCAGTCGCATAGTTAATTTGTGGAATGGATTGCCAGCTAGCGTAGTTCAAAGTAATTCGGTCAAATTCTTTAAAAAGTTCTTTAAAAGATGCTTATTTTGCCTTAAACTCTCAGTTAGAAGCATTTGTTAGCCCATAAAAGTATTGTAGAATTTTCACTCGAATTCTCTCCTCTTTTTGCTTTAAAAATTTCACTTATCTTTAAATTTTCTTTCATCTTTTAACCTTCCTTCTTAAACAGACAGCCTCGTAGAGACCAGCCTGTCTGTTGCTGTTTATGTCCTTTTCATTCCCGTGTTCCTTTACAATGTTTCATATGCATAAAGATTATTCAATTCAATTCAATTCAAATTGTGGTATGAAATTTTGATAAAAGCCTAAGAAACCTATACATTAACCAATTGGCCAGTATTCTAAGCTTCTAATTTAGAAGAATCAGGCCGAATTCCTTTAGATAACAAAAGAAAACCTAAGTAAACTAATGAACGTTGAAAGAATTGACACTTAAATAATTTGAGTTTAAGAGTAGCTTCAGAGAGACGTTGAAATACTTCCTTAAAATGTTTGAAATGCTTGTCAAAAATGTTACTATAGAGTATAGACAACAATGTCGTCCAAAGGGACTAAAGTTTTTTAAGTCTCGAGAAGTTATCCGCACTATTAGGCATCCGGATGGCAAAACCATCCATTCATAATAAATTGATCTGTGATAGAAGCTTTGACTCTGAACTAAGGGACACTTGGCGAGATCTAAGAATGTGAAATATATCTCTTTGGCATTACCTACATACTAGATGACTTCTTGCATGTTCAGTAATAGATATCGGTCGTGTATGTTCAAGTTACTCAGCTTCCGGTAACCAACGCATGATCGCAAAGTTCCGTCTCTCCTTTTAATCAAAATTAAAGGCGATGACCATGGACTAACAGAAGGTTGAATAACTTTTTATCTAACATTTGTCTAACCATACTCTCTACTATCACCTGCTACGAATGGCGTATATAGTAGGGGGCAGTGTAGATAGGTCTGGCATCATGACGAGGTAAATTCGGAAGGGAACTAAGTCGAACCGACTTGAAGCATCACCTTTGAAAGCAATGTTGTTTCGATGCTCCATTAAAATGTTTAATAATTTGTGGTAAGGATATGAATCCTTTACAAGATCAGAGTCCGATTGAGCAGACTGTAAATGTTGTTTATACAGTGACTGTTCAGTAGAGAGTTCTGATGAGTTCGAAATAATGGAAATATGAGATGTTGTATCTCGTATGGTTTCTTCATAAGTTTTCTTACCAGCTAAATAGGCTTTACCTATTTCCGTATTTGGTTGCAGAGCCATAGGGTCTTTCCCTAAGTTCATACATAGGACATATTCAAAATCCAACTTTTGGTTAACAAAAATTCTGAGCCTATCAACACATCTGTCGGAAAAGGTACCATGTCATGTACTACAATACAATCAGCAGGGAAATTAAACTTGCCTAATTTAAACTTAACTTTAACTAACTCACAAGGCGTGATCTGTTCACCGTTTACACTTCTAAGAACTACCGGCTATGCTGCATCTGACCTCTGATTTTTCTACTATCTCTGATTGGGGCAGAGCAAACTTTGTGACTTTCACTGCCTCAAAAACTCAGTTTTTTCATCTATCTACTCGTCACAATCTTCTACACGATTACCCCCTTACCTTCAATAATACACAACGCAATCCTTCTTCTTCTCTTAACATTCCTGGAAAGCTCACATCAACCCTCTTTCCAAAACAGCTTCCAAGAGGTTAGGTGTGTTGTACCTCCTCCGCAGTTTCTTTACCTCCACTCAGCTGCTCCATCTGTACAGGGGTCTTTTCTGCCCTTGGATGGAGTACGCTTCTCATGTGTGAGGTGGCTCAACCCACGCAGCTCTACTTCTATCGGGTGGCATCAAAGGCTTTTCGTCTCATCAATTCCCTCCCTCTTACTGACTGTCTTCACTCCCTCTATCTTCGCCGCACTTTCGATTCACACTATCTGTACTATCGCTATTATAACGGACAATACTCTTCTGTACTCTCTAAGTGCATGCCTCCTCCTTTAAGGAGAGCATGCAGTACCAGACTGTTAACACATTCTCACTCCTTTTCTACCCAACTCTCTAGCACAAGGGTTAGTCGGGTTAACCGTTTTACATCTCTTTCGATCCTTTGGCTGATGTAGCCATAAAAGGGCATTGATATATATCTTTTGTCTTTTTGAACAGTGGGAACGTGGAGTTGGGGTTTAAAATGATGATTTAAATAGTTTCAAATATGTTTCATAATCAGGTCCTTTGGATAAGAATTAGAGTTAAAAATAATCCCTTAAAAAAACATTAAATCTTCGTTATGTTGACGTGGGGGTTGATAATCCTTTTTATCCTTAAATGCCGGTTTCTAAGACCACCCCTTTCTCTACAATTATATATATATATATATATATTATATATATATATATTATATATATATATATTATATATATATATTATAATTATATAGTTATATATATATATATATTATATACACCTTGTTACCTTGTTTGGGTTCCGTGCGTCGGTCTTTCTTCATACGAAGGTCAGGCTGGTGGCCCCGCCTCTAGTCCTGGCTTGATGGAGGAGCGAGTTACTCTCTTGCGCTCTCCATCGTACATAGCCAGGTACACCCGGCTCATCTGGTACCGTCCTGAGCCAGGCATCTGGTCTTCTCTTGAAGACTTCAACTTTGACCCCTGTAATGTTTCTGAGGTCCTTTGGAAGCTGGTTGAAAATTCTTTGCCTGCCCCTGACAACCAAGTTATTTTCCTTCAGAGTTGAGGAGGTCCCTTGTCGGGCCTTTAATATGGGAACACTACACATTCTGCCTTTCCTATTTTCCAGCGTTGTCTGGATGGTAATTGGGTTTAGTTTTAGGTTTGGTACCAGTTTTTCGATCATTTTCCATATGTAGATTATGGTAGACCTCTCTCTTCTTCTTTCCAGGGAGTACAGATTTAGTTTACGTAGTCTTTCCCAGTAGTTGAGTTCTTTGCAGTCATCAATCTTGGCTGTGAAATGTCTCTGCGTTTCTTATAGTTTATTAGTTTCTTCCTTTTTATATGGGGACGTCACAACTGAGCAGTATTCAAGTTTTGGTATGATCATTGTTCTCAGCAGGGGACTCTTTTTGTTTTGTTTATTGCTATCTGATTTTGTGTCTCGAATTTGGCATCATCGGGCATTATTACCCCCAAGTCGACCTCTTTCGTGCTTCTCTGAATTTCCTGTCTATCTGGAGCATAATATGCAGTCTTTTTAAGTTCCTCATTTCTATCATATCTCAAGAGCTGAAATTTCTCGGTGTTAAATGTCATATTGTTGTCTTCTGACCATTTGTATATTTTGTTTGTGTCTCTCTGCAAGGCCTCTACTTCGTTTGCATCGCTGATTTTTCTGCTGATCTTTGTATCGTCCGCAAATGATGTTACTGTACTGTTGCTGTTTTCTTCACTGTTTATTAGGGTGTGTCAATTTTAGTAAAGTCAACAATTCAAAAACTACTAATGCTCAAATGATGTCATATCATCTAGCAAACTTAGAAGTATCTTTAGTGTTGTTTAAAAAAGCCATTTACCCTTTATATTTGACCATAAAAGTTGGAAATATAACCTAAATATGACTGTAGCATCGTATATCAATGTGCCATTGATATGTGTGGTCAACTTTGGTTATTTTTGGTGTGCAGTAGGGTTTCTAAGTTTCACATAGTCACAAATGCTGGAGTTTTGATTGTGAATGCATGTGTTTTCTCTCCTTTTTGACAATTTTGATTACTTCGTAATGTAAATATTGTGTAATTCAAATTATTCGAAATGTTATGTGTGACCCAAACTTTCTGTATATTTTGATATGATAGATATATGAAATTGTCATTACTTTGAATAATTAAGTCTTGTACCTATAACTACACAACCTTTTATCTGAGCTTAGAGGAAGGTATTAAGAATTTCAATTAACTTAATTTTATGTAATCATAATCAGTAGGCCTATCCAAATTTCAATGACATTTCTTTTAAATGCGAAAAAACTTCACTTTTTTCTACGTGAAGGTCAAAATATGAAAATAAAAACCCACTCTAATAGACAGAGTTTATTTTCACAACAGTTTCGATGCCCACTGGCATCCTCCTCCGGTGGATTCTGTATCCACCCGAGGAGGATGCCAGTGGGCATCGAAACTGTTGTGGAAATAAACTCTGTCTATTAGAGTGGGTTTTTATTTAGACATTTCTTTTGTTCACAGGTCCACAGGATGAGTCAGAAAGAAATCAGAACCCGAAGCAAATCAAGTTGTCACCTAAGTCATTTGGTGGGGACTGGGAGGGAACTTCTCCCTGATGAGCTGCCCACAGCCAGAGATCTGCTGAGGTATGGTTTGTTGAGGAGAGAGATGAGTGAGGAAGACAGGAGGAATTACCCAGTTAATGACCTGATTAACAAAGGCATTGTTCCAGGGTTACTGGCTCAGTGGAGAAAGGCTAACGCTCTATTCACAGGACCCGTAATCAACACTGAGGTCAGGATCAGGGCTAAAGTGAAGGCACTGTGGGATGAGTCAGTGAAGGTGTCCATTGGCAATGTGAAGCTAGAGGTCAAAGATAGGTTCATGATGAAACTGGACAAATTGGTGGACATCCTGACCTGTCACTGTGTGATCAGGAGCTGCAGTGAGCTTGGGTGCAACCCTGTCTGCAAAAGTGAGGTTCACATTGACTGCAGCTGCAGGAGCGAGCAGAAGATACCAGTGCAGGAGCTTGCCTTCATTAAAAGTCAGAGAGAAAAGGTGAGCAGTGTGGGGGCACACCAGATGGGTCTAGCTGATCACCCTGAGACCAGGAGACAGAAAGCAGTGCTGCAGAGACAGGAGCAGAAAAGGAAGGCCGATGAGAAGAGGAGGAGGAAGGCAAAGGAGTCAGCCAAGAAAGAAGAGGAGTTGAGGGAGGAGTCACTGCTGGAGATGGAGTTGGAGGAGACTGGAGATATACTGGAGGAGGCAGGGAGGAGAGAGGAGGACGAAGACTTCATACCAGAGGCTGCGACAACTTTTTCCTTGCCTGTGGCTAAGAAGAAGAAATACAACACTGAAGATATCACCAACATAGCTCTGGCTAGCTTGAGACATCACACTGGGCTGAGAGAGACTGCAAAGATTGCCACTGCTGCCTTGATTGATGCTGGTCTTATCACAGAGTTTGACACAGCACTGATGAGTGACCACAACAAGGTGAGGAGGGCTCAGGAGAGACTGACTAAGGAGCTGGTCAAGAAGTTTGATGAAGAGATTGGGGAAAAAGGCATCACCCGTATCTTCTTTGATGGGAAAAGAGATGACACCAAAGTGATGATGGAAGCTGAGGGCAGTGACAGGTAGTTTCCTGGCCTCTTTAAGGATGAACACTACACAGTGTTCAATGAACCAAGTGGGAAATATTTGTGTCATTTTGTACCAGAGGAAGCTGCAGAGGAGAGAAGTCATGCTGAGGTCATTGCTGATCATCTAGTGAACTGGCTAAGAGAGAGAGGAGCAGACCAGACCCTTTTAGCCATAGGAAGTGACAGTAATAATGTGAATACTGGCTGGGAGGGAAGAGTAATGCATTATGTGGAGGCCAAGCTTAGCAGGAAGTTGGTGTGGATTGTCTGTGACTTGCACACTGGGGAGCTGAGTCTCAGACACCTGGTGACTGCTGGATGGCAAGACATTGAGCAACAACAAGTGGTCTGGGCCCCTAGGGAAGATGTTAAACACTGCCACTGAGCTGGAGATCAACCCAAACTTCACGAGGATCACTGTTGGTCCTCCTCTACCCCATCTCAGTCAGGAGGTAGTCAAGGACCTCAGCACAGACCAATCATATGGCTACATAATCATCACTGCCATCAGATCGGGAGAGGTACCTCAGAGTCTAGCTCTCCTAGAGATTGGGCCAGTCTGTCACAGAAGGTGGGTCACCACGGCTCTAAGGTTCTGCAGATTGTAGATTTCCAAACATGGGCTGAAGGGTAGGAACCTGAAGAATCTGAGGATAATTGTGGAATTCATAGTGGGAGTCTACATGCCAAACTGGTTCAACATCAAGTTAAATCACAGCTGGGTGGAGGGTCCCAGGCATGTACTGTACCAACTGGAGCTGCTCAGAAGTCAGAAGAAGGAGGTGATAGGAATAGTGATGCCTACAGTAAAGAGATCAGCCTAGTATGCACACTCTGAGGCTTATTGACTGGAACTCTGGCGTGACTGAGCCTCCTCTGACCTGCTCCCTCACTACTGCTGCAATCAAGGAGTTTCTGGATAGACCATGGAAGTTCCTGCATGGCCCAGACACACACAGTCAGTAGAGAGGTGTGTAAGGATGACAACTGAAGCAGCACATGTTTACTCACAAGAGAGGAGGGAGGCGTACATCAGTTGCCAGGTGGCCAGTAGGGAGCTCATGTCCAGGAACAAGAGCAAGGCAGACATGGCATCCTTGGCAAAGTTTAAGAAACTTATCTGTATTTCTAAGTTTTAATACTGAAATACAATCAAAATGTCTTTAACTATATGTATTGTATGTAAAATGTAGCTATATACAATTAAAAAAATACTTGCAAAAATTTCTGATTTTTCGTAAACTTCAACTTCAAATATAAGTAGCTAGTAGTCAAATCTGGATTTTAAAGCCATATTCCGATTTAGCACATACAAATGCATCATTTGGTCACTAGTAGTCTTTGAAAATCTAAAGATTTCACTTTGCTCCCTAAAATTGAGACACCCTACTGTCTATGTCTGTTAGCATGATAATGGACAGGAGTGGGGCCAGCACTGTACCTTGTGGTACTGGGCTGCGTACTTCTGATTCTGATGATGATAGACCTTGAATTTTGACCACCTGTAGTCGATTTCTGAGGAAGTTGTAGATCCATTTTCTCACTTTGCCTGTTATTCCCATATGTTTCATTTTATGTGCTATTATACCATGATCGCATTTGTTGAAAGCTTTAGCAAAATCCGTGTATATGACATCATAGTTTTCATTTCCTTCAAGTGCATCTAGGATATTGTTATAATGTTCTATAAGTTGTGATAGGCATGATCTTCGTGATCGGAATCCGTGTTGATTTTCGTTGAATCTTTCCAATGTCTCGAAGAAGTCATAAATTTTCTCTCTGACTATTCTTTCAAAAAATTTGGTGAGGTGGGACGTCAAGGACACTGGTCTATAGTTCTTTGCTTGAGATCTATCTCCTCCTTTATATATAGGGACGATGTTTGCTCCTTTCAAGATGTTCGGTATTTCCCCAGTGTCTAAGGATCTTCTCCATATCCAGTATAAGGGTGTAGCTATTTCATTTTTACAGTTTTTAATTAATAGTGCGTTCCATTTATCCGGACCTGCAGCTGAATTTGATTTCATTTGCCCTATAGCTCTCGCTATATCTTCTGGGGTAAAATCAAAGTCTGTTATACATTCTCCTTGCAATTTCTCTTTGAAGAATGCATCCATGTCAGGTATCACTTTGTCACGTTTTGGGGTACTGAATACAGATTCATACTGGGCTCTCAATGTTTCAGATATTTCTTTTAGATCGTTTGTTAGTTCATTATTTCCTTTCCTTAAGGGCCCGATAGTAGCGCGCGTTTTTGTTTTCCTTTTTGCATAGCTATAGAAGTATTTTGGATTTTCCTTTATTGCTTCTACCGCCTTTTCCTCTTCCCTCTGTATGACCCTTTATCAGAGTTTGTATTTCCCAATCGATTCTCTCCAGGTTTCTTGTATTTCTTTCCTGGCATTGTTGTCTCCGCAATTAGCTAACTTCGTCGCTACTGTCTTTCTTTTGCGGAATATTCTTCTCTTTTGCCTCTTTAGCCAGTTCCTCTTTCCTTTTGGCTGTGCTTTCGGAGCATATTTTTCCAAAGTTCCCAGAATTTTTTCTTCCAAGGTTGTTAGCATTTCCTCAGTTGTTTTATTCTCGAAAAATGTTGTCCACTATTGGGGCCATGTGTGATCTGATTTCTTCCCAATTTATGGTCTTGGAGTTTAAGTTAAAAGCCCCAAATTTGCTTCTTCCTTCCGTATGTGTGTTGTCTTTTAAAGTTATCGCCATATTTGTTGATAACTCGATTATATTGTGGTCGGTAATAATAGTTAGAGTTATTTTTATATCCGCAATCAAGTTCGTGTTGTTTGTGAATACCAGATCTAGGCAGTTATTTTTCCTGGTATTTTCTGTTATCGCCTGTGTCAGCATAAGCTCGTTTGTGAGAGCCATCAGCATTCTTGCTTGCTCCTGGTCCTCTCTTGTGCTCTCCCTTATCTTGCTGTATAAATATATTTCTACCCACCTTTTTGTATTTTATAAATGGGAAATTAAAATCGGCACAGAGTATTATATTAGGGGATGGAGAGTTTACGGATTTTATTAGGGTTCTGATATCCCTAGTTGCATCCGAAAAGTTTTCATTTGGAGAGTTTGGAGGTCTATCAGTACCACGTTTAGTTTCTCTATTTTCACTGTAAGGGTTTCCACGAAACTGTTGGATTTACTTATTACCGTCTCTGTCATATGTTTTTCATGTATATAAATAGCACAATCACCTTTACGTCTCGCTGTTCTGTCCGCTCTTGGTAAGTTGAATCCATCGATATGCAATTCTTTCTTATTGATACAGTGTTCGCAGTTATCGCAGTTTCCTTGGCACTCTTTAAGATGTGTTTCTGTAGGCATGCGATGTCCGCCCTTGTTTCGTCCATAACACCTTTCAGGTACGAAACTTTGTTTAGTGAATTGTTTGGTTTTATTCCTTGAATATTTGCCAGGACAATGTTTATGTTCTTTGTTTTGCATTGCCCCTTGTGCATTTGAAGTTCGTTGTCCTTTGATATCGCGTGTTTTGTAGCCTTGTGTTTCTCCGAGATGGATCCGTTCCTGCCTACTTGTTCTGGTAGCTTCTTGTCATGTAGCGGTCCGGCTCGAGGGTTCCCAGTTGTGTCAGCTGCATGTGCTGTATAAGACTTAGCAGCCGTACTGTGTCCGAGATGTTGAAAAAATTTTGTGTGCTATGTGTGTTTTGTTTGCTGTTTGGGTACATATTCTTTTTTCTCACATTCCTTCTGTTGTCATTTGAGACTTGTCCTTTGAACTTGTCGGAAGATGATGGTAGTAGCATTTCCTCCCGTACTGGCAGGTTCCATATGTCGCGTAGATCTTGCAAATGTCCGGATAGTAGAATTTGCATTTTCCACCAAATTTGTAGTGTCTATTATTGTAGAAGTAGTTGCACACAGGAGGGTGTTCGTGAATACATTCTCCTCCCTTATATCTGGATATTCCTTTCACATAGTATTTATATATTTTCTTCCCCATTTTTACTTGGGGGCTTTTGTTTTTGGTAGTTTCAGTATGGTTTCTTTATTGTCTACTTGTTTTTTCCTATTGCTGCTAATGCAATAGGATTTGGTTTTGTGCCTCTGTTTCCTCTGTTGGTGCTTCTTTTATTTCTATTATTTCTGCTTTTGCTGTTTTCTTTTCGTGTTCGTTTTTTGCATTTTCCTCTCGTACTATCTTTGTTCCTTCTATTTCTTTTCTCTGTTCACTATTCATAAGCTCCTCTTTTGCCTTTCCTTCATAGTCTCGTTCTGCTTTAAAAACTGTAAACGAGTTTATTTCGATTATGCAGCTTTTGCAGAAGAACTTTATTCCGTTCACTTGTTTAGCGCCCGTTATAAGAGAGATTTCTTCGTCGCTCCATTTCAGGCATTGAAATTCGACTAAGTTCTGGCAAAGATCACTGCGAATTGTTTTTGATTCATCTGTTTCTTTTTTACAGTATCTACAGGGTTGTATGAATTGATTTACCATTGCCATGTTTCTGATGGTATGTAAATGATTGTGCTCGAAATATTAACTCAAAATGGTAATTTATTAAGTGAGGTATTTGACTCGACTTTAGAAATGAGGGAGGGAAAGTTTTTCCGTTATTCCTTGGGGTGGGGGATGGGGGATGTGGCACGCTGTAGGTTCTCACTGATTGGTGCCCTGGAATGTACCACGGGGGATGCCTGAGGGATATTGCCTTTCGATGGGCAGTTAGATTTCCTCCGAGAGAAAACACTTGGAATAGATTGTATAGATTAAGTTGCTTTAATCTTATTTGCTTTATTTCAACAAACGCCACTATTTCACTCAAAATTTGGCACTACTTAAAATGGATTAACTGCTGGATTTTTTATTGTAATATCACTTTTATTCGGACTTTCCAACGAAACACATGTAACCGTCATACTGTGCAGGGAAAAAAAAAAAAAAAAATATATATATACACACACACACACATATATATATACACACACACACACACACAGTATATATGTGTGTGTGTGTATATATATATATACGATACCAATAAAGAATGTTTATGAGACAACACTAAGACAAAAGTTATATCTTTCAGTCTTTACTTAAAGTAAAATCAAATAATATTCGACTGAAATCAGTCGTTCACAAATACAAGCCAAAAATGTACAGCGAGGAGGTATTTTACATGCCACGACTCAGCCCAAAAATCTCTCGAAACAAGAAGGAATATATCTTTTATGTCATCAAAACAAAAGACAAACGAAAAGCAAAAATCTTACAATTTTTAATATCTTCAACTGCTGAAAATACGTATGGTACTACAGTAAGAATAGCAAAATTGAGAATCTTAATTTCATGTGGTAGACTGATGAACTTTTTATATTATATAAAAAAGTATTATACAGGGTGTCCCAGAATTAACTATCTATTTCAATGAAATCGGACAAATTTAATAAAAACTGACATAATTTTGTGTTTATTACTAAATTATGATACAAAAACAAATAGATTTATAAATCATAAGTCAAAACTTTATTGAGAAGTTTCAACATGTGCACCGTCTGTATCTCTGCAAATTTCAAATCTATCCTCAGCGCTGCGAAACACATTTTGAAGCATTTCAGGTGTTATCTCCCGCACTGCCAACTGGATGCGTTCTTTAAGTTCAGCTAAACTATTGATCTTTTGGCGATAAACCTTTGTTTTTATGAAACCCCATGCAAAGAAATCCAGGGGTGTCAAATCCGGAGAACGCGGAGGCCAAGGTCGAGGTCCTCCACGTCCAATCCACCGATTCGGAAGGCGTCTGTTGAGGTATTCTCGAACAATTAAAGCATAATGACATGGTGCTCCATCTTGTTGAAACACAACATTATCAAGAATGCCATCATCAAGAAGCTGTGGTTCGAGAAACTGCTGAAGCATATCAAGGTAGACGGTACCTGTTACAGTTGCTCTCGCAAAGAAGAATGGGCCATAAATTTTGGATTTGGTCATTCCAAGCCACACATTAACTTTTGGAGAGTCTCTTTGCCATTCTATGACTTCAGACGGTCTTTCATTGGAGCAGATAATGAAAAAATTATGAAAATAAAATTCTGACAAAAATTTAGAAATTTATACATTTTTAACACATATTAAACATGATAAACATAAATAAAAGTGTGTTTTTAAAAAATTTGTCCGATTTCATTGAAATAAATAGTTAATTCTGGGACACCCTGTATAATAAATAAGATTTATATAAAATTCA
This sequence comes from Bathynomus jamesi, assembly GCA_023014485.1. Taxonomy (NCBI): domain Eukaryota; kingdom Metazoa; phylum Arthropoda; class Malacostraca; order Isopoda; family Cirolanidae; genus Bathynomus; species Bathynomus jamesi. Next base: position 1,261,369 of record JAJOZX010000239.1, read on the forward strand.
ATATAGGATTAAATGAAAACGTACGACACAAAAGAGCAAAACGAAAAATTAGTTTGGAATGTAGACTAAATGCTAATGACTAAATTCGTTGACTCTTTAAATTCATTTGTTTTATGCTCACGAAACCTCTGAGCAAAACACACGCACACACACACACACACACACACACACACACACACACATATATATATATATATATATATATATATATATAAGACATGGGGCTGAGGCCTGGCCTCGGACTCGTGGCCCGCCTCAGGCATATTTTGCAGGCCTCGTCCTCGAACCAAGCTGAAAAGTGGAGGGGCCTCGTGACTTTCGTGAGGCCTCAGGGAATCCTGATTTGTTTTGTTCTGTAATTTTCAACCTCCGGTAGCGTTGGGGTGAAGATTCTTTAAGTGGTCGCGCTCCTGGTGGATATTCTTCAAGTGAGGACCATGACCTGACAGGTGAGCGTATGTGGCGGCATACTTTGATAAATATTATTCAGACAGGTGACTAGTCAGGCGTCAGTCTTTGATAAATACTCTTCAGTTAGGTGACCAACGGATTAGTGACAGGTCACTGTGACGTTAGGTACATAAATATTATATATGTCGCGGTATATAAATATTATTCAGTCAGTCAGCAGTAGACCAATTGACTTAATGTAGCAATACTAGTGTGGGAAAACAATCTATGAGTTGGCCATCAGTTGAACTGAGCTCATATCATGTGTTTGTGTTATTTATGTGTATAAACTATTGTACTGAATCTATTTCTATAACAAAAAATAGGCCGAACTAGAGAAAAATACCACTTGGTATACTGATGAATAGCTACTAGCGTCGATAATTTTCTTTTTCGCCCGTCGTAAATTCTAACATAAACTTCTAAATAATATGATTTGAAATGAATATATAATATCGGATGCAAACAATAACTTTGCTAATATCAGCATTATAACTGAACTGTAAATTGTTATATTGTTTGCAAATAATTTTTTCGGTCTTTTTCATTAACTTTAATAATATAAAGTATTATACATTAATTTTAAAAATGTCTGATAATGGATAATATCAGGTGCAAATATATTCTTGAATCAAATTACATATATAACATGTTGAAATATCAGGTGCAAATATATTCTTAATATTATCGTTATTATATTATTATGGTATATATAATTATATAGTAATGGCATAATATAAACTTCATACCTATAGGCCTCCCGTACATTTAAAACCACAATTTCTTATTGTCAAGATACATAAAAATGCAAAACTTTAAAAAAATAAGGCATCTCCAGATGTAGCTCTGTTTGCAATGCTCGCTAGAGTCGCCAATAAGAGTAACCATTCAGAAATTATACGATCAACACTCAGTGAGATAGTACAATCTTGAAATATTTTGCTAAATCATCTTCACATCATAACTTTCCATGTTATCATAAATACTTGAAATATTGCGGGTATATTAAAATGAGAAATAAGGACTGCATGAAATGAGAAATAAAAAGTTATTGGGCTAATGTATGGTGTCCAGGAAATCTTGTTCTGGCAACTGTGTCTGACTGTGTGACCTGGCAAGTGTAAACACACAGCCTGTAGGTGCTGTGGTGTGGCTGCGTGTGATAAATAAACGTGTTTAATGCTTAATAATTCCCTTTTATTAGGTAAGTGAAGTGAGCTATGTCTTTGTTTATTAATTTTGAGTAGAATCCTGCTTTTCTTTATGGATTTCAAAAACGAAGAGATACAGACCAGTGTGAGGCTACGGCAGGTTACCTTTGGAAGAGCTTTAGGCCTAGGCTAGGCTAGATTGTTGAGCCTTCCCAAAGCATGGAGGAACTTATTTGTAAAAGATTTCGAAGTGAGTATCTGCACCCAGAGGTGCAAATACCGCATTCGTTATTTGCATCCGAATATCACACCTCTGGGTGCAAATACCTTTAGCCTAACAAACTTAAAGCCTCGTGAGGCCTCCCTAAAAATGGCCTCGGCCTCGAGGCCTGAGGCCAGGCCTCGTTCCCATGCCTGAAATATATATATATATATATATATATATATACACATTTAACTGCAATGACCGCGCAGTATATTAACGTATAGAAACGACGTAAGTATAGAGGAGTGTTCTGCACACGAGGAAGAGAAATAACAAACAAATGAAAAATAAGCGGGTGCCTTATTTTTCATTTGTTTGTTATTCTCTTCCTCGTGTGCAGAACACTCCTCTATACTTACGTCGTTTCTATATATATATATATATATATACCTTTATGAGCTAACATTCGATGCGATATAACTCGCTAGAGTTCAAGTGGCGGACAAATAAATAAATAAATTAAGTATATATTTTCAAGTTCAACTTGGTCGGGAGGCTTGGTTAGGTCAGGTTAAATTAGATTAAATTATGTTAATAGGTCTCTCGATGAATTATAATTATACAATGAGTAAAGGTCCTACCTGCCGACAACGAGGAAACCTGGATTGTTGTGATTATAGGAAGTATAAGGCGCTTATCGACATCTACTGTATTGTGCATTACACTTTAATAATTCTCACTCTTTAATTTGTATTTAAATCTAAAGGCTCTCTCTCTCTCTCTCTCTCTCTCTCTCTCGAGCTATAAATAGGCCAAGCTAATTTATATTTGCTTTGCAGAGATATCACTTCGAATTACCAAGAATTAATAATTCAGCAATTGAGTTCTGATCCAACTGAAGCACTTTTGGAGTAAAGTTAGGTATCCACCCCGAGTAGGGTTGAAGGGGAGAGGAAGGTCTCTCTCAGGAAAAACTTGCTTGAGATGGAAAAACGAGACGAGGGAAAAAAAAAAAAAGAGTGCAAAAGTATAAACGAGGGGAAATGGTAAACGTCGACGAGGGTAAAAGAGGATGAGTAGGTAAAAGGGCAGAAAAGTTCTCCCTGTTATCAGTATATTAATGTAAAAAGTCATTAAGGTTGATAAAAACTTCATTAAGGTTGACGGTGATAAATTGACCACATGAAGTCTGATCTTCAAAAGAGAGATGGGGTAATATACAGTTGTTCCTACGTTATTTCTTAGTAGTCGTTCTGCTATTAGTCTTATTATTTCTGTTATTATTATAATTATTACTATTTATTTATGTTCCTTCGAGGCCGGGAATATATATATCTAATAAACGAAAATGTTTGCTGTTGTGTTGATCCTTCTTTTCATTTGTAAGCTCCGTTTCCCTAAGAAGAAGTCAATAGCTTTGATATATATATATATATATAGATAGATAGATAGATATATCAAAGCTATTGACTTCTTCTTAGGGAAACGGAGCTTACAGATGAAAAGAAGGACCAACACAACAGCAAACATTTTCGTTTATTTTTGTACTTCAGACGTTTCGACAAATCTTTTGTCATCATCAGTGAATTATAAATCTTAAAACCTTAAAACAAAAATAAGAATAAATAATTAAAATTACGTCAATACAAAAGAAAATTAAAATCATTAAAATTAAATTAAATTAAAATTACCTCAACTGGTAAATACACAATGATTAATGTCAACTTCCATATTCGGCAGATACTGAGAGAAAACTGTATGGTCAGTTAATTGGAAGGTACGATATATCTATGAAAGTAGGTTGGTTGGTTAGTTAGAAGAGCTGTAATTTGTAAGATGAACTATTGCTGTTAATGGAGGGTTTGCTTCTATAGATGTACAAAGATTCTAAAATTCGGAGTTCTGTAAGGTTATTGGATCTTGTTAGAATTTCGAACTGAGTTTTGTGAAGGGGATGGTTGTTTTCATTACCATGGTTTCTAATTGCGGATTGTGGTGGGCTACTGAGGGGACGGTTGCTGTGTATATATATCTGTATATATATATATTTTTTTTTTTTAAGTTCGGAAGAACCGATTCGCCTCTATTTAAAAGGGCATATCTCGGCGGAAAAAACAAAGAAAAAGGTATATATATATATATATATATATTATATATATAGATATATATTATATATATTATATATATATATATATACAGTATATATATATATATATATTATATATATATATATATATTATATATATATATATATATACAGTATATATATATATATATATATATATATAATATATATATATATATTATACAGTATATATATATATATATATACATATATATACACAGTGCACAACTGAAACATCTTTTAAATCCTTATCAGAGACGTTATTGCCACGAAAAAAGAAATCTAGCAGCACCAAGTGCTTTTTCGATAAAATGTCAGGGCAACCTAATTTTACAAAAGATTCTTTGATATAAACGAACTCAGCATCCAAATGAGTGAAATTTATGTGGTTAATACATTTCGTAAAGTAGATAATCTAATTATAGATTATCTATAATTGATTATAATAAAGAGAAAGTAGTAGTGATTGTAGCATATACACCACGTGATTATCGAGTTATAGGAGAGAAGGATGATTTTTGTAAGACTCTGGAGCAGTGGTATTTAATCTGCGGGTAACTACCCCCCGGGGGGTAATTCGGCCTTTTCCGTTGGATAAAGAGCTGGCGCCACTGTCCCTCCCCCCCAAAAAAAATGCTGAGTTATGGTTCACTAAAATTTTGTTATTCTTTCCTAATTTTCCTTTTCTCATATTTGCCACTTAAATATGGCAAATGTGAGAAAAAGGGAGTAGTATCGAAAGAAGTTATAAGAGAGAACGTTAGTCGAAAAAATAGTAAGTCAGCTCCAGCCAACTACTACTACTACTACTACTATTTAAGATAAAAAGTAGTCTTCATTGTTCATCGAAACACTGGGGATTACAGCTCCGATCTGTCATATTAATTCGTGTATGGGAATGCAGTTGTCACAGATAGATTTACTTTCCTTATATTTCATGTAAAACATCGTAGCCGGTGGTTCGACTCCTTAGGATAATTGTTAATTATTTTAAGTATTGTTAAAAATGTTTTATTCAGGTCAGCACACAAACTCACATTTGTGGAACTGGCATGATTCTTTCATTCTCTTGGAACTATATACTCGTGTATATCTTTCAAATCCTTTCAAATCTTTCAAATCTTGCGTGCGATGATTCCTCATTTCACGAAGGTCAAGCTGGTCGCCCCTCATATATATATATATATATATATATTATATATATATATATATATATATATATATATATATATATATATATATATATATATATATATAGTATAAAAAAAATTAAAAACCCGCAAGAAAATATAAAATAAGATTCAATAGCGTTTGCAGCTCATATAATGGTCCCTTTTTTTTTTTTGAGAATACGGAATTTGTATGCTCTCAAGACCCGATATTTTTGGAGGAAGAGATTTTGTACATTAAGGAGACTTACAGATTTGGGTTATACTGCAGATTTTATTAATAAAGCTTACTGTGGTGCTCGGAAGAGGTTCTATAATTATAATAAAGAAAATACTTTCAAAAGGGAAAATATTCTCGCTTCCTTTTCCAATCAAAGCAGAAATTAATGAACTTCTACCTAAAGAAATAAATATAATAATTGAAAATAACAACATAATTAAAAATATAATTCGACCACAAATTACAAAAAGTATTAAATCCCAAGATGCAGTAGTTTATGCAAGTCCTTGTAACACTGGTCAACAAATTTTACCTTTTTTTTTTGTTTCTTCGACGAGGTTTTATGTTCTTGATAGAGTTTTCAACGCTGATTACGAACATGATCTTGGAATTTTTGTATCACGTAGGGTTCTTGAGAAACTGCGAATTAAGTTTTACGCAAAAGTATACAACACTGCACATGTTGTATTGTATAGGACGTGCTCTAACATTATATTAATCATACCTAAAATCTCTTTGTCGACGACTTGCGTTTGTAGGCGACATTTGGGGCTTCCCTGATTAATGTCCAGCAGTAGTCAGCCAACATCGTTTGGTCCCACCTGCTTTGGTACCGTTTTTCCATTGTGGAAATGTCCTGTGAACTCTTTCCCTATGCTCGTCACTAACGTCACCAAAGTTAGTCGGAAAAAGTACCTTTAACGACATATTACACTTTATTAACCTAAACGATTTAAGCATCTCGTCAACCAACTGCACGTAGTTAGATGTCTTGTTCTTACCTAAAAAGTTCTTGAAAACTGCTTCAAAGGCCTTCCATGCAACCCTCTCGGTTCCGTCTAGAACTTCATCAAAATGGCAGTCATTCATGACTTCTTTAATCTGTGGAGCAACAAAAATACCTTCTTTTATCTTCGCCTCACTTATTCGAGGAAGCTTCTGTTTTAAGTACGAAATCCTTCACCTTCTCTGTTCATCGCTTTCACGAAGTTTTTCATTAGTCCGAGTTTAATGTGAAGAGGTGACAAGTATATCTTCTTGGCACCAACCAGCTGTTTATTTGCGACGCTCTTTTCTCCAGGAACTAAAGCTTGACGAAGTGACCACTTCTTAATCGCATAATGAGAATCTCTGGCCCATCTATCCCACTCACAAAGAAAGCAGCAGTACTTTGTACAGAGTGGAAGAAAAGTCTTTAAGGATTTTATACATACTCGTACAAATAATTTCTTAATAATAAATAAATTCCAGCGTATGCGATACTTTTCAAAGCAACTATACAAGGTCAGGAATAAACCTAGGCTAGAACAGGAAGGCCCTACGCCCCAGCCCCAGTCAGCGCCATGTCAGTAAGGATTGAATACAGCAACGAAGAAAAAGTGTATCTTGTGTCGTGGGCTATTTCTCATAATAATTGTGTAGAAAGTTTGCGTTTATTTCAAGAAAAATATAGTAAACCACCACCAAATACAACCACTCTTCGATATTGGAAGCTCAAACTTTTGGAAACAGAGAGCCTCGTAAAATATCGCCCAGGAAGTGGAAGGCCAGTAACGGCGACAGGAGACAACAACAAAAAATGTCCTCGCCACTTTTCAACTCGATCCGACAATTTCATCGAGAAAAGTAGCACAAGACTTGGGTATTTCCAAATTTTCAGTAGTAAAAATATTAAAATCACAGTGGTACCACGATTACAAACCATTTACCCTCAGCTCATATACGACGATGATTCCGATAGACGGCTGCAGTTTGCTGAAACAATGAGACAAAAGTTCAACAGTGATCCAGATTTCATTCGAAAGATCAGATTTTCATATGAATGTGCCTTCGGTTTAACAAGTAAAGGAAACAAACACAACGTTCACAACTGGGCAAAAAAAAATCCTAAAATACGATTGGGTAAAGCCGTTAAAACGGCTACACTAACAGTTTGGGCGTGCATTGGTGAGTCAGGACTCGTTTCCTTTGACATATCGAGAGATGCGATGGATGGAAAAGCGCTATTGCCAGCTATTGAGGGACAAAGTTTTGCCACAGTTGGCAGGAGCCTTATCAACATGATGGAGCGCCGCCACGCTACTCTACAGCTGCCCGTGAGATTCTGAATATAAACCTTGAAGGAAGATGGGTTGGGCGGCAAAGTCCGATCTAGTGGCCAACCAGATTACCTGATTTAACCCCATGTGATTTCTGGCTTTGGGTTTGAGTAAATTAGAATTTAACAAAATATTTCTATGAATAAAATTAGTAGTATAGCCGCAAAAAGGGAGACAAAAAATGGATGAATTTGAAAATTTCCCCCACTCACCGTCCTTCATGAGGATCCTTCACCGTCCTTCATGACGGTCCCTCCTTTATGAGGTGTCCTTCATGGTTCTTAAAAAAAAAAAAAAAAAAAAAAAAAGGAAGAGGAAAAAAGAAAAGAAAAGAAGAAAAAAAAAAGAGAAAAAAAAAGAAAAGAAAAAAGTAAAGAAAAGAAAAAGAAAAAGAAAAAAAGAAAAAGAAAAAAGAAAAGAAAAAAAACGAAAAAAAAATAATAAAGAAAAAGAGAAAAAGGATTCGTCTTCACCTTCCTTCAAAAAAAAAATTTAAGAAAGGATTCATCCTCGCCTTCCTCCTTGAAAAAAGTTCTTTCATGAGACAAACAAGAACAAACATGCAAAAGCATGCAAATACACATACATTCGAGTACTTTCTGTTCAGGCAAGTTCCGCCAGACAGTAGAAATAAAAACTTAAAGTGAATATCTGAAAGGTTTAAATAGGCCTAACGAGAGTATGCATCGACATCAACACATCCAACTTTCGCCTGTTAACAAATTGCGAACAATACGTAAATCAAAATCAGATTGAACATATTTTAAATCGAAAACAAGTTCTTTGTTTAATATCTGTATCATGAAAAATAAAATGAACATTCATTATTTTAATTAAAATAAATTAATTTCTCTCTTTTTTAAGGGAAACTGGCTTATTTTCAAACGAGATGACCTTCAAATACAATATATACTTATAGCACACGCATATTTGTTTATTTACTTTTAAATATGTAGTTTTCTGTTATTTACATCGATATATACCATCACATTCACTTTCACATGCCATCTTCTGGTATGTGAATTAATAATTTTACTGTACAGCAAATTTCGTTATAAAATTGCGTGTTAAAGAACATCAAGTTGCATAACGCTGCTTTAAAACTAAAACATCAAAGTTGTTTTCCTCCTCTAAACATCCACTTAAATATTATTACTAATACTGATTTATTGTTATTATTACATATATATGTACACGTGTTAAGAGTATTTAAATTAAATATATTGATTTCAATTCCCTTCGTAATAAAAGCATCTGGCAACTCTACCCCAATCTTGCTATATTTCTCTCACAGTAACTGTCTTCAGAGTAGTAGTTAAGTTTAACTTTCTTCTAACGACTATTAGTTGATACTAATAGTCGTGCCAAAGTGCTAAAAGTGTCTTTATATATATATATATATATTATATGTGTATATATATGTATATATATATATATATGTATGTATATGTATTTATGGGTTTTTTTTATTTGCCTGTTTATTTCTTTATGATTATTTAGGCTGTGACATATATATCACTAAGGCACTATTTTGTAATTAATTTTTCTCAATTTATATTTATATTTATTTTTATTTCTTTATTTTTCTGTGACCATATAAATGTTGGCTCCTCCCACAATTTTTTTCTATGCTTACTATATATATGTATATATTTATATATATATATATATGTATATATATATATATATGTATATATATGTGAATGTGTATGTATGTATGTTTATTTTGTAACCTATATATTGCCTTGATCTGTCCTTTCACTCCAGTGTTCCTGAGGATGTCATTAGACGAAAGCGCTTGAGCACCCCTTTGTGTTTCTTTTTCCTTCGTGGTTTTATTCATCATATATATATATATATATAATATCCAAAGAAGTAGGTTCGGGTAAAAAAAATTCTTAATCGATGCAATTAAAGAAAACAGGATATCAAGTTTGTCGAAGTTGGTATTTTTAATTAGATTCAAAGGGAAATGGGTACTGAAACCTGAGAGATTTTTCATCAAAAACCTTTCTAGTTGCAGTCATAGTTAGGCCTATTCACATTACTTTAATTATCATTTCTCTAATTTATCGACTGTTCACAATTCCTCATAATTCTCATAATAAACGTATTTGTTTTCACTTTTCTTTCACACCAGTCAGTCCAGTATTTACATCAATCACACAAAATGTTCATGCTTATTGTTTTGTCATTAGCTGTACCAAACATGTCTTTACAAATTGAAGCGTACCGTTATACAACGTTTAAAATGTTATAATTTAATACTTTATGATATCAGATCTCGTATAAAAAACATCATTTTCTGTTCAAATGGCCACAAAAATACTTTCAATCATAATAATGTATATAGAACGCACCATACGCTTTTTCAGTTGTATTAAAAACGTAAAACTGACAGTTGTATCATCACGCGATCTTAGATTCTGTAATGACGTAAGTGAGCCCTAACATTTAATTTAAAATTATTTAACAGATCATTCGAGGGAACTGTACATCGCTCTCATTATAACTTCTGGCTCAAAATAACCCGCCATGCATATTTACACGAGTTCAATTTACACAAATAAATAAATATATATATATATATTTATATATATATATTAGGGTGATTCAAAAAAATCAAAGTTTTTTTTTAATTGTTCAACCTGTATTTTTGTTCCCTATGACAAAAAAGTAGTGTATGCCAAATTTGGCGAATTTTAAATAAAATTTACTATGTGCTACCAGGGGTCAAAGTTTCCCTTTTTTTCAATTTGTTTGTTTTTACAACTTATGATTTATGTTTAATTGTTTATATTTCAGAATTTTTAATAATGGTTTATATACTAGCTTGCTTTTAATTGTTGTTTGGAACTCGTAATTTTGATACCAATTAATCGATTATGGAAGCTAGGCCTAACTCACCATCACCTAGTTGCTCAGTTTGGAGAAGTTCTACAAGAAAAGAAACTGAAGTATGGCTAATTGGGCAGCCCTCTGCAGTACTAAAAACATCCGTATTATCATCAGAGAAGGAAATGATGGCCCTCTTCATGCACTACAGAAATATTAAAAAGCAAGGCATTAGAGAATCATGCTGCTCTACTGCAGATGATGTGCTAGCAGTTTGGAAAAAAGCAGGAATACCAGCAAAACAAAGAGTACATGTAGTAGATAAAATTCAAGGAATACTGAAGGAATGGCAGCTGCTTAAGAAAAACAAAGCAAACAAATTGAAAAGATCACAAAATTTAAATAATAAAGAAGAAAAATGGAAAGATAAACTGGAAAACTTATCTGACATTGCTCATGAGAATGCTAGGGAGCTTATAAAATAGAAAATGATAAGAAATTCTTGAAAATGCAACGTGAGAAAGGACGTCATGAAAAATGGGTACCATTGATAAGGCTGTTGCTAAAAAGAGCAAAGAGCAGCAGAAAAGCAACATTATTATGAAAAGAGGAAAGCAGAAGAAGAGATCAAAAGAAAGAAGAATGAAGAGGCTGTCATACTCACCAGTACATCATCAGAATCAGAATCAGAGGAGAGTAAAAGTGATGAATCTGGTTTCTGTGCTGCACAACCTTCAACATGGAAAAGTAAGGTAGGCAAACGTAGAAAATTGTTTGATGATAAATTATTAGGAAGTCTTGATGTTGCAAAATTGAGTGACAGAAATGCGTCTCTAGTTTTAATGCCAACAATCAGACATTGCTTGAATGGGGCATCTGTGAACAAATAAAATGCATGTTTCGATACAACGGCAGCCAATACTGGTCCTAGAAATGGTGCAGCTATTCTTCTAGAACAAAAATTCGACAACGATTTATTGTCATATTTGAAATTATGCTGGAAGCTGTTGTTTCAAAGTCTTTATCACCATTTTCTGGCCCAGATATAGTCCTTTTTAAGAAGTTCAGATAAAAATGGTCAAGCATTAATAAGGAGGACTACGAAACAGCATTATCAGATCCAGATATCTATGAAAATATTCATGACATCAAAGATGACATAATTATATTTGCAGCAAATCAACTAGATACATTCCAACCAAGAGACGATTACCTAGAACTATTGCAGTTAACAATTATTTTTTGGGGAGGTGAACCAAAAGGTGGAATCAAATTTAAACATCCAGCGGGACTTCATCGGGCTAGGTGGATGGCCAATATTACATATTCATTAAAAATTTTTATGTTCAAATCTCAGTTCAAAATTTCAGTAAAAGACAAAAAAGGACTAAAAGACATCTGTCTATCTGCTACTCGGTTATATGTAAAGGCATGGTTTACAGCTCCTGTGCCATCTTGCGCTCCTCGTCTTGATCTGGAATTATTGCAGAATCTTGTAGTCTACAAACAAATAAATGACACAATTGCATTTGTTGCTATTAAAAAACTGTTAGGTCACCTCTGGTACCTATCAGAAGAACTGGTAGCCTTGGCCTTTTATGATGATGAAGTGCCTACTGAAACAAAAAACAAAATGGTAAAGGCCTTGCAAAATACAATAGAAACTCTTCTGCAAAACGGGCTTTTCTAGATCCCGCACTTATTCCAACGAAGAAATTAGAAGATTTTGTCACATCAATTACTCAAAGATTCTTTACAAGTTTACAATAACAGAATTTAGTTCAAAATTTTTACTCAAAGATGCTAAAGAATGGCATAATGATGAAGAATATAACTTCGCTAAGAAATCTATCAAACAGTGGAAAGTCGTGAATGATATAGCGGAAAGAGGAGTAAAATTAATGGATGAATATAATAAAATACTAACACATGACGAAGATCAAAAACAATTCTTGCTACAAGTAGTGAAAAATTACAGGGCTGTTTACCCTGATAGAAAAAAAGAAACATTGATGAAGTAAGGACAGCTAATGTCTCAAATATCATGCTAGTTTAATTATGCATGCTTGTGGTTATGGTAGGACCTACGGGGAAGCTTTCCACGTTAAAGAAAAGCAATGCGCCTTACACTGTACCTCCTGGGTGGTGTGGAAAAATTTGACAATTTGAGTCGTTCTGTTAATTTTTAATTGCTGGTAGCAACCCCTAAAAATTAAAAATTTGCTAAAATATTTTAGGATAGCTGTTTTTATGCTGAAATGAACCATTTACAGGGTTGAACACATTAAAATAAAAAAAAAAAATTTTTTACCCCCATATTTGAATCACCCTAATATATATATATATATATATATATATATATATATATATATATATATATATATATAAGGAGTTTGTATGTGGCATTCCAACAGAAGGCAGGAAGTGTCTGAACCCTGTTTTCTCCCATCACTGTTCTCTTCATCTGGCCGTTTTACATGTCACGTCTACCCTGTGAGCAGTCCAGCATACTCTCAAACACGCGCTTCTCACTATATTCCTTACTACACACGCATGCATCTCACACACTACACAGTCTTTTCAAAAAAGGTGTAATTTCAGTAGTCTCGGAGATTCCCGATTGTCCCCTCCTTCCTGCCTGCATCGTATATATTACCAAGCAAGTCTCTCTACAGTTTACAGGTTTCCTCATTGTCTAAAATTTATAAAGTTCTCTCTTATTGTTTTCCTTATTGTAACGGACATCACAACCGATTTTAAATAGTATTTAAGTATTATGTCGAGCAACATAGCTAGATAACCCCGCCACAGCCTAGTTTCTTTGCATAATCATGAAACATGAAACAAGATTTTATATATAATATATATATATATATTATATATATATACGGCAAAAGTAGTTTGAAGATTTATTCCATCACATGACTGACTATAATTATACACTTTAGAGGAGTTTGCAAATTGTATATACTTAGACAAAAAGTATTAGGTCTTACGCTGATTTCATGTCAATATCAGCATGCTTCACTGCCCTTTCAGTCATTGTGACCATAGATCGTACCAGAACTATGGTCTTGACAAACCACAATGTGTTAAATTTAAATACTGATTTATTGTTATTATTACATATATATGTACACGTGTTAAGAGTATTTAAATTAAATATATTGATTTAAATACATTTCGTAATAAGAGCATCTGGCAACTCTACCCCAATTTGGCTATATGAAAACGAAAATGAAAATGAAAAGGTTTATTGGCAGACTATAGTCCATATGACAAATATTATTAATACAATGACAGTTCATACACTAAGGATAGAAATATATACAATTGATTAGAAATAATACTGCACTGTCGAAGTTAAGTGGAGCTACAGACAGACGTTTTCGTACCAAGAAGTCCATAGCTTAGAGGACAAATGGCAGGACTCATGGATAGCTTGGATGATCGGGTTGGTTGATTTTTTAATTCTTTGCATTAGACTGTGTTGAGCACGTCTTGTTACCTCCGGGAAGCTCGGGACATTGCGGGTAGAAAACATTTGCGAAGCTGAGCATCTCGGGGGTAGTTTATGTAAGAGTCTAAAAGACCTGTTGTACAGCAAATTTATGGTTCTGCCAGAACCTTTTTTATAATTCACCCAGAGTTGCAGACCGTGTATATTACTGCAGAAAGTACGAAAGAGTGTGTCTTTAGCTTCACTTGTACAGAAACGAAAGTTCCTTATGGTCATATTCGCTTTAGCACACAGGCTTCGAGATTGTTTTCTTATATCCGAGTCATCACTCAAGGAGCTGGTAACAGTTTGACCCAAATACTTAAACTCTTGTACTTCCTCAATTACTTCACCATTCATTTTAAACCTTATATCAGCTGGCTGATTACAGCTTTTAGGATGAATTTACATAACCTTAGTTTTTGTAACATTAAAAAGAATTTCATGTTTCTGCGAATACACTTCGCAGACATTTAGTAGCCGATCCAGACCTTTAACAGAGGGACTTATTAACACCATATCTTCGGCATAAACTAAGTTATTTATCTTTGTGTTATCTATACAACATCCTACTGCTGCCTCATTAAGTGAAGCAATTAATCCGTCAATATACAAATTAAAGAGCATAGGGGAGAGCAAGGAGCCTTGTCTCACCCCGCAAGAGGAGCCAAAACACTCGGATATTTTTCTCTCAATAATTGTTTTCAGACTAGTAGCTAAGCTTAACTTTCTTTTAACCACTATTAATTGCTATTAATCTTGTTATTATTATTATTATCCTATATATATATATACAGGGTGGGCCGTAAGTTTCCATACATAGGAAAAATAAACATTTTTTTATGGACAACCATTTTTATTTATATAATATGCTCTACATGGTTGCCATTGTTTTGAAAACACATTTCAATACGTGTTCCCCACTGTTGATGAACACGCATTAGCACAGTTGACGTTATGCTTGTAATGGCGTTGGTGATACGTTCCTTTAGATGATTTATGTCTCGTATCTTTTCCTGATACACCATGGCCTTCAAGTGCCCCCAAAGATAGAAATCAAGGGGGGTGAGATCTGGGGATCTGGGAGGCCACTCCACAGGACCACGCCGACCAATCCAAGCATCCGGAAACTGCTGATCCAAATACCGACGCACGTGAAGACCATAATGAGGTGGAGCTCCATCTTGCTGGAAGTAAACTGGGAAGTTACCTTCCTCGTTTAGCAGGGATGGGAAAATCTCTTCTTGCAACATGTTAAGATACCTTTCGGCATTAAGATTTCCACTGACAAAAATTGGTCCAATAATTCTGTCACCCCATATCCGGCCCACACCATCACTTTACCGGCACCTTGCATCTTCGTCAGACTCAGCCAGTTAGGGTTAGCATTACTCCAATAACGTATGTTTTGCCGATTAACCTCTCCATTGACGTAAAAATTTGCTTCATCAGTAAACAAGATCTTACAAACGCATATTCTTAGGGTATCTGAAACATAAAAACAAACGTTTAAATTTTCCTATGTATGGAAACTTACGGCCCACCCTGTATATAATATATATATATATATATATATATATATATATATATATATATATATATGTATACATATATATAACAATATCCAAATAAGTAGGTTCGGGTAAAAAAACTTTCTTTGTAGATGCAATTAAAGAAAACGAGATGTCGAGTTTGTCGAAGGTGGCATTTTAAACAGATTCAGTGGGAAATAGGTACTGAAACTTGAGAGATTTTTCATGAAGAACCTTTCTAGCTGCAGTCATAGCGTCCATTCGCACTACTTTAATTATCATTTCTCTAATTTATCGACTGTTTAAAATTCCTCATAACTCTCATAATAAATGTATTTGTTTTCACTTTTCTTTCACACCAGTCAGTCCAGTATTTACATCAATCACACAAAATGTTCATGCTTATTGTTTTTGTCACTAGCTGTACCAAACATGTCGTTACAAACTGAAGCGTACCGTTATACAACGTTTAAAATGTTAAAATTTAAAACTTTATGATATCAGATCTCGTATAAAAAACATCATTTTCTGTACAAATGGCCACAAAAATACTTTCAATCCTAATAATGTACTTATAGAACGCACCATACGCTTTTTCACCTGTATTAAAAACGTAAAACTGAAAGTTGTATCATCACGCGATCTTCGATTCTGCAATGACGTAAGTGAGCCCTAACATTTAATTTAAAATTATTTAACAGATCATTCGAGGGAACTGTACATCGATTCATTATAACTTCTGGCTCAAAATAAACCGCCATGCATATTTACACGAGTCGAATATATATATATATATATATAAAAGGAGTTTCTATGTGGCATTCCAACAGAAGACAGGAACTGTCTGAATCCTGCTTCTCCCATCACTGTTCTCCTCACCTGGCCTTTTTACATGTCACGTCTACCCTGTGAGCAGTCCAGCATACTCTCAAACACGCGTTTCTCACTATATTCCTTACTACACACGCATGCATCTCACACACTACACAGTCTTTTCAAAAAAGGTGTAATTTCAGTAGTCTCGGAGATTCCCGATTGTCCCCTCCTTCCTGCCTGCATCGTATATATTACCAAGCAAGTCTCTACAGTTTACAGGTTTCCTCATTGTCTAAAACTTATAAAGTTCTCTCTTATTGCTTTCCTTATTGTAACGGACATCACAAACGAATTTAAATAGTATTTAAGTATTATGTTGAGTAACATAGCTAGATAACCCCGCCACAGCCTAGTTTCTTAGCATAATCATGAAACATGAAACAAGATTTTATATGTATATATATTATATATATATATATATATATATATATATATATATATATATACACACGGCAAAAGTAGTTTGAAGATTTTTTCCATCTCACGACTGACTATAATTATACACTTTATAGGAGTTTGCAAATTGCATATATTTCGACAAAAAGTATTAGGTCTTACGCTGATTTCATGTCAATATCAGCATGCTTCACTGCCCTTTCAGTCATTGTGACCTTAGATCGTACCAGAACTATGGTCTTGACAAAGCACAATGTGTTAAATTTACCAAACAAGGATAACCTATGTTTAGGACTCTGAAGATTTCCATAGTCAACATCAACTAAACCTATTTGATCGTACCTTTCTTTATGTACATGCCTTAGCATCAATTGGTTAAGCTTTCTATGAGTCGTGTTTGAACTCAGATAAGATTTAATACGCACGATATTACTAAACGAGCGTTCACTACACGTAATGGAGCCAAGCATCACTATAATTAACTTTGTTTACGTAATCACAGAGGAGGTAAGAAATTACTGGTCAGGTGTCAGTGATTGCACGTGTGTAACTACATTACGTAGGATTAACTGCTCAAGGGAATCGTGAACACAAAGTTCATACTGAAGGTTGTTAGATGTGTATGTAGTCTTGCAGGAAGGAAGTCTGAGCCCAAGAATGAAGTTACACTCTCTAATTATGCTGTGGACATCTATCCTTTGCATCCCCAAGAGGCAAATCTTAACGCTGGACATACATGTTGTACTCTACTTGGACAAAACTCTCAGTTATGGGTATTATAATGAGGTCCAGAGCTTCATAATGTGTCTTTCTGTAAAGACCTTCAGGTGCGTAGCTACCTTCCGGTGAAACACAAACCTCTTCGAGCCTAGCTGGAACTCTTCTAAATCGTGGCTGTGAGGGTACATCTACCTGACAGGAACCTAGTGGCTGTACTTTCTTTCAGAAAAGACTAGCCCTTTCATCATTGCGCATATTTCAGAGAGTTTTATTAGTCATACCAACAATAGCTTATATATATATATATATATATATATATATATATATATATATAGAGAGAGAGAGAGAGAGAGAAGAGAGAGAGAGAGAGAGAGAGAGAAGAGAGAGAGAGAGAGAGAGAGAGAGAGAGAGATATTTAGGGGTTGCAAGGACTGATGATGCGAAATTTGAATCACAAAATAAGATAGCAGTAAACAGGGTAAGAGAATAACGGGCGGATATTGATAGCCTTTAAACGAAGGGATAGGAATATAATGATTCCTATACTGAAAACCCTGATCAAACCCAAATTGGATTACTGTTCGATTCTAACATCCCCATATAAAAAAGAGGGCATTAGACAGCTGTCAGGAATTCAGAGAAGCTTTACAGCCAAGATCGAGGGGTGCAAAGAACTAAATTACTGGGAAAGATTATGAAAGCTAATCCTATTTTCACTGGAAAGGAGAAGAGAGAGATACACCATTATTTACACTTGGAAAATAATGAAGAAACTTGTCCCTAATCATACTCTGAACCCTGTAACTTCCCAAACAACGGTGGAAAGTAGAAAAGGAAGACTGTGTCGTGTTCCCAAATTAAAGGTGAGACAGGGAACATCCTTAACCCTGAAAAAAATTAGTTTTGTGGTGAGAGGGCCAAAACTGTTTAATCAAATGCCCAAAGACCTAAGGAACATGAAGGGAGTTGCTGTGGACATCTTCAAAAGATGATTAGACGCCTGGCTCAGAACAATCCCCGATGAACCAGTCGTACATGGCTATGTGAGGTGGAGAGTACAAGAAAGCACTTGCCCCTCCACCAAGACAGACCTAGAGGGGGCCACCAGCCTGACCTTCGTGTTAAGAGAACGATGCACGGAACCGCAACGTTGTGTATACACACACATTTTATTCATGCAGTTATCCGTAATTCACTGTCGTCAATTGAATTAACATGACCTACTAATTGTTACCATTGTACACTTAACCGTGATCATGACATGGTGCTAACCGTGATTTGATTTACATTTGCGGGTCCCCTCCCGCCATCCCACCACAATGCGCCTCAGTCAATGTCTCTCAGCGCAGCCAAAGACAATATTACGGACGATACAAAGGTCAGCAGAAAAATCAACGAGTGGTACAAAACTTCAAACTAAATCCAATTACCTTCCAAACAACACAGGACAATAAGAAAGTCAGAATGTGTAGTGTCCCCAAACTAAAGGCCTGACAAGAGACCTCCTCAACACTGAAGGAAAATAGCTTGGTTGTCAGTGGGCCAAGACATTTTAACCAGCTTGACCTTCATGTGAAGAGAGACCAACGCCGTTAGGGGGGGGGGGGGGCACTAACATTGAGTATAGCAATTTAACTTGAAGTAGTTGCATTATTAAATATTTTAAATTAAATAGCTGATTCTTTCGCAATAAAAATTAGTAGGCAACCTACATTTTAACACGACTATCATGTACATGACTATCATATCTACAGCTAATTACGCAAAAGTACATTTCTCTTTCATACATATATGTATGAAAGAGAAATGTACTTTTTCTTTTTATTTTCTTTTCTTTTTCTTTTCTTTTTTTTCTCTTCTTTTTTTCTTCTTTTCTTTTCTTTTTTTTCCTTTTTTTTTTTTTTTTTTTTTTTTTAAGAACCATGAGGACACCTCATAAAGGGGACCGTCATGAAGGACGGTGAAGGATCCTCATGAAGGACGGTGAGGGGGGGAAATTTTCAAATTGAGCCATTTTCTGTCTCCCTTTTTGCGGCTATACTACTAAAATTCTTATAGACTTTTTGTTTGATTTGTTTCATCATTTGAACACCTATTTGTTTAATGTTGTTAACTAAATTGTTGTATGTATAAAATCCTTAAAGATTTTTCCCACCCTGTATATTCCAGCTACATGCCAAGAAGAAGCACTACGACTTTTGAATCGCCACAGATGTGCCAGTTGTATTTAGTGTACTTGATGTAATTCAAAACAAGCTCCATATTTTCATATGACTCTTTCATATGAACAGTATGTCCGACGGAAATTCTTGGATGAACGTTTCCATTATGTAACAGCACAGCCTTCAGACTTAACTTGGCTGAGTCAATAAACTGCCGCCATTCTTCTTGTTTATGTTTGGAACACAGAAATATTAGTGTTATTTGCCAACAGATTCCACCCTTACAGCCTGGAACCTAGTAGCTCTGCTTGACTCTTAAATAAACTTAAGTCCTTGACGAAGTCATTTAACTCACCTTGTGTAATTAAGTGAGGCTCTCTTGACTCAGGTGGTTGAAAATCTGGGTCCATTTCTTGTTCCAATTTCATAGGCTCGTGTACGGTAGTTTTATCTTCTAAGGTCCACGTCTCTGGCCGCTCTGGTATAGGAAGACTTTAACCGTGTGGCACCGGTCTTATTGCCGATGAAATATTTGGATATTCAGTCGATTTTTTGCTTTCAGGGGGACAGCAAATGGCATGGATCGGCGAGTACCGTTTAGCCATGCCCTGAGATTTACTGTGCAAGATATACAACAAAAATGAGGAGTCTAGCTTTTGTATCGGTCCCCTATTTTACATCCGAAATAGAGTTCGTATGCTTTTTTAATAAGAGGAGTGATATTCTTCTTTTGAGATTTGAAAGTGAACTCACCCCATACGTAACAGAAAGTATCAGGGGTGTTAACACATTTGCGAGACATAATGGCTTTTTAGAGCTTTTAACACACAACAGCGTTGAATGACAACCAACAACCGACTAAGGACATTGTTTTTACAGACAAAGCAGTACAACAGTCACTATTGCATCCTCCTCCTGGCACAGTTGCTAGAGTGTGCAATTTTAGCGCTCAAGGAATTTTAATTTTTAAGCACCTCAAAAGCTGGAAAGTAATAAGTCTAATAATATTTTCTTTTGCAATATGGAATATTACGGTGAAGCTGCTATTTAAAAAAAGTTACAAATACTCAAATTGATAATAATGAAAAAAGGAATAGAAATTTTCTCTAAAAACCTTGCGTGATATAGAAATTTCAAGGTAATTTCTGTAATCAGCGTTAACAAATTTGTAGGAATAACATAATCTCCTTGAGGAAACAAGATCCTTGTTGACCATTGTAATGAGAATCGACATTCAGAGGCGGATTTACTCGGTGCGTACAGCTCAAGCTGACAGTTCAGTATTTGATCATGTTCAGTCTGCACAACACAATATTAACTTTAATGATTATAAAGGTCTTGCTTATATTAATGAAAATGATAATAGGAAAATAATGGAATCCTTCTTCATTAAAAACACTGATTATTTCAGTGGTAATTTTGACGACTTTACATTTAATACTTTAAAGTTTGTCCCTTGGATGAGGGATAACAACCAACTACTCTAGTTTGTTGGTTGTCTTTTAAAAATGTTATCGTTTTTATAGTTATTTCATTCATTTTTGGTCCGACCAGCAACCACTCAGGTTGTTGTTGTTGTTGTTGTTGTTTAGCCGATCAGCCCACCCTGA
This sequence comes from Bathynomus jamesi, assembly GCA_023014485.1. Taxonomy (NCBI): domain Eukaryota; kingdom Metazoa; phylum Arthropoda; class Malacostraca; order Isopoda; family Cirolanidae; genus Bathynomus; species Bathynomus jamesi. The sequence goes on from JAJOZX010000239.1 coordinate 1,282,418, forward strand.
TCGAGCAAGCCGGCGGCACGCAGGTAACCGATCGCCCTCTCCGGAGTGGACCAGAGGTTCAGCGCACTAGTGATGTTGTGTTGTGTTCGTTGTTGTGCTATAGCGGTACAGTCTCTCATAATGTGTTCAATTGTTTGTGGTGTGTCCTGGCACAGGTGACAGGTGTCGTCTATGGAGTTGTCTAGTCTGTGTTTATATGTCCGTAAGTTGGGGTGATGTCCACATCGGAATCGTGCTAAGTTAACTCGATCCGATCTGCTCAGGCTGATCTCTGACCTGTTATGGGTGGCGGCTTCGCACCTCGGACCGCATTCGGACCGAGTCGTGTCAGTGCTTTGTGGGTTAGGTGTGTGTGTATGTTTTTTCTGTACTGTGTGATGTCTGTGGGGCGTGGTATGGAATGGAGTATTTGGTTAATGTCTCTCTGGTGTTACCTTAATGGTGCGAGGTGGTTGGTGCATGATTGTACATGTAGTGGCAGGGTGTTGTGGGTTAGTTGTCGCTGCTGCCATGAATTGTGTTCCCCTCATGTCTAAATGTTCCTTAACTTTCAGTATTTTTGTTCTGTGTGCAGGTGTTTTGTTGGTGTTGTTTTGAGTGCATCCTATAATGATACGAAGTGCGTTTTTTGTATGTCTGGTAAGGTGTTTATGTGTGTGTTTGAGATAATGGTGCCCAGCATGGGCTAGCATAGTCCATAACTGAGGCGAATATAATGTTGTTATTAGTGATGTTGTTTCCTGCTGGTGTCCAAAGTTTGTGCCTTAGTACCCTAAGCGTGTTAAGTCTTGACGTACATTTGTTTTTAATGTCCTGAATGTGGTTTCCAAAAGATAATGATGTGTTGTATGTGACCCCAAGTATTTTGGTCCTGTGAGTTGTGGAATGTTGATGTTGTTTAGTGTAAGCTGTGGAATACTTGGTGTTTCTTTTTGTGTTGCTTGTAAGCAAGGTGATGGTTGATTTTGTGGGCGCTACTTTGAGTCTATTGTGTGTGAGCCAGTCTTGTATACTGTTTTATGTATGTTTGTAGGTTATTTGTAGCGGTGTCGATGTTGTTGTGGGTGGATGTTAGAGTGATGTCATCTGCATATGATGATAAGGTAAGCTTGTTATCTATGGCTGTTGGAATGTCATGCATGTATAAATTGAAGAGTGTTGGTGAGAGAACAGAGCCTTGAGGGACCCGTTCGGAAAAGCTTGTATTTGGATGACTTGCCATTAAATGTGACATGTGAGTATCTTCCTGAGAGATAGTTGCTCAGCCACCTTTTGGTGTTATTATGCATGTTTGTGTTGAGTATTTTGTTTATGAGAGGGAAGCGTGGGATAGCATCAAATGCTTTACTAATGTCTATTGTTGCTAATAGTGTACGTTGAGCTTGTCGTCTGGAGTTGATGCCATCCATGATGTGCTGCGTGAGGTTAGTGAGTAATGTCGTGGTTGAGTGGTGAGGTCTGAATCCATGTTGAGTTGGCGATAGTGGAATATGTGGGTTGGTGATTTGTAAGATTAGTCTTTCTGTTACTTTGGAAGGTGTGCATAGTAAAGTAATGGGTCTATTGGAAGCTGGTTCTGTTGGATTTTTGTTTGGTGTGAGTAGTGTAATAATTTTATCTTGTTTCCATATGTCAGGAATAATACAGTGTTGGTATGAATATGTGCTGATATTTGTTAGAGCTAGTATTCCTTGTGGGCCCAAGTGTTTAAGGTGTATGTTAGATATGTTGTCTGGTCCAGAAGCCTTCGAATTCTTAATGTTTTTGATGATCTTGGTGGTCTGGTCTGTATTGAAGTGTGTAATGGTCGTGTCGAGTCTGTAAGTTTTCTTGTGTCTGGCTGTTTGTCTGTCTGCGTGTTTCTGGTTGCTGTCTCTGTTTAAGTGACTTATCTTTGCGTAGTGATTAACTAGAATGTTACCTTGTTATGTGTATGTTGGGATATTATTTTGGCTGCGACAGATAGCCGCGTGTGAGGTGTGAATGCCGCTGTTAGAGTGGGTAATGCTGTTTATAGTCTTGTATAGCCTGGATGTATCTGTGGAGTGGTTTAGTGTTGTTATGAATTCCCTGAATGTTTCCGTTTGTTTTTCTTTGAGTTTGTTGTTTATTTCTGTGTTGAGCTGTTGTATCTGCTGTTTTATGGCTTCTGTGTGTGGTGTTTGTAATTCTTAATGTTTTTGATGATCTTGGTGGTCTGGTCTGTATTGAAAGGTGTAATGGTCGTGTCGAGTCTGTAAGTTTTCTTGTGTCTGGCTGTTTGTCTGTCTGCGTGTTTCTGGTTGCTGTCTCTGTTTAAGTGAATTATCTTTGCGTAGTGATTAACTAGAATGTTAGCTTGTTGTGTGTATGTTGAGATATTATTTTGGCTGCGACAGATAGCCGCGTGTGAGGTGTGAATGCCGCTGTTAGAGTGGGTAATGCTGTTTATAGTCTTGTATAGCCTGGATGTATCTGTGGAGTGGTTTAGTGTTGTTATGAATTCCCTGAATGTTTCCGTTTGTTTTTCTTTGAGTTTGTTGTTTATTTCTGTGTTGAGCTGTTGTATCTGCTCTTTTATGGCTTCTGTGTGTGGTGTTTGTGTGTTATATTTGAGGTTGTTACGTTGCCTTATGAGGTGGGCTATTTCTCTAGTGTAATTTGGGTTGTATTTCCTAATGTTGCCCTTGGGTATGTATTTGTTTGCATTATTGATAATCTGATTAAATGTCTTGAGTGTTGTATTGATGTTTATGTTGGGTGTGCTGTTTAATGTAGTGAATTGTTCCTCAGTCTGTATTTTGAACTGTTCCCAATCAGCTTTCTTGTAATTTCTGTAAGTGTGCCTAAGGCTGTTGGGGCAGAGTGTAGAATGTGTTGTAATGATGATGGGCAGGTGGTCTGATGACAGTTGTTTTTCTGTTCTCCATTGTGTATGTGTTGCTAGTGAGGGGGAACAGAACGTTATGTCTGGGGAGGAGTTTGAGTATCCTGCTTGATGTGGTATGTGTGTATGTTCTTCTGTATTGTTAAGAATGAAGAGGCTGTTTAGTTGCGTGGCTATGTTGGCGCCTCTGGTGTTGTTTGGTGTGTGCAGGTACCAACTAGTGTCTTTGGTGTTGAAGTCTCCTCCTAAGATGACATTAGTGAGAGAGGCAAGATTGTGTAACTGTGGATTGTAATTGGCTGGCACCTGAGGTGAACTATCTGGTGGGCTGTAAATGTTGATTAGTGTGGTGTTGTGTTTTGCGCGTGTTTTAATGCTAACTGCCTGTATTTCTATCGTGTTATCTGCTTGGATTGTGTTTGTAATGTTTTGGGTAGCATCAGTGCAGCTAATGCTTTTACGTATGTAAGTGATGAGTCCACCCCCGTTACCCCCAGTACGATCTTGACGGATCGCCGTGAAGTCATGGATGGTGGGTGTTTTGTGTGTGCGTTTTAGTTTTGTTTCTTGTATAAGTGCTATGTGAATGTTTTGTTTGTGTACGAATTCCTTAAGCCGCATTGTTTTGTTTGTGAGGCCATCTACGTTGTACTGTAATATGTTAATATTATACTTCTGTATGTGTCTCATGGTGCTATTGTGTCTGTCTTTGTGTATGGTGACATGTGTAAGTTGTAGTGGGGCCTGGATTACTCTTAATGTCGCCGGAGAGTAAGAGTAGACCGGGGAGCACGCAATTGTTCCCCATAAATGAAAAAATAGCACGCTGAGAATAGGTCCGGCCCCGGGAGCCGATCGGCACTCTGACCGTGCCACGCAACAGGCCGTCGACTGCCAGTCTAGCCAACCGTAGACAGCCCGCTGCACGGAGATTTGAGGAAGTTTGGCCACCAGCGCGTTGATGTTTTGGTTTGACGTCGCCTCTTCTTCGCGTTGACGTGACCTGCGCTGGAGGATGCAGCCACTGTTAGAAGCTTCCTTGTCAGCTGCTAACACTTTTTTCACGTTGTTCTAGCTACCTGTTCAGCGGTTTTTTATAAACAAATCTCAGTTTTCTGCTCAAAACTGCTCTTTCTAATTTTAAAATTGATTAGTCAAGGAAGGAAGATGTTGACTTCTATTTTGCAGCAACAGTTGATGATATTTATGTTACTTTGCAGAAGTTGATAATATAAATGCGACGTTTGTTGAAATTAAAGACAACTCTCGAAAGAAATTAATTATAGGTTTAGTATATAGGCCTCCCTCTCAGACTGTCGATTTAACATAAAGAATCTTATGTCGATTAATTATAGTTTTAGTATATAGGCCTCCCTCTCAGACTGTCGATAGTGGTAATAGACTTCAGGAACTAATTTTTTCTGTACAGTAAGTAACGAACATGATGCGATAATTATGGGAGCTCTGAATTTACCTTGCAGGGATTGGGGTGATCCTTTGCAGTCTAATTCTGATCGTCAGGTTGTCCTGTTTTCCTCCGAATTGGAAAAGAGCCCATTATTTGGGCTGTAAACGTTATTCGGATCTTATTTTATACTTTCTTGCGGGTTTTTAAGTTTTCTTAAAATTTTATGCGGTTATTGCAGTTATATATATATATATATCTATAATAACAATAAAAGGACGTGTGTGTGTGTGTGTGTGTGTGTGTGTGTGTGTGTTTGTGTGTGTTCCAGCCAGGGCCGGATTAAGACCTTAGAGGCCCTAAGCACTTAAAAGATTTTGGTGCCCCATATATATGTAATTCAAAATATAAACAAAAATAAACCATAAAATAAAATGTTGTGTTCACTACAAATTCAAACAATGAAAAAAAATAATACTATATATGAATAATATAATTCAGTTTTCAACAGCTTATAGGCTATAAGCCACGATTATAATAGTATAATAAATCCATGGTAAATCCGACAATGGAAAATTTCTGTGGTGCCCCCCCTTCCCTTGATGCCCTAAGCACGGGCTTATTTTGCTTAATGGTTAATCCGGCCCTGGTTCCAGCCATAACTCCAAAATGGAAGCAGTTACAAACATAAAACTTCACACACATATTGATTAGGTCCCCAGGTTGTGCACCTGGGTGTTAATAAATTAAATAATTAAAATTACTGGGCCCGAACGCCCGCCCCAGCACCGCGATTAAACTACAGAAAAGACGCAGCCGTGAAAATTTTGAGCTTCATATTGTGTCAAGATTTCTGAATCTTAAGATTTTCATGACTATAGTTTTACTGACCAAATAATTGAACCCCAATTACTGTCGGTTCAATTATTTGGTCAATAAAACTATAGTAAAGAACGCAGTCATGAAAATCTTGAGCTTCATATTGCCGCCCGTAATCTATATTATAATAAGAGAGCTGTCCGTCTGTCCGTCACACTTTCAGAAATTGTTAGAAACAATTGTGAGAAAAAAATTCAGAAATTGTAAAAAAAAATCAGAAATTGTATTACGGGTGGCAATGTGAAGCTCAAGATTTTTATGACTGTGTTCTTTTCTGTAGTTTAGCAATGGGGAAGGGTGGGGGTGGGGGTAATGGGGATGGGTGGGGTAATGGGGAGGGGTGGGGTAATGGGGGAGGGGTTAGCCCCCAAGTTGTATGAATGGGGGTGAGGAGGTTTTGGGATACCAGATTCAGAAATGTTGACACAATGTGAAGCTCAAAATTTTCACGGCTGGGTTCTTTTTTTGTAGTTTAGCCTGTCTAACCGTCAGCGTAGCGGCGGGAACTGTACTAGTCTATAATAATAAAAGGACGTGTGTGTGTGTGCGTGTGTGTGTGTGTGTGTTCCAGCCGTAGGTCCAAAATGAAAGCAGTTACAAACATGAAACTTCACACACACATATTGATTAGGTCCCGAGGTTGTGCACCTGGTTGTTGAAAGCCCGGTTAGGTTAATTGAATGCCCGGTTAGGTCAACTGTGTGCCCTTGACGATTGGTTAGGTTAAGTCGTAATATTTTCGTTAGCTTTAACGAAAATATCACGACTCAACCTAACCAATCGTCAAGGGCGTACAATTAACCTAACCGGGCATATATATATATATATATATATATATATATATATATATATATTATTATATTTTCGCTTTTCCGTCTGTCTATCTGTCTGTCCTTTATGCAAGCGCAAACTGTTTGACCTAGAGCTACCAAATTTGGCACGGGAACCTCTTATGGGTTGATGAATGTCAACACAGAGTCGGTCAGCCTGTCTGTATGTCTGTTTGTCTGTTTGTATTACGGGCGGCAATGTGAAGCTCGAGATTTTCATGACTGTGTTCTTTTCTATAGTTTTATTGACCAAATAATTGAACCGACAGTAATTGGGAGTTCAATTATTTGGTCAGGGGGTTTTGGGGGATATCTGATCAGATTCAGAAATCTTGACACAATGTGAAGCTCAAAATTTTCACAGCTGCGTTCTTTTCTGTAGTTTAGCCTGTCTGTTTGTCTGTTTGTGAAATTTATCCCGGGCAGTAATGGGGGAAGGGTGGGGTGGGGGTTAGTGGGGGAGAGGGGTGGGGGTAATGGGGGATGGGTGGGATAATGGGGAGGGGTGGGGGTAATGGGGAGCGGGTTAGCCCCAAGTTGCATAAAGGGGGTTGAGGGGTTTTGGGGGGATACCAATCGTCAAGGGACCTAACCGGGCACTCAGTTGACCTAACCGGGCATTCAATTAACCCGGGCAACGCCGGGTACATCACCTAGTTATATATATATAGCATTCAACATCCACCCGCCAACGCTGGGTCGCTCCGCTAGTATATAGTATATAAGTGAAAGATAAATTTAATGAAGATCTTAATCATTTTAACAATTGTGTCCCTCTTTACATGCGTTTCTTTCCTTATACATTATTCTTAGATAAAATCGCTTCGTATTTAGGGGATAATAATGTAACTCCGTATATTCGTAGAGCAGGTCTGGTAGTACGACTGTAACGGTGATTGATACAGGTAAATTTGTCTACTCTCATATATATATATATATATATATATAAAGGCAAGTTATGTGGTACTCTGTCTGTTTGTCTGTTGTTAAATTTTGGGTTCTCTAAAAAGAAAGCTGAATTAGCTAAACAGGGGCCCTACGGGCGGTGCTGCCAGTAATTGGGGTGAGGGTTAGGGGGCCAAGTAATTGGGGGTTCAATTATTTGGTCAATAAAACTATAGAAAAGAACGCAGCCATGAAAATCTTGAGCTTTAAATTTAATACAATCAGCCCACCCCAAGCAAGTGCTGGGGCATAACAGCTATAGAAATGGCTTTACAAAACTAAAATTACATCCAGAAAAAACAAAAATACTAAAAACAACTTGATTATCTAGCATATAAGCCTAACAGCGTGGGCAAAAACAGCTAGTATGTATATAAACGACGAAAATGTGTGAATTTTAGTAAGGTCATTGTCAGGTAAGAGAGAGAGAGAGAGAGAGAGAGAGGCCAGGCAAGGATTTAGTAATTTTTGACCGCTCATGGTGGGTCGTAGTTCAGATTCCACGTTATGCCGTGGGTCTAAGGTATGGCAACAAGCTTGACCTTCGCCAGAATGAACAATTCAGGTGGAAGCAAAGCTAAAGTTACTAAAGTATATATATATATATATATATATATATATATATATATATATATATATATATATATATATATATAGTGTATACATACAATATACAGTATATATATATATATATATAGTGTATACATACTATATATATATATATATATATATATATATATTATATATATATATATATATATATTAGTGATGTAGCGGATGTCATTTTTTTTCACATCCGCGGATGCGGATGCGGATGAGGATGTTTGATTTCAACATCCGCGGATGCGGATGCGGATGCGGATGTCTACATTTTCGTTATTTTTTAGGATATATTCGAGATTTGTTGTGTTTAACGTATATAATAAGTTATTATATAGAGAGAGCTGTAGCTATAATGTAGTATAATTGATTAATTGTACAATAATTGCTGTACATATAAAATAATAGCAAGCATCTAACTAATATAGAAATCAATTAGTGAATTCGTCTGCAAATAAATTCGTTATATTTTGTTGAGTTTCAGCCACAATTAGAAACCATAATTGTGTTACCCGACCTCTTTCCCCAACCTCCACCCTTATAGAAAGAGATCTTTAATTAGCTGATAACTATTTATATTAAGTTTAAAGTTTTATTAGGCATATTCATAAATGAGTAATTAAAATAAAGTAAACTAAGATGTTCATCGTTTAATATTCAAACTTAATTATAGGAAGGTTATGCTTAAGGAACATTAATTTTTCTGCCTTTTCTGCTGCCAGTCTGTTTCTTTTTTCATCATATATTAATCCAGCACTGCTAAATAATCTCTCGCTTGGTACGCTTGTTGGAGGACGTGCTAAATGTTTCCTTGCAAGTTTACTCAAGTATGGATAGATATTTCGTATTTTTCCACCAACTAATAGGATTGTCACATGCAGCCAGGCGTTTTTCTTGGTGATAGCTCTCGATCATTTTTACTACATCTTTTGACATCGCGTAGGTCTCGTCATCGCTGCTTGACTCAAGAAACTGAGAGAGAGATTCTGTGATAGATTTGCTTGTTGAAGGTGTTGGTTCTGTCACTGAAACTTTATTCTTTTGGTGGGTGGCGAAGCGACAGATTCAAGAGATTGAAGCTCTTCAACTGCTTTGCCAAGTGATGATTTAACTCGTTCTAATGTACTAGGTGAAAATAACTTAGCTTTGTAACGTGGATCTAAGTAGGTTGCAAGAGAGTAACTTCATACAAGAACAGCCTCTCGTCTTGTCGCTTGCATCACTTTGCGCACAATGAACTAGTTTTATTATTATAGTAGAATTTGATAATTTCCGCTTATTAATGACGTTTTATCTCAACGGTCCACATCCGCACGACATCCGCAGTCCAAAGTGCGGATGCGGATGCGAGAAAATGTGCGGATGCGGATGTGACCTACATCACTAATATATATATATATATATATATATATATATATGGTTCCCTCGTGTAATGGGAGGAAGAGAGATAAAGATAATTAATAAATGCAATAATAATGAATAATAACAAATAATTAGGTTCGTTAACTATATAAGTCTGTTTCATTAATAATAATATAATAATAATAATAATAATAATAATTACGACTTTATTTGCAGAATCTATAAATAAATAAATATTATTATTATTATTATTATTATGTATGAAGTTTTCCCTCGTCTCTCTTTTGAAGATCAAACAAACCATCACCTGTCATATATCAATTAATGATATTTTAAAACTTTAACGGCTTATTAAAATTTGCTTCTGGAGAAGCATTCACCGCAAAGGAAAGAGCTGAAAAATTCTATAATTGTTTACATATTTAAGAAAGAAATGAACAGAAATTGCTTAAAGTCCTAAATCATTACGGAAACTTTGAGAGAATAGGACGATTTATATATACCGGATGATTACAAATGATCTTCCCGATTTTAAACAATTATTATGGAAAAACTAACAAGGCTACAGCGAAAAGCAAGATATACAAATAAAGAACTCAAAAACTTTTATAACCACCGGGTATTTTAAGTACGTCGGTATTTTCCATTTTTCCATGAATTTTTAATGCAGTTTATATACTTATTTTGAAATTTTGAATTGAGTATGACTTCATTGTTTATTACAGAGAGAGAGAGAGAGAGAGAGAGAGAAGAGTGGAGGGAGAGAGGGAGGAAATGGGACAGGGTAAAAGGGGATGAGAATATATTTAATTGTGTGAAATTAAATATATTAAATGTAAAATATAATTATTTAAAATGGGAGAAAATGTAAAATATAATTACAAGAAATATAAATCACAAATTAGCAACATAGCGGAGAGAGAGATATAAGCTGACCGTTGAGGCGTAATGCCTTAAGGCAGTGGTCTCCAAACTTTTTTGATCATGCACCCCCAATGAACATGATGATTACATATATATATATACTTTCATTATTTACTAGTAAGTTAATAGTATACAACAGAAATACGATAGGGTGAAGAAATACTTACCAATATAATTTAATGAGAACAATGTGGCTGACTGTGCTTCATAATTTCTGAAAATTTTGGTTTGACACTTTGTGATACAGCGATTCGAAGGTCCGGTTCCAAGTTCAGTTTATTTCGATTCTTGGTTTTAATACCTATCATAGCAGAAAAAGACACCTCACACAGATATGTAGATCCAAATGGAAGGAGCGCATCGTTCGCTGCGCGTACTAAATCTGGGTACTCATTTTTTAATCCAATCCACCAATTGTACACAGTTTTCTGTTGAAATTTCGTTCGTAAACTTGTATCTTCCCTGATGTCAATCAACTGTTATTTTACAAAATAATGCGGCGATCTCGAATTGTGATATTTAGTTTGCTAAATTTTAATCGCAAGTAAGCGATATCGCTAATACTATCTCGCAAATTCCTAGGAATGACTGTGTGTTAGCGAGTATTTTCTTTCTCCGTCATCTTCTTGAAATTCAAAAACTTTCTACGAAAAAACAATGATAAATCAGAATCATCAAATTTTCTTCGCACACCCCCTAGATCGGCAGGCGCACCCCACTTTGGAGACCACTGCTTTAAGGTATGGTTTTCGAGTACTTATGTGTTCTGTTGAGAATTAAATGTGTTTTTGAGAATTAAATTGTTTAGAAGTAGTTTAAGGGAATTAATTCGCTCTGCAATAAATTTGTAAGAATGTACGCGGCGCCTTTCCCGGCAATTTCACCTGTTTCCCATGTTAATTATCATAAATAAACCATTAAATAGTGAAAATTGTCATCATTCCGAAATCTCTTTTCGTTCAAAATGGCGACCACGCGCTATCACTGCCGTTATATAGAATTCAGAATCAGTTTAAAGTAGTAAAAATGAGTGCAAATGACTAAATCAAATAATAAATAAAACAAATCACGTCACAAAGTACAATAATGTCAACTTTATGCGAGTTCGAACGTTTATTATATATATATATATATATATATATAATTTATGTTATATAAAATGTAGTTACCAATACTTCAGTCCGGTAACGACACTTCCTAAACATAAATTATATATATATATATATATTATGCAGGAAGGAGTGGCCAAGGGAGAATGCCCGCAAAAGCGCCCATCCCCTATAGAAGAAAAAGAGAACCAAACTCAAGGTCCAGGGTTTTCGAAATGCCTGGACACACTGCGTTTGAAAGATTGTAGGTCATAGACAGATGGGAAGATGGAGTGAGGAAGATTGTTCCAGAGTTTACCGGTTGAATAGATGAAAGATTAAAATACCGATTTACCCTTGCGTTAGAGAGTTGAACAGAAAAGGAATGAAAATGTGTCGAAAGTCGGGTTCTGCGTGTTTTCCTTAAAGGAGGAGGCTTGCAGGAGGAGCATGCATTAGAAAGTTCAGAAGAGCACTGTCCGTTATAATAGCGATAGTAAGAACAGAGTGAGGCAACATTGCGGCGAAAAGAGAGGGATTGAAGAAAGTCAGTAAGAGGGAGGAAATTGATGAGACAAAAAGCCTTTCATTCCACCCAGTCAAGTACGGCTGTGTGGGTTGAGCCACCCCATACATGAGAAGCGTACTCGATACAGGGACGGAAAGACCCCTGTACAGAGAGAGCAACTGAGCGGGGGTGAAGAAACCGAGGAGGCGGTACAGCACACCTAACCTCTTAGAAGCTGTTTTAGAAAGAGAGTATATGTGATCTTTCCAGTAAACATCACAAGAAAAGGAAACATCAAGAATGTTAAGGATCTTTTCAGGTTTATGAACTGGACAAATTTTAAATAGAATTACATTTTTCTAGTGTAGTTTCATTCGCTAATTTCAAAAATAACATTCTTTATTTGGAGAAAATAAAAATTATAATAATCTGCATTCAAAATACTAGAGTATACAAGCGTCAAGTTTTGCAAAGATGAACTTGATATGAGTCATTCTACTGTGATTGATTACAACTTTTTAAGAGAGGTCAATTACCTAGATGAGAAACTAAACTAATCTTAACTATACCTAACCTAATCTTAACTATACCTAACCTAGCCTAACAACCAAACCTAACCTAACCAATCTACTAGGGGCACTCAATATATTTTGCACCACCATTTTTCCTTAGCTAAATAATAGGCCATGGGGCTGAAATGTCTTTTGGGCCGGAGGTTTGAACTTTCTGCGCTTCACATAACAGGATTTTTTAGTTTGAACCTCCCTCCCTTATATAAAACCGCTTTTAAACGTCTTTGTATGAAACCGATAGTTAACGTAGTTTCGAAAATGGCGTCTGACAGTGATGTGCGTTGTAAACAGAGCTGTTATCGAGTTCTTAACTGCAGGAAGGAAACAGTTGGAAATATTCACAAACGTCTATAAAGCGTTTACAGAGATGCTGTTGTTGATCGAAGCACAGCTGGACGCTGGTCAAAACGTGTGAGATCATTGGAGAGAGGGAGAGCCTGCCTCGATGAAGAGTCACGCAGCGGTCGCCCGGCATCGGCTGTGACATCTCACACTGTGCAACGTGCTAACACCATCATTCGATCAAACCGGCGCATCACATACAACGAGCTATCACTGGAGCTAGGAATTAGTGAAGGAAGTGTGAATACGATAATTCAGCAACTGGGATACTCAAAAGTGTGTTCACGGTTTGTTCCTCGCCATTTGACTGAAGATCACAAAGCCCAAAGAAAAGAAATTACTTCTGAGTCGTTGGTTCGATACGAGACAGAAGGGGATGACTTTTTTTCACGAATTGTGACTGGGGATGAGACTTGGGTATACCACTTTGAACCTGAAACAAAACGCCAATCCATAGAGTGGCATCACGCAGACTTCCCACGCAAGAAAAAGTTCAAAATGGCTCCCTCTGCATGAAAGGTTATGGCCACCTTCTTCTGGGACATAAAAGGAGTGATTCTGGTGGACATTATGAAGAAAGGACAAACAATCAACACAGAGGCATATATTTCTACCCTACAGAGACTCCAGAGACGTATAAAGCGAGTTCGACAGGATCGAAAACTGGAAGACGTCCTTCTTTTGCACGATAACGCAAGACCACACAACAGTTTGCAAACAAAAGAGGCCATCACAAAATTGCGCTTGACTGTGTTACCGCACCCTCCATACAGCCCGGATCTGGCACCTTCAGACTTCCATTTGTTTGGGCCAATAACACTGGTATGCATAATGAAATTTTTTTGTCTGCTGTGAGGGTTTTTTCAACTCATATTATATAATTCGACATGCTGAATTCGAAAATGACATTGGTTTTCCTCATCAGGTTCAGGTTTTTTCTCTATTAGCCATTTATTATAAGTCCAATTTTTATCCCCAAATTTATTGATTTTTTTAGCTTAACACTGTAGATACGAGTATATTATAAGAACACTCGTGAAAAATGAAAACATTGTGTGAATAAATACTTTTATTCTTACAATGATATGGAATGGAAGAGTTTTTGAGGAAGGAATGAAGTTTTTTTTGGCTTTCCGTCTGTGTTTTTCTTCGGGCACGTCTCGCTTCAAACACCAGCAATAGTCCGCCAGCATATTGATATCCCAGTTTCCCTGGTACCTCTCTTCCATTATTTTGATATCTTGGTGAAATCGTTCACCCTGTTCCTCACTATAATCCCCGCAATTTTCAGGAAAATATTCCAAGTGGGACCACAAAAAGTGCATTTTTATGGACATGCGCGACCCATGAGCTTTGAAAGCTTCCATCAAGTTTTCGACAACGGACTCGTATTCTGGACTTCTACGCTTGCCAAGAAAATCAGTGACAACTGATTTGAATGCCTGCCAGGCATTCTTCTCAGTTGGAGTCATTGCGTTTTCGAACTGAGTATCCTTGATCAAAGTTCGAATTTGAGGACCATCAAAAACCCCAGCATTTAGTTTAGCATCAGATATATGAGGAAATTTACTCTCGAGATATCGGAATGCTGAACCCTCCTTATTCATTGATTTGATGAAATTTTTCATCAAGCCCAGCTTAATATGAAGTGGTGGGAGCAAAATTTTTGTTGGTGGTACAAGGGGCACTCAAACGACATTATGCGACCCAGGTTCAAAATTCTCTCTGGATGCCCATTCACGCTGTGCATAGTGCTTCTCATCCGCTCGGCTATCCCATTTGCAGAGGAAACATGGGTATTTCGTGTATCCCCTTGCATTCCCAATACAAATGCCACAATCTGAAAAAAAATGAAGATATTTAAAGAATTTAGAGAATTTGTTCTATCAGATAAAAAAATCTATGCATTGGACTGTATCACTTCTGTGGGGAAGTTAAGTGTTCTTATACGCTCTCAAATAACCTTTGGAAAAACAACATAGTCAATAGCAATAGTTTACTTATGATATTAGTATTACCTTCAAATCTCCACAGATCCTCCAGTTATGTTGGTTGTATACGAGAGCATCCAGTAAAATTTTCATGTTATCGTAGCTCTCAGTAAGTTGTACGGAATGTGCTACAGGGACTGATGCAACCCTATTCCCAATGTTGAGAAGTACTGCTTTCAAACTTCGTTTAGACGAGTCTATAAATAGCCTCCATTCTGATGCGTTATATGGCAGGCCCAAGGATTCGATTAGCCCCTCAACATTGCAGCAGTACACTAAGGAAGAGGTATTTTCGTGCACTGCAAAAAACTTGCGGAATTCTTCCTCTCGTTTCCTATACCAGGAGAATGTTGTTCCCGGAGCCAGCAAGTTGTCCTCTCGAAGTCGTGAGCCCAAGATCTCGGCAGCTAATTTGGAAAGTCCTAAATCCCTGGTAAGATCATTAAGTTTGGCCTGGTTGAGAGGCCTCGGCTCATTTGAAGCGGTATTTTGAGGTGTATATACGACTGGGACTGTCATTGGCATTGGTCATTGATTCATCATCAGAATCATCGAAGTCCAGGGTTTGAGGTGGGTCGGGTATTGGAATTCCAGGACCATGGGGTACAGGTCTCATAGCAGAAGGAATGTCAGGGTATACAACAATGTGTTTATTCTTCTTGTTAACTCCTGAAAATAGAAACAGAAACATGGATATAAAACTTGCATATGAAATAGAATAAGCATTCAGAGAGTGGCGGCTCGTGAGGGAAGGCTGCGGTCTGTAAGATATGAAATAGATCGATGGAGTCTGTATATTTTTTCTTTTTCATTCATATTGTCCCTTCGGGGACAATATGAATGAAAAAGAAAGAAAATATACAATCATTGTATATGTAAATGTAACTTGTATAACAATATGTATGTGTAAATGTATTTTCTATAACAATATGTATATGTAAATGTATGATTACCATTATGGTGAATATTATGCTATATATGGTGAATATTATGTCAAGTTTCATACGAGGATTTCAAAATTTTAAGAAAAATAAATTTATAAGCCCACCTTGGAGGTTTGTCATGCAGAAATAGCAATCTGTCACGTGATCCTTTCCTTATCTCCAAATCATGGGAATTCCAAAAGGCAAAGATTTCGCTCTGCCTTTGCTCCATCTTCTCAAATTTTCAATGCACGTCTTGCAGCACATATGAGGGGCGAAATTTTTGTCCTGGTCCCCTAGCTTAATTCCAAAGTATGCTCTATACATTGTCTTCACAAATTTAGTGATTTGGGACTGGTTATTTGGCATGGTAACCGTCCCACATATGTAGCAGAATCTATTGGGATCATTTTTACACGCTCTATTCATTATGAAATATTTTATCTATATGCCTGAAAAGTAAAAAAAGATATTATACAAGTGAAACAGGTGATGATAGATGTTACTCTTCCAATTCCGCTTTGACAAAATCACGAAAAATTCTATTTTACTTATGAGGCCATAGCCGGATAACCTGAGCTGATTGAGAAAAACGGATTGCAGATTCGAAATCAGCAGGAAAACCTCTATACGAATCACCTACAAAACCCTTGACAGCAAAATTGATGCATACCAGTGTAATTAATGAATGATGCTATTCATGGAAGAAAGTTTCAGATTGACGGTGAGGTTGTTGAGGAGGTTAAGAGGTGGCTCCAGCGGAAGCCAGCGGACTTTTACCAGCAAGGAATAAAGGCCCTTGTTTCGAGGTGGAGGAAAGCCGTAGAAAAGGATGGAGACTATGTGGAAAATTAAAAACTTGTAAAAAAGGTAACTACTTGTGTACAAAATTTCTGGAATTTAAATTACAAGGAAACTTGGAAAGGAAAAAAACAGGTGGGGCAAAATATATTGAGCGGCCCTTGTACCTTAACATAACCTAACACAACCAAACCTAACCTAACCAATCTACTTTAACCTAACCCTTCTACCTTAACCTAACCTAACACAACACGACCAAACCTAACCTAAAGTAATCTAAATAGCTTTCTTACATGTTCCATGTTTGTGCCGAGGCAATTTTAAAACAACCAAATTGCAATGGTCCTTCAGATAAAGTATATGCTGATGTAGTCGGTCCATTCCCCCGATCCCAGGAACAATTTAATTATATACAGTACTAGTTATGATAGATAGATTTACAAAGTTTGTGGAATTATATCCATTGAAAGATAAAATGGGAACGTCCGTCGCGAAGTGCATATTTGGGCACTATATCTTAACGTACGGAAAGATGAAGAACTTAAAAACGGATAATGGAACAGAATTTAAAAATGAAATCATGTCTCATTTAGCAGAAAAGTATAGAATCAAACTTACCTATGGCGCACTGTCCCACCAAGAAAGTCAAAGCCATGTAGAAAGATCCAATTACTCCTTGAAAAATGTCTTAAGAATGTTGCTAGAATATGAGAATGTAATATTTTGGAACAAATATTTAAATTTAGTAAAATTTATTCATAATAATACCATTCCTAATTCTACTCAGGAGAAACCGTTTTTTCTTATGTTTGGACGAGACTCCGAAAGAATGAATCTTTCCGAACTGAGTAATCCATATCCACCTCAAATAAACATTGACGAATATAAATTCAGGCATGTACAAATCATGGAAGAAGCGTATACAGCTCTTAGAGAAAATCTATTAGAGAAGAAGAGAGAAATGATCCAAAGAACCGAGAGGGGAAATCTTCGAAAGACTGAAATAGGAGAAAAGGGGTATGTAAAATGAATGCCCAGTTCTGGTATCCCTAAAGCAGTGCAAGCCCATACGAAGGTCCTTGCATGGTACTACAGAAGTTAAATGACTACATGTGTCTTATTAATGATCCCAAGACGAAAAGAAACAAAAGGGTACATATTAACAACCTAAAGATCGGACGGTTGAATGCTTACAAACGTCGAAGACTAGACAGATCAAAACAAGATTTTCCCATCGATATTATGACCGAGTAAATGACGATCGAACTTTCCAAATTCAGACCTCCTGACGACAATAAGTTCCATAACACTGAGGAATTATTTCTAAGTCAATGAAAATCACTCGAAGAGACCCTGCCTTTTCTCTACGGGCTACTCTTAACTCAATACCCAATTAATTTATACAGAACCAGCAAACCTAAGCTGAGTTCCGGAGACCTGCACCCTTGCCCAAGTAGCGCGTCAAAGAAATCTGAGAAACTATAGCTCTCCAGGCCTTTAAATATGGGATCTTTTACTCTGCTTGACGATCCTGTTTATTCTAGTTTAGTCTAGTTTTAATTTTAGTTATCAGTTGAACACGACAACCTGGAATTTTATAATTAGCGTCTTTATTCTCCGCTCATTTTATAACATATATATATATATATATATTCCAACTCGGAATGGTTCCCTGAGAAAACTTTTATGGAATACACAGAACTAATGAGCATGGAATAAGGGACTCTTTTAGGATATTAAATGCATTATAGTCCAATAAGTAATGGTAAATGAGAAATACTTAAGTTTTTGTTTTTCATGATGGAATCCCAACGCCGGCAACTGGTCTTAAGCAAAGAAGCTCCAAAACATAGTTTCTTTCGTCAGCTATCCTATAAGCAGATAGAACTCAGCTTTGGAACGGAGTCTAAGGTTTAAAGATAATCAAAACAGCCACAACCAGAACCCCAATTTACGAAAGAAGCTCGTTGCATTCGCGTCAGTTTGAACTCACATCATCGAAAAAGGGTAACTATTGTATTTTTAGCCAAAATCCAAAACCTTAAATCTCATCCGGTAACATTGAGCGTCCACTCACAAGGCACTTTACACTTCTGTTTTATGTAGTGCAACTTAGAATGGTTCCCTGAGATAAATTTTATGGAATACAAGGAGCTAATGTGCGTGCAACAAGGAACACTTCTGGGATATTAATCCACTATAGTCCGAATAGGTAATGGTAAATGACAAGTACTGAAGTTATTTCTTTTTCATGATGGAGGCTTTCATGATAGGCTTTGTTCTATGTACAGTATAAATTCCTATTATCTGTTTCTAATGGGTACGATATTCTTGGCTGTTCAACACAAAACATTTTTGAGACATACATTCTTTCGGAAAATGTGAGTTCAAAATTTGAATGTCCGAAATTAAAAAATATGTAATATGACAGAACTTTTTCTGCTCTTTAAAATGGTATGCAGTGGCGCTCATAAGTATTTGTACAGAGAAAAATTTCAGTCATATTTGCCCTTATCTTTTGTACCATGCAAAAAATTAGTTTAACTCCAACGTATAATGTAAAACATCAAAGAATTTAAGGAAAATAAAAAAAAGTTAAAATGCAAAAGATTTCCTGCATTTATTTACAAAACTATTTAATATTTTATGTGTCCACTTATTTGCTTTCTCCACCTTTGTTTCATTTATTTTCCAGTTTCGGTTAGGTTAGATTAAGTTATCATAGTCTGTTACACCCCATTAGGTAAATTAGGTTACTCCTCCAAAATTTTCCGTCTACCTTTTTTATCACATACTACTGATGCATACCATGCTACTGATTGTTATAAGTAAATAATAAATTTAACCAATAATACATACATACATACACACACACACACACACACACGTATATATATATATATATATATATATATACATCCTGCAAACGCGTTTCATTTGATGGGAATTCGACCGTTGAGTTGGTTGGTTCTAGGGAATTCGATAAGGAGGATATAGCGCCTTGATCACATGCCCTTCCCTTAAAAATTGTAAGTATAAAGACCTCTCTTAATTCTACAATTCCCTACATAACATTAATTTGTTCAATTTTAAGGCGAGTAAATGGAGATATCATATGAAGAGTTTATTACAGAGGGTAAAATAAAGAATGAAAAAACGGACAGAATGCCA
The DNA here is from genome assembly GCA_023014485.1 of Bathynomus jamesi. Lineage (NCBI taxonomy): Eukaryota > Metazoa > Arthropoda > Malacostraca > Isopoda > Cirolanidae > Bathynomus > Bathynomus jamesi. The sequence continues at coordinate 1,301,625 of JAJOZX010000239.1, forward strand.
ACCTTAAACCTATTAGTTTTTTTTAGCATTATCGGCAAATAAGCCTCTTCAGCCAATCACTCATTTCTTAACAAAAGGTTGGAGTCCCCTGCCTTCCATGATGAAGAACTCACCGATTCGATAGTGTCTCCATACGTACTGGAGACAGTGACAATTTGATAAGTGTTTTCGTTCATAAACACCGTCCGCGGTCTTCGATCTCAGAACTCTTCCAGTGCGAGTTCGATCTCTACCATCAGGTCACTTAGCCAAACTGTATACATTTTTATGTATATACATGCATATATATATATATATATATATATATATATATATATTAGTGGTAGACCGGATGTCAGTTTTTCAACATCCGCGGATGCGGATCTTTGATTTCAATATCCGCGGATGCAGCTGCGGATATTTAGTTCATCTATCAATATAATATAGAATTATGAATATATGACATAATGTTTCAAGTTTCGTGATATTACTATTATGGCAGGCAATGCATAAGAATTAAAATTAATATTACTGTTTTCATGATAAAATTAATAACTTTCTCAAGAGTTTCAGCCACAGAAAATTTAATGAAACAAGTTTCATTCAATTTTCTGTGTTACCAGGTATTTATATTTTCAGGTTTATCTATTTGTTTGTTCATTACTAATTAATACTTTACATGAAATGTGCATGACTGGGCCTTATAAGCCACTTTATAAGCTAATTTAATTGTAAATTGCATAATTTATTAGAGGTAATATCCGCATAACATTCGCAGCCAGGAGTGCGGATGTGGATGCGGATGTTAAAAATGATGCGGATATCCGGTCCACCACTAATATATATATATATATATATATATATATATATATACTGTGTGTATATATATAAAGAAAATTACAAAAGTGTCTATTTGAGAACTTAAAGCTGATATTTGACGCGCCAATGCAGTGTCCAAATAATATTATCCGAACTTGTATAAGAGGTAATCTCCACGACAATGTTCATTAACCCTTAACCCTTTCAGGACAACCGGTACAAATTGGTAGCCTTTCAAATACACGCATTCATAACTTAACCCTACATAAAATTCTGGCCTTAAAGGGTTAACCAGTATTATACCAAAAATTACTGAATACACGAAATGGTAAATATAAATAAATCCAAATAGACATCATATCTTAGTATTTCCTCGCATCCACTCGATTAATTGAGTAAAGTTATGTCACCATGATAAATGAATACCCAAATCAGCGAAGCGTGCTAAGCGTGTCAAGCGTATATAGAAGAGGAAATATTACGCTGATAATAAATATTTTCGACTGAATGAATTAATGCGATCGAGGCTGTAATTTAGCCCATAATTTAGTTAAGAAGACTTTTGTCCTCTTATTGATTTCATTCATCTTCTTCCACGATCGAGGAAAAGGACGTTTTCCTATTCAAGACCCTATTTTACGGTTGCCAAACGAAGCTAAATTCCTACTCTGACAAATAAAATCCACCGCTTTCTATATATATATATATATATATATATATATATATATATATATATATATATATATATATATATTATATATACACAATTTTTTCATGGGTTTAGTATTTTGTATCATTTCGCCTTTAAAACGAATAAGTTATTTTGAAGACCATTGCATTGCAGTAAAAGGATAGAAGATATTTAATTGGCTTAATTTCAAGTTTATTTATAGATCGATACGATTGCTTGTCACTCATTCTTCAAATTACATTGCAATTTTTGTAATTTTTAAGTATTAACATCAACATTCGTGTTTCACAGTCAACTCCTCATTCTAAATTTAAAACGCCTTCTTTCTTTTCCTTCTTCGCATTTCCTTGTTTGTCCATCTTTCTTTGCTTCTCACTGCGGATTTGCCTTCCGTTTTCCCGAAATTCATCCTTGTTACACTTAAAATAAGGATAAAATCACCTTTGACGGTTTTTCCCGAGTACCTAAACCGCTTATTATGCCTATTATGGACTTGAGTCGTCTAAGACGTTAAAAGGATTTCAGTCTTAAAGGGATTCCGAATCCAGTTTTACACTAAAAGAGATTCACTTAAAAGAAAATTAATAATCAGGATTAGAAGGAGTAAATAATAGCGAAAGTAATAACAAATTATATTTAGGATAATATATATATATATATATATATATATATATATATATATATATATATATATATATATATATATATATATATATATATATATAAATCTGTTGTAAAATTACTTAGTCCAAGCCATCATGCTATGATTCATTATTTCTTTATTTCCTTTGAAGTACCCTTTGCTCCACCGTAATACCCCCTATTAGTAAACATATACAAGACGTAAGGAGCCACTTCCAGATTAGGTTCATGGCTCCTCGTATAGGAGGGGTCTAACGAAGCTCGAGGCTCTAAGCTCTCGCATAGGAGGGTTCTTACGGGGTCTGCTTTTTTCGAAACCTGCTTTGAGGACAGAGCAGGTTATATCTCTCATTTTGTTTCTTTGGTTATCTTGGAAGTATATTAAGGTTTGGCAATATTAACTTTAACTTAACAATACTACCTCGTAATAAACATAAAGTGCATCAAGTGTTTTGCATGAACTTCGACGAATTCCGACAGTACCCGGGTAAGGTTCAGTTAAAAAAATAAGAATAAAAATAGCACCATCTTTACTCTTTTCGATACTCAGCCAATCTGATATATACAGTATATCCACCCTGTGTATATATGTATATATATATATATATATATATATATATATATATATATAATATATATATATATATATATAATATAATAACGTCACTCAAAAGTTTGGTAAGAAGCCCTCCATTATTAGGTGTGAATGGGGTTAAAACGAGAGAAGGAATAGTGGAAGTGCATATGAGAATTGTGGAAAAAGAAAGTGAAGACACTCTTAAAATTTCTTCTTTTTACCTACATATACACAGACCCACATAATCCCACACACCTACACAAACGCGCACGCAACACTTAGCCACGAATAACATGCGAATATATTAGAGAAGTGTTTGAGAAGTATCGTTCCAATTCAGCGTTTTTCTTTATTTTTTTTTCGCCTTTCTTACGGAATAAATAAATCAATAATGTAAAGAGAAAGTAAAGGGATCACCTAAAGATCAGGGCCCCCAGCCTTCTTTAGTTAGCTTTGTAAGGCTAACTAACGAAAATATCACGACCTAACCTAACCAATCGTCAAGGGCGTACAGTTGGCCTAACGATTGGTTCGGTTCGGTCGTGATATTTTTGTTAGTTAGCCTTATAAGGCTAACTAAAGAAGGCTGGGGGTCCCTGATCTTCAGGTGATCCAAGTAAAGAATTCGTGAATAATCTGAAAATTTTGTTTTTCGGGGAAGTGAATAGGAGTACTGTTAACCCATTAACTGCGCGAGCACCCAGTTACGAGTCGAGCCAAAAACAAAACACGGGCTACGCAAAGAGATATCTCAGTTTAAAGTTTAAACCCGTGTATATACGGGGGCTGCGCAGAAATGGTCAGAAGGGAGAGCCCGTGATATTACGGGTTGCGCAGCAAACGAGTTAATTGAAATAATGGATAAAATCAAAGTCAATCAAGGAGTATACGAAAAAAGAATATAAACACATATTTTGTATAAAATTTGTATTTACAAAAAACATTTTAACATTTTAGAATATTTGTTCCTAATGTTTTTAATATTAACGGAATGATATTTTTATAATAGGTAATTATCTAGTTAATATTATAACGCTCTCGTTTAATTAATAATTACCAAGAATAGCGGTTCAGACTCTCACCTCAAGATATTTCTATAATAATAATGCCACTTTTAGTCATGATTTTTACTGTAATATTATTGCGACTATTTATCATTGTGTGATTTATACGTTTTTGTAGAGCAGAACATATAATTTTTCTTTTTCAGTTCATTAACCAGATATAAATGAGATTAATTTTGATACAATCTCCAATATAAATATATCCTTAAGAGTTTTATTGATTATTATTATAAATAACATATTTACCCTACGTTTCGACACATGTGAAACGATATGAAACGAATACATTTTAGCGCCAAAACTATAGGACCATATTCTTATATTCGAATTAACTGTCAAGGCTATATGTTAGAGGGGACCGACTACTTAACGTGGAATCCGAACCACGGGTCGCTACATCATTTGAAAGGTCACCCATCCAGTACTACCCAGCAAAAACGTTCCTTCATTCGAGTTTTTTTTTCTGTTGGAAGCACTGTGAAAAAACAAAAGAAAATAATATTTGTAGGTAGAAAATGTATATATTTCATATATTTGTTAAGAAAAGTACAGTCTTCAATGGAGAAATATATTATTTGAACGTAATATTTGCTATAAATTATATTTTTATTTACGGATTAAAATGAGTGATAAAAGGAATTTAAAGTGGTTTTACACTAGAATACAACCTAATACAACTAGAACCTAGAATACAACTAGAATACAACCTAACCTAATCTAACTTGCATCACGGAAAGCATTCTTCCAGGAACTACCTTCATAAGCGACATGTGGAAAGCATATGATAACATAGAATGACTTGAAGGCTATAATTATGTGTATTTTAAAGTAAACCATAGTGAAAACTTTGTCGATCCCATTACTGGTGCTCATTCACAACAAATCGAGAGCACTTGGAATGTGTTGAAAGGACGCAATAAGCGCTAAAGTGGGGCCAAATATGAAATGATTGACAAATTCGTTTGCGAATTCGTTTGGCTTCGAAAGAACACAAATAAAAACCTATTTGAGAAAATTTTACGAGACATTTCCCATTTTTCGATCTATTCTAGTTAAACTATTATACATTTCTCCACCATAAAATGTACTTTTCTTAACAAATATATGCATTTTCTACATAGAAATATTATTTTTTTTTTTTCACAGTGCTTCTAACCGAAAAGATCCCTTAATTTCCTTGGTCTTAGTAAAACGATGTGGTGACATGGCTACGATATAGCCTTTATTATATACAATATTACATCAATTTATAAAAATATGGTAGAGCGTTGCTGATGTCACTAAATTAGGGAGTTTTAAGCATCGGCAAAGCTGGTAAAACTGTCAAATGATGTACGAACGTTTTGTATTTTAAAATTTTGGTTATTACCTGCAGTGAAATTCAAGCAAGCAGTTGTTCCCTGATTTGAAAATTATACATTGTTAATTCAAGTGTTGTCAATTTATTAATGGTAAACATTTTTTTCGGATCACCTGAAGATCAGGGGTCCCAGCCTTCTTTAGTTAGCCTTATAAGGCTAACTAACGAAAATATCACGACCTAACCTAACCAGTCGTTAGGTCAACCGTACGCCCTTGACGATTGGTTAGGTTAGGTCGTGATATTTTCGTTAGTTAGCCTTATAAAGCTAACTAAAGAAGGCTGGGGGCCATGATCTTCAGGTGATCCATTTTTTTCTTTATAGTGTTCCTTCCAGTAAAAGTGATTGTAATTTTACATTATATACTATTAAAGATTCATTTTCTGAAACAAACATTTAACTTATAGGTTGTTCAAATTTCACGTGTAAGAGGTTGAAGTGATTCGACAATTAGTAAAGGTAGAGTTTAAGTGCTGTTTATTTATGAATGGAAATTGTGCTTTCTATGAATCATTTGTAACAATAAAGTCATAAAATTGGTTAATAGAATGTAAAATTTTAATTATATCGTAGGTTAATTGGGATTGGTGAATCGAGCTAATTTGTTGAGAAGCACAAGTCGCTTGTTGCTTGATAAGGTATTTAATATGGATAAATTTCTCCTGTTATTGTGTATGTTGTCTAATAATGTAATGTAACGTAATGGAAGGGTAGTGAATAACTTAGAATTGTTAACTATAAGAGTAAATTGTAATTTATAGGCAATCGAGTTGGGAGCTGCGGACTTGAGGCCCAGTTCCAACAAAAAGGATCGGACTGCTTCATTTACCATATTCAAGCTTCGTACGTTTAGCTTGCCTGTGTTGTGAACTTGTCCTATTTGTCTAAGCTAAGTCTGTTCCCTGTTCTTCCCCAGTGCTGTACCCAGTGTATGTTACTTATTGGTTTCATTAGCGTAAAGTGTTTATTATTATTATTATTATTATCTCCAGGATCATGTATGTTATCAGTTGAATATATTTATTTCGAACTAAGCGTTATTTTCCTTTCAGTTAAGGTGTTTTAACTTTCCTTGCTTAATAGACAATGGAGTAGTCATAGGTCCCTAGTATATTGGCTACAGAAAGGTTTTAAACAGAAGTGCTGAGGATAGATGCTGTGTACACTCCCACCTTAGGAAGATTCCAACACAGAACCTGCGAGGCTTTGTGAATTAACAGTAGTAACATTACAACCAACCCGGTAAATACAGTATATAGTTGTGTGAAAAAGTTTAAGTACAGCAGTATGTTATCATGTTTGTTCACTTAAAAATCCTTATGAAATTTAGCTGTGTTTGTTATTCATTTAATGAGGGTGAAATATCGCAAACTAGGGTTTAAGTTATACCAATCTAGTTTTGGATCTTTTCGGTTTGACCGCCTGCGGAAAAAAAAGAGCAGCTTTATTATTCAGTTAACACTAACGAAAATATCACGACTTAACCTACCAATCGTTAAGAGCGTACAGTTGACCTAACCGGGCATTCGATAATTTTCCCGTAGGGTTGCCTCTGTTGATTGTACTAATTGATTTGTTAAGTTTTGTGAAAATCTGTAGCAGTCCGCCAAACCGAAAAGACCCCTAGATTTTATTATAGTTAACAATATTTTAAGTTGTCTATCGATAACTACCTATTCTCTTGTGCGCAATTTTAGGTACAAATTAGAATACTGTTCGGTCATCAGTTCACCATGGGCAAAAGCTGTCTCAGGATTTTAAAGATAGATTATTGCGCTGCATAGTAATGGAAAGCCTGTTAGGACGATTGGTGAACAACTTGCTGTACCTTTTACCTCAATTTTAAGCGTCATTCATAAGTGGAAGCGCCTTGGAATAACCAAACTGCTCCTCGTAGTAGACTACCACAAAAGATCCCCAACCGTGCTGTTCGTAAAATTGTCAAGGAGGCTACTGTTAATCATAGGTTGAATTCTATGGACCTAAAACTTTCTTTGAGCTAAATTAGAATCGCTGTTCACCCCTCCACTGTACGCACGACACTGAACAAGAATGGGCTCTTTGGACGAGTTACAAGGAGAACACTACTGCTCAAGAAAGCTCACAAGAATCCTCGTTTAAAGTATGCCAACGACCACCGTCCGCAGGAATCATTGAATTGGCTACTGGAAGACCTGTATTGTGGACTGATGAGACTATGATTGAGCTCTTTGGCTAGAGTGATCAGCGGTATGTTTGGAGGGAGTCTGGTAAAATACTTTAAAAAAACACCAAACCCACAGTCAAACACACGGTGGCGGTAGTATCCTTTTGTGGGTCAGTTTCAGTCCTTATGGACCTAGTAAATTGCTAGAAATTAACGGATGCATGGATTTCACCAAGTATCAAGAAATCTTGGAAGAAAATGTCATGCCTTCAGTTCGCCAGCTCTCCATGGGTCGCAGTTTTATTCTGCAGCAGGACAATGGCTCGAAACATATGAGCTAATCCACCAAGGTGTGGCTGAAGAAGAAATGCAAACTTTTGCAGTGACCATGAGAGTCACCAGATCTCAGTTTGATTGAGCATTTGTGGTTTGATTTGAAGAGAGTTGGCCATGCACGGAGGCCAACTGCTCTCAATCAGCTGCGCAAATTTTGTCAAGAAGAATGGGCCAGATTCTCGGCTGGGAAGTGGAAGAAGCTGGTAGGTAGAGAAACATCCTAATCGTCTGAGTGAAGTTATTCATTCAAGCTAAAGCACAGCACATTGATCATCTGTACTTAAACTTTGTTCAACATATATTTCATATTTTTCTATTATGTTTTGCATTTTGTCTTAGTTTCTTAATTTTATGGTTATGTCCAATAAATCTATTGTTTCGGAAATTATTTTGTTTCTTTCCTTTAACTGTCACTAATGCTTCAATCAAAATACAATTTTTCATTAGGTTTTCAAGTATACTTAAACATTTTCGCACAACTAATATATATAGATATATATATATCTATATATATATATATATATATATATATATATATATATATATATATATATATATATATATATATATATATATATATATATATATATATATACAGTATATATTAGTTTAAAAGTGAACGCTCAATTTTGCCAATTGAGGTTTAAGTTTTTGGTTTTTGTCTAAAAATACAATAGTTACCCCTTTTCTTTGATGTATTCAATCCGACGTGAATGCAACGAGTCTTTTGTTTATATTGAGGTTCTGAATATAGTAGGGTCGGTGTAACTGTAACCCCTAGATCCTGTCCCAAAGCTGGATCCTATCTGCTTTGCAGATAGCTGGTGAGGGAAGTTATATTTTTGGGGCCGTTTTGCGAGTGACCCGTTGCCCACGTTGGGCTAACATCATGAAAAGGAAAAAACTGTAGTGTTTGGCATTTACCATTACTTATTCGGACAATAGTGGATTTAATTTTCCCAGAAGAGTTCCTTGTTCCATGCACGGTCTGTGTGCATCATAAGAAACCTCAGGGACAATTCTGAATTCAATCCCATATATATATATATATATATATGCGAACTCGTATTAAGTTTCTCTGACCCCACATGCCGTTCCCCGCTTTTTTCTCCCCCATCCGCTCTTCGTTCCTACCCTACCCCAACCTCATTCCCTGTGGCCTTTCGCTGGATATCTTCATCACGTTCTACGGACTCCCCCAAGTTTTTTTCACCACGGCATTCCTCCTTATTTTCGGGAAACAGCTTCTCCCAGATGTTAATTATCCTAATTATTGTTCCTAACACCATTGCATTATTTAACTCTTGTCCTGTACATCATTATTTCATAACATTGCACAATTCAATATAAAATAACTGTTATTCACTGCAAATAATTATTGCTGTATTTTGCTAATTAAGCAAAAACTACAAATCCCTATTTTTTCCTTTATTAAATATATTATTTATTTGGTCAAAAGATCAAATTGATGACCCATTAAACTCTTTAATTAACTCAATTGCTTGTATTATGCCTGCTGTCAACAGGCCCATATATATATATATATATATATATATATATATATATATATATTATATATATATATATATATATACCTCATAAGCTCGTAGCACTTCCGTGCGATGGTCTCTCTTCACACGAAGTCAAGCTGGTGGCCCCGCCTCTAGGCCTAGCTTGGTGGAGCAGCAAGTTGCTTTGTTGCGCTCTTCATCGTACATAATCAGGTACACCCGGCTTATCTTGTACCATCCTGAGAGAGGCATCTAGTCTTCTTTTGAAGACTTCAACTTTAACCCCTGTGACATTCCTGAAGTTCTTTGGAAGCTGGTTAAAAAGACTTGGTCCCCTGACAACCAAGCTATTTTGCTTCGGTGTTGAAGAGGTCCTTTATCGGGCCTTTAATTTGGGAACACTAAACATTCTGCCTTTCCTATTTCCCAGTGTTATTTGGATGGTAATTGGGTTTAGTTTTAGGTTTGGTACCACTTTTTCAATAATTTTCCATATGTACAGTAGATTATGGTGTACCTCTTTCCAGGGAGTACAGATTTAGTTTACATATTCTTTCCCAGTAGTTGAGTTCTTTGCAGCCATCAATCTTGGCTGTAAAATGGTTCTCTGAATTTCTTCTAGTTTATTAATTTCTTCCTTTTTATATGGGAACATCAAGACTGAGCAGTAATCAAGTTTTGGTATGAACAGGATTTTCTTATCCCTTCTTTTAAAAGTTCTTAGTACCGGTCCCGCGACTCCTTTTGCTTTATTTATCGCTATCTGATTTTGTGTCTCGAATTTCACACCATCAGCCATTTTAACCTCCAAATCTAGCGCTTTCGTGCTTTATCACACAAACACACACACACACACACACACACATAATATATATATATATATATTATATATATATATATATATATATTAAAGTTCATTATTTATTCCTTTACTTATTTATTTTGCATTTCATAATTTTCACAATTCAGAAATGAAATTTTAGTAGAATTCCCACCACAGTATATTTCTGACAGTGGAGACGGTATAATTTTAAGTCTACGTATAACCTTGGTTAACCTTGGTTTTTGCTTTTCCCCAAATTGTTCATTCTGACGGTCAAGCTTTTTGCTCCACTTTGGACCTACAGCTTAAATGGAACCCGAACCACGACCCACCACTGGTGGTTAGAAATTACAAATTCCTTTCCCGGACTCGCTCTCACAACCTCGCGATCAACATTCCAGCGTCTTAACCACTAGGGTACCCAGGGTACCCATTTATCTACAACCTACTCACGTATGGGCGTGACGTCAAAATTTTCTGGCTCTCACCCACTACTCCCACCTTCTCCTTTCCCCTGAGCCTAAATACCACTTACTGAAGTAAATGGATTTTAATTTTACTTCACCATTTCTTTTATATTTTATTGTGGAGATACTTTACTTTTATCTGTTTTAATAATTATGTTCATACTAGCAGAGAACCCGCCCTTCGTGCGGGTGGCAAAAATACCCAAGCGGACGGGCGGAATATTTTTTGTAGTTCGAAGGCTGTTATTAGCTAGGTTAATTGAATGCCCGGTTAGGTCAACTGAATGCCCGATTAGGTTAATTAATGCCCGGGTACGTTAATTGTACGCCCTTGACGATTGGTTAGGTTAAGTCGTGATATTTTCGTTAAAATTAACGAAATATCACGACTTAACCTAACCAATCGTCAAGGGCGTACAGTTGACCTAACCGGGCATTCAACACCCAGGTGCACAACCTCGGGACCTAATCAATATGTGTGAAGTTTTATGTTTGTAACTGCTTTCATTTTGAACCTATGGCTGGAACAGAATGCCCCCCAAAACCCCTCACCCCCCTTTATGAAACTTGGGGCTAACCCCTCCCCCATTACCCCCACCCCTCCCCATTACCCCACCCCTCCCCATTACCCCCCACCCCTCCCCATTACCCCACCCCTCCCCCATTACCCCCACCCCTCTCCCCCAATATCGCCCATGTATATCAAGAATCTTCTTCTTTTTTCGAGCGTGACAGACTGACAGACATTCCTGGGTGTTTATAGTATTAATTTCACATCCATCTCAGATGTTTCATTTTGTGATCATTCATGTTTTTTTAGACCACTGATGATGGAATTTGCTTCCGAAACGTGTGTATGTAAATAAAGATACTGATAGTATGATAGCGGTGTTTCGCTTCATTTATCGCTTGCATTTCCCCATCAACAAACCAATTTTAACTGTAATTAGAATTACCTTCTATACTCTGGCTGAAATCCACATCAGACGAATACATTTCATCCTTTGAACGCCAAATAATTAAGCAAACAATTTTACATTCTCAATTTTACCAGCGACCGTAGCCCGTACCCCAGCAGTGGGTACACCGTTTCCCTATCAGCGACGTGAAGACGCTAAGGTCAGGGGTTCGAACCCCGATTATGCTAGTAATAATAATATATGAGTTAGAGCAATGGGCCGCACTAGTTCCTCACCCTCCTGACTGATTGTTAATTTTTTATTTTAATATTTACTTTTTTTTCACTATAAATCTATTTCATGTTCCAAATGTGAATCAGTTTTGTTATATATATATATATATATATATATATATATAATATCAAACAACCACAGGGAAAAAGGAAAAACAAACCAAAATCCGAGCGCTTTCGTGATATATTCACATCTTCAAGGACAAGAAAGAATTTCTTTCTTGTCCTTGAAGATGTGAATATATCACGAAAGCGCTCGGATTTCGTGTTTCTTTTTGCTTTTCCCTGTGGTTGTTTGCTTATTAAGATCACTGTTATTCTGTGATTTTACTGCATATATATATATATATATATATATATATATATATATTATTAAATTATATATTATATATAATATATAATAAAATAAACGAAATGTTTATTTTTCTGTTCGTGGTTATTATTTTAATACGATATATTCGTTGGTCTCTCTGGTATGGGTCTCTTTCGTTATTCAGGCATCACAGTAGGGGTAATTGTCAGGGCATCTCTTCTGGTTTTCTATGATGCGGCAGGCTCGGTTACATCCCAGTACGAACTTACTCGATTTGGTACACTCTTTATTGAAGGGATACAGAAAGGCTACATTAAGTCAATTTTTTTACGTAAGTTTTATTGCAGGAGACATTTAATCTAATCGATAAATCCGATTGAGCCCCATTACTAAGCTCGATACGTTATATGAGGATTTTCTTCTGTTCTCTGCGTCTTTTACGGCTCTCTCTGCTCTTTTACGGCTCTTTCAAGGGCTTATATAGATACAAGTCATAAGGGAATGGTACTTAAAAAGGGAGATACTTAATCTGAATTATCGTAAACAATCTATTCTTGGAAAAACCCATTTTAATAAATTTACTTTACGTAACATCTTTGGGTTTTCTTTCCACATCTAATAGTGGTTCCCAACCTTTTTTGAGGCGACGGTTCACTGGAGCTGATTGGAATAACTCATAGTGAACCTCCCACGTTGCTAAGCTGGTATCATGTTTACATTAGGCTTAATAAGCAAATTTTTTATTAACATTTATGAACATAATGCTGAAAGACGAGCAAGTGGGTCATGGCCCGCCGGTTGGGAATCGGTGATCTCGTATTATATAACAATCCTCGGGAACAAAGTAAGGATAAAATGTAGAATTCGGACCCCAGCCTTTTTTAGTTAGCTTTATAAGGCTAACTAACGAAAATATCACGACCTAACCAACCAATCGTTAGGTTAACTGTACGCGCCCTTGACGATTGGTTAGGTTAGGTCATGATATTTTCGTTAGTTAGCCTTATAAAGCTAACTAAAGAAGGCTGGGGTCCGAATTCTACATTTGATCCCAAAGTAAAAATATAAATGAAAAGTTAAGGATCAGGAAAATTAATTTAAAAATTTAATTTTAAAAGTAGCAAAATAGTTAAGTTAATCCTGTCAAGTACCATTAAAAACAATAAGATTAGACTGTAGTCTTATTTTAAAATATATTATTAGGACAGGAAAATAAAGGAGCTATTGAAGAATAAGGACCCCAGCCTTCTTTAGTTAGCTTTATAAGGCTAACTAACGAAAATATCATGACCTAACCTAACCAATCGTCAAGGGCGTACAGTTAACCTAACGATTGGTTAAGTTAGGTCGTGATATTTTCGTTAGTTAACCTTATAAGCCTAACTAAAGAAGGCTGGGGTCCCTATTCTTCAATAGCTCCAAAATAAACCCCGAGGTAAAGAATGAAATAATTTCAGCATTCATTCAATATTTAAAAAGTTATTCAAAATTTCATTTAATTAATTTTAATATGAAATTGAGGATATGAAATCGAAAATAATTCTCAAAATAGCAATTGAAAATGCTTTTACTCGAATTATAAATTAAAATAATTCAATCATTAACGAGAAAGATGATGTCAAGTGACCAGTAAAGTAAATTATTTAAATCAGAATTGAGCATAATTAATTTATCTTGAAGCTTTTACGTGTAAACAAAGGAAAATTCTTAAAATGAAAATATCAAATCGTTGATTTTTCTTTCTTAAATATTGTATAAAGAAATTTCTGAGTGAATTCATTACTATTTTAGAATTTAAATCTTAATGAAAATTAAATAAAGGCAAGACTCAGAAAAGAGAATTTAAACTCAGTCGAAGTAAAACACAAATAAATCAGGAAGGAATAATAGGCGCGAAACACTATTTTCTACATAAATAAATTTAAAATAAATGTTAGTTGTACGTTATTGCCGATACAAATGTATATTTTCTTATATATATATATATATATTGCATGCGAATGACATTTATTTCGAATGTATTTAGACTGTATTTTATTGTGTGTGTGTGTGTGCATTCCTGCCTTCAACGAGCGCATCACAACTCAGAACGGAAGCTCCTTCCGGTCGCGTCATAAACATTCAAAGCATTGAATATTACAGTATAATGGGTATAGGTATAGAACTTACTACTAAATTGTTTAAAATGTTTTATATTAAAGGGTTGTATATTATTTCTTGTATAACCTGAAGATCAGGGCCCCCAGCCTTCTTTAGTTAGCTTTATATGGCTAACTAACGAAAATATCACGACCTAACCTAACCAATCGTCAAGGGCGTACAGTTGACCTAACGATTGGTTAGATTAGGTCGTGATAGTTTCGTTAGTTAGCCTTATAAGGCCAGCTAAAGAAGGCTGGGGGCCCTGATCTTCAGGTGATCCTATTTCTTTACATTATTTTGTTATATTAGTTTCTTATATTGATAAAAGACCGATTATTTTTTTCAAATTCTTTGCAAAGTTTCAATCACTGAAATATAATTTAGACGAATAAATTAAAGTGTGAAGTCGTTTCTTTTCGCATAATTCTTTAACGGTTTCCTCAACTTTGTGGGCTGCGATGTTGTTATTCAGTGTGTTCTAAAAATGCGAGCAATCTTCTCGTCAGAGTATTGGTCTTCCTTAGCTCCGTCGGCAGCATTTCGCCAAATCAAACCAAAATACGAGTTTTGTGCAAGTCTCATAAAATTTCGAGACAAAACTCGAATATTTTTCCTTTCTGAATAATTTGTATATATATTGTTTTATTTCAAATGCTAATTTTCTCTCTTTCAAATATTTTACAATTTTTCTCATATCTCACCATTTTAATTAAATTTAATGACTTTAGTAGTATGAATTCATCGAAGCCGAGGAGGTAGGGAGAGGGGGAGTGCCAAGAGGGAAAAGGGAAGAGGGAAAAAGGGAAAACGTGGTGAAAACAGAAAAAAAGAGGGAAAAGGGTATAAAAGCAAACTTTTAATCACAGTCGTGTAAACAATGGGTTTGATAATTTGTTAATTCTGTCGATCCATCATGAAAGAGATGATGGAGGTGGTTTTAAAATCAACAGGTGGTGTTGAGTTGTTTCAGCTGATGGTAAACCTGAAGAGCACAATAAGAAAATTAAAAGAGATTTGTAGGCTGATATTAGAAAATTATTTTTTTTAACCATAGAGTAGAAGAATTTGGTATGAATTGTCAAATGATGTGGTAAATAGTAGTTCTTTAGATAGTTTTAAGCAAATTGCTTTCATATATGATAAAGTTATAAATTGTGTGCTCTTCCAATACGTGCTCTACCGTAAAATTTACATTCCAATATGTGCTAACTAACGAAAATATCACGACCTAACCTAACCAATCGTTAGGTCAATTGTACGCCCTTGACGATTGGTTAGGTTAGGTCGTGATATTTTCGTTAGTTAGCACATATTGGAATGTAAATTTTACGGTAGAGCACGTATTGGAAGAGCACCATAAATTGTGTAAACATTAATAAGTTATGTAGGCTGCTTCGTGAAAAGTCATTGGTGAAGAGAATCAATAATAATAGTAAATATTGTGGAAAGTAGAGAAAACCGTGTAAAAGATGTCTGTAATTAGCAAATGTGTGAATAAATTTGGAGTTTATATAATTGTGCTACAAAAGTTAAGGAGGAGAAAAATAGAAGTGGTATGTGAGGTGTGTCAATGGAGATACTGGACTCGCCTAACATACCAATAGAAGTTGGCTGTACACTCAACCTTATGAAAGGGAACAATGGATAAATATGAAGAATTTGGAAGTGTTGCAGATTACCTTTGTGTAAATATTTCTTCAGTTTTAGATTGATGTAGTTTTGCAATGACTTACCAACTGCAGTGGTGAATGGTGGTCCTTTGATACCTTTAAGAAAGAACTTTATGAATATTTTAATCAAACAGAAAAATTATAAATTGTAGTAAGGCTAAATTTAGTTTATAGTGACACTCTAGTGAATGGAGATATAATTATGATCAATTTTTGAATAGGGAAGACGATGACAGTTGACCTGACAGCATTTGGGCTGGAATCTCAGGAGAGGGGAGGATAGCTTAACTGGAGCACTAGCTATTTTGTTTGCTAGGTCTATTGCTAGGTCTCAAACAACTTCCTGATAAAGAAACTTTATTAAAGAACTGTATGGATCTTCATCAAGCATTGAAAAATGGAGAAAGCTGTGACATTAACGGTTTCAACCTTGGCGAAGAGCTTGGCTATCTCACAAGTTTGCTGCCTAAGGATTGCAGCACTTCTCAAAAAGTACTACAATTTATTTTGAATAATAATCTTTGTGACAACTTTCCGAACACCTGGGTATCATTCAGAATATTATTAACCTTGCTGCTCTCAGTGGCAAGTGGCGAACAAAGCTTCTCAAAGTTGAGGCTCATAAAGCTTTATCTGCGATCGACCATGGGAGACGACAGGCGTTCTTCGCTAGTTATCCTCTTAACTGAGAATGATGTTGCTCGCAAAATAGACCTATCACATGCTATATCAGATTTTGCAGCGGCAAAGGCAAGAAAAGTGAACATATGAATGATTTGTTTTTCCTTATGTATAAAATAAATTATGTATAAAATAAGGCCTTTTTACAAGAATTTTTCGTTAAAATAGGGGAAGGGGCGTGAAATACAAAGTTTGTACTGGCCATAATTTTGCCTGAGTCCCTGATCATAGTCCAGTACGAACTTACTTGATTTGATATTAAGGTTGGCTAGGTTTTTTCGTACAGTAAGTTTTATTGCAGGAAACATTTAATCTAATCGATAAATACGATCGAGCCCCATTGCTAAGCTCAGTTATATGAGTATTTTCCTCTGTTCTCTGTCTTTTACTACTCTCTCTGCTCTTTTACGGCTCTTTCAAGGCCTTATACAGGATAATCATATATCATAAGGGGAATGATACTTAAAAAGAGGGGAATACTTAATCTGAATTATTGTAAACATTCTGTTCTCGGAAAACCCCATTTTAATAATTATTACTTTACATAATATCTTTGGATTTTCCTTACACATCTAGTATTATATAACCCCTGAAAAAATAACTTGGCGGGGAAGTAATTTACTTTGTCAAAATTCATGTGAAGAAGGTACGGAATGTTAGCATGACGTTGTAAAACCATGCAGTGAATTAAATATTTAATATAAACATCACATTACAAGGAAAGTTCTAAATATAATAAAAGAACTCATCTGAATGATATTTCGTCGAAAAATTCACCCTTGGAAGAAATCACTGCTAAACAGATTTTGGGTATTCACTTCAGCAATTTTTTAATATGACGACGGCAATAGATTTCACCCTTCACTGAAAAAAATTGTTGTTGATGAAATGAATGTAATGATAACGACAAATATTGTGGAGAAAGTTATAATTTGCGGACATACGCAAGCGCCATCTGTAATGAGTGTGTATATTTTGAAAAAGAGCTGACAAAGTTGCAGAAGAATTTCTTGAAAATTTAGGATCAACTGATTAAATGGACAACTTTAAAGGTATATAAGTTCTTATTATCTAGACTACTGTAGCAACTAGACTATTCTAGCAATCGTCCAAGAAGTGGAAGGCCAGTAATGGCGACAGTCGACAACAACAAAGAAAATGGCCTCGCCACTTTTCAACTCGATCCAACAAATTCAACGAAAAAAGTCGTACAGGAATTGGGTATTTCCAAATTTTCAGTAGCAAAAATACTGGAATCACAGTGATACCATGATGAGACAAAAGTTCAAAAGTGATCCAGATTTCGTTTGAAAGCTTAAATTTTCAGATGAATGTGTCTTCGGTTTAACGAGTACAGGAAACAAACACAATATTCACTAAAACAAAATCGGGCGAAAAAAAATCCCAAAGTACGATTGGGTAAACCCGTTAAAACGGTTACACTAACAGTTTGAGGGTGCATTGGTTATTCAGGACTCGTTTCCTTTGACACATCGAGAGATACGATGGATGGTAAATGCTATTGCCTATATATATATATATATATATATATATATATATATATATATATATATTGAAAACTATAATGATATTACTGTTGGTATTGTAAAATTCGGGTTTATTAATAAATAATAAAACAATAGGGTCTAGACTACTTAAATGAAAAACATAATTTAGGTTTAATAGATGGATTATAAAGTTAGGAAATAGGCCTCAGATGAATTTACTTGAGTACATGACATTTACCAGGAAGCTAGAAGAACAGGTTTCGTTGCGTTTATACTTGTATTCACGCTTCGTCAATCAGGCGCA
Organism: Bathynomus jamesi; assembly: GCA_023014485.1. Taxonomy (NCBI): domain Eukaryota; kingdom Metazoa; phylum Arthropoda; class Malacostraca; order Isopoda; family Cirolanidae; genus Bathynomus; species Bathynomus jamesi. The sequence continues at coordinate 1,319,851 of JAJOZX010000239.1, forward strand.
GGCTTTGCAGTCACGTGATACCCATCTCCCGTTTCGTCCAATCATGTCATTAAAACAACTTGGTTTTCAGATAACACCAGTAAAATAGGCCAAATACGTTAGTTAAATAATATAAAATTTTTATGAAATTATAAACGCTATTAAAATCGTGTACTACTTAGTTTCTTAAGTTTTAGGTTCAAAGATAAGTGGACAAAAGATCATATGTAAAGCGTGAATGGAACAATAAAATCTTCTCGATGGAAAGACAGCGCATCGAAAAGAAGGCAGTTAGTCAAGAAGAGTCGGCAGTAGAGGTCGTGTCGAGAAGTCCTACTGAAAAGATAATTTTTCCCTCCCTTGTTAATTTGTTTTCAACATTTCGATCTGAGCCCGTGGGAAATAGGGCACATATTTAAAATGAGTTTAACTAAGTAAATTCATTATTACCCCAATTAGGGCCGACGAAAGTGAATTCATTCAGAACCCGAGACATTTTATTCACGTCACGCACTAAGCTATATCGTTTCTGTAGGCCAAATTGATTTTCGGTCAAGGCTTAACCTTGTTAGAAATTGTATTTTGTTATGCAGGAAGAATGGGGCAAGAAAAGCAGGGCACTTGCGGTATTTTTTGCGGTACTGCGGTACTACCGCACTACCAAACCGGTACCGCATAACGCAGTACCGCAAAGGATCGCTGAAAGTACAGCAGTACCGCTACCGCATTCAAATTTCCCGCGGTACTTTCCGCGGTACCGACAAACACGACTTTTCAAAAAATTAACACTTTTTTTGAAGTAAACCTTATTACAGGAGTACAGTAAGACGAATGCTGCGTGTGTTGCATCAGCCTAACTCTAGACACGTTAAGTTTTCGTTCAGAACATGTTACGTTGCCATCCTATCACAACGCCTCAGTGCAGTGCTTGCTTTTGAGCCGGTTGCACGTGTGTTACATTTCTGTGACAAAGATCGATTTTTAGCCATTATGGCAGAAAGTTCAGGTGCGAAATCGCCGATATGCAATTTCTGAAAATATGTGCTATTACTTGTGTTGTTCTTGTGTGCAGTACCGCAGTACCGCAGTACCGCGGAACGCACCAGGGGGACCTGAAAAAGTACCGCAGTACCGCGTAACGCACTGGGCATGCTGAGGTACCGCAGTACCGCGTAACGCACCCCCAAATTTTGGTACCGCGCCCACCACTGGCCGGGCAAGGGCGAATGCCCACAAAAACGCACCCTTCCACATAAAAGAAGAGAGAATCAAAATCCAGGATTTTCGAGATGCCTGAAGACTCTGCATTTCAAAGATTGGAGGTCATAAATAGGGGGAGAGATGGATTGAGGAAGAATGTTCCAGAGTTCACTAGTTGAGTAGCTGAAAGATTGGAAATACCGATTAACCCTTGCGTTAGAGTTGGATAGAAAAGGAATGAGAATGTGTCGAAAGTCTGATACTGCGTGCTCTCCTTGAAGGAGATGGCATGCAGTTAGAGAGTTCAAAAGAGCAGTGTCCGTTACAATAGGGGTAGTAAAGAGAGAGTGAGGCAACATTGCGGCGAAAAGAGAAGGATTGAAGACAGTCAGCAAGAGGCGGGGAATTGATGAGACGAAAAGCCTTTGATTCCACCCAGTCTGGTAGAGCTGTATGGGTACGCCATACAAGGGCGGACAAGATCCCTGTATAGAGACAGCAACTGAGTAGGGATGAAGAAACTGCGGAGCCGGTACAACACACCTAACTTCTTAGAATCTCTTTTAGAAAGAGAGTACTGGTATTTGTGACCTTTCCAGGAAAGACCATGAGAAAAGAAAACAACAAGAATGTTAAAAGAAGAGGAAGGATTACGTTGTGTATTGTTGAAGGCAATGAAAACAACGGGAGGAACACCATGAAGACCGTAAGCCTTTCTAGAGTTAAGCCCAGATAGAGCAGAAAGAACATCTTTGGAAGAGATTCTAATTTCAGACATAATTAAGTTGGAGGGAGGAGTTGATGGAGGAAGGGCACCGGAATCGTCCGAGGTTGAGACCGGAGGCAAAAGTTTGAACGAAGAATTCAGCTCTGTCAGGAGAAGAGACGGCATCTGAGCCGTCGGAATGGAAAAGAGGAGGGGAAGAAGTAAAGTTGTTGGAGAGGTTCTTGGTTGGATGCCAGAAAGAGCGAGAAGAATTAGAACTAGATAGGTTTCAACATTTTTGTCTGATGAAGGAATTTTTGGCGAGTCGAAGAACATTTTGCACGATTCCGGGTTAAGTTAAGTGTAAAGTTAAATTAAGTTGTTAGAAAAAAACATAAGATTAAAAGTGTAAAAACAACGGTGTTTTATAATAAAGCTACTTATTTATATTAGTGGTTTAAACATAAATTTTAAAAGTAAATTCTGAAATTAATAAAATGAGGAAGCGGAAGAACTTCGGTGCATTTTTTAAATAAATAAATGCAAATAATGCAATATATATATATATATATATATATATTATATATATATATATATATATATATATATATATATATAATTGCAATAACCGCAAGAATAAACACAATGAATAAAACTCAGAGTAAAAGAAATATAGGGGAACGTTTCCGGCAGTAAACTGCCCTTATCAATCCCTTAATAAATAAAGTCAAAGATAAAAAACATAAAAAAATAATTTAAAAGTTT